>OZ002730.1:1383637-1983637 GCA_963924305.1 Polygonum maritimum
TCCCATGTTTACGCTCACGGAGTTTTGTTCCCGCGATATTCGCTCGCGGTGGTACCCGTGACCGCTTGTCACGGAGGTTCCCGTGTTTACGCTCACGGAGTTTTTGTTCCCGCGATATTCGCTCGCGGTGGTACCCGTAACCGCTTGTCACGGAGGTTCCCGTGTTTACGCTCACGGAGTTTTGTTCCCGCGATATTCGCTCGCGGTGGTACCCGTGACCGCTTGTCATGGAGGTTCCCGTGTTTAAGCTCACGGAGTTTGTTCCCGCGATATTAGCTCGCGGTGGTACCCGTGACCGCTTGTCACGGAGGTTCCCGTGTTTACGCTCACAGAGTTTGTTCCCGTGTCGCTCGCGCGGTGGTTCCTGTGTTTACGCTCACGGACCGCGATACTCGCTCGCGGAGCCCCCATGATATTCGCTCATGGGGGGGTGGGACCGTGACATTCGCTCATGGGGGTCCTCATGATACTCGCTCATGAACGTGCAAACGTGCCCATCTCCTATTCCATGCAAGTCACGCCAAGTCAATCCTAGAGTACCTACGTCTTAGTTACGCAACTAAGACGTAGGTGGGGCATTTGTAGGTGGGTAATTTACCGCCATAAATAAGGATAATATTTCCGCCAGCCAGGTAAGCATATCTAATAAATATCTTTATTGGCCTATTAAATCCTGGTTGTTATCCAATAGTTGGAAGATTCTATCCTATTTAAGAAGATATAGTTATTGATTGGGCTCCAAGGAAGAAACCCTAGCCCTCTCTCTCTACTATAAATACATGGCCTGGCCATGTAGAAGGGGGAGGAGACCATATAGAAGAACTACCCTAGAGGGGCTGATAATCGCTCGCCCCGACTCTAGAGGGGTTGATCATCGCTTGTGATCGCCCTACCCTGCGCCTTTCTCTCTGCAGTTTACCCTTGCGAATACTCTACTGACTTAGGCATCGGAGGTGGATTAGGGGGTCCCCGCCCCCTTTGTCCATTGTTTTGCAGGTTATTGAAGGTGAACGAGGCTTGGAGAAGAAGGACATTGAAGAAGGAATTGAGACCTGTACACCGACATATTTCGTGTACTAACAAAGGCTATCACTGACGGTGTCCACGGTGAGCTTTTCTTCCGGGGCCGAGTTACTTAAAGTAACCACCAACGTGTCCCAACTCTCAAGTAGGGAACTGAGGAGTACAAGGGCTTGCATTTCATCCTCAACTTTCATCTCAGCCTTATTTAGCTGATTTACAAGCCCCTTGAAACTGTTCAAGTGCTCAATCATACTATCACCATCCTTATACTCCAACTTCACCAACCGTCGCATTAGGAGGGCTTTATTACGAGGCGTCTTCTTTTGAATCATGGACTCAAGCTTTGTCCATAATTCAAAGGCATTTGTGTAAGTAGAAACATGCTCAAAAAGAGTTCGGTCAATGTACTTACGTACCACGGCAACCGCCTTTCGATTCAGAAGTTCCCACGCCTTGTCGCTCTTTCCTTCTGGCTTCTTCTCGTTGATGATGGGCTCGTGCAAGTCCTTGTAGTAGAGATGGTCCTCCATCATCGGCCTCCAGTAGGTGTAGTTGTCCACCGTGAGTTTGAACATGTCACCATCGTAGGCAACGGTACCCTCCATCTTCAATCGCACGAGAAACCCGGACTATCAACAACCTCGCTCTGATACCACTGTTGGGAAAACTCGTCTTTTCCCTCTTCGTGTGATTAAGATGGGCAAATGGGACAACTAATGTACAAGCTAATTTTTATATATTTTGAGGAAAGAGATTACAAACACTAATTATGTTTTATGTGGAACTCTCACCCGAACTCTTCCTTACACTCTCACCCACCCGAGGATTTACCCTTGGTCACTCTCACTTATATAGTGAATTGTTTTCTTCACTTGAGTGGTTACAAAATGCTACACATACATGCCTATTTATAGGCCTTGATGTTGGCTTACAAGTTCTAGAATTCTCTACCCACAAACTTTCTTTATAATTCTAGAATAGCCCACATATTCTACCTAATTCTAAAATGCTCCACAAAAATATCCTATTTGCCACCCTAGCCCCATATTTCTAGATTATTCACTAATCTACCAAAAGATTCTAGACTTCTCTTTGGATTGGGCTTATCATCATGGGCTATTTAATTGATCCACTTCCAATTAAGGAGGGAGCCCAACAAATTCAATCCTGTATTTCATCACCTAACTAAACTACTCAATTCCAAAACTCATATAGAAGAGAAGATAAAGACTTAAGGCTCCGTTCGGCCAACCTAGCTAGTAAGCTAGCCTGAGCTTTTTCATTTCAGCTAGCGTTTCAAGAATCTACCCCTCCCTAGATTGTGGCTCCGTTCGGCTGGTCAGAAAAAGAAGCTAGCTGGAGCTTTTTCTAGCGTTTTTTTGCCAAAAAAGCTACCTGTAGGGGGTAGGAGCTTTTTGAAAATGCTAAATAAAAGCTCCCACTAGCTTCTTTTAGCATTTTCAAAAAGCTCCTACCCCTTAGGGGAAGCGTTTTTGGCAAAAAAACGTTAGAAAAAGCTCCAGCTAGCTTCTTAAAAAGCTAGCTGTGAGTTTTTAGCCGAAAACTCTAAAAAACGCTCCAGCTAAAACTTAAAAAGCTAGATATACTGCATCTCCTTCAAAAAAAAAAAAAAGGAAAAAAAGAGAGACCTTAAGGACTTGTTTAGATCGCATGTTACAATGTCAAATTTGCAATTACAGTTACAGTGTGTATAGCGGTCAATGCCTCTAGAAAAGTTGCTAATGGTAAAAATGTCTTAACTTTTTCTAATTTGCATCAATACCCAAATAAATAAAGACAATGTCAAAAAAAAACAACTTAATACATAATTTAGTTGTATCACTTATTTTTTTTCTTCATATTTTGTTTATTTTTTATTTATTTTTTATAGAGGCTGGACTTGCCGTACATTATATTAACTATATATTAAATTTTCAATAAATTAATATTTTAATATTACAACAACAACAACATTTACCCAGATAGTCCCGCAGGCCGCGGGATCTGGGGGTCAGGATGGGGGCAAATCAGACCTAGATGGGATGCGCCCGAAATAACCTAAGAAAGACACAACAGACCAATGCGACAAACTATACAAGAGAACAAAACATAAAAACCACAAAGGAAGCTAAAACTAGTACAAAGGAAACTAAAACTAGAAACTAAGCGCAGACAAGCTCCCCACACTACACCAGCTCGCTGAAGAATGCTCGCTACAACACCTAGCCGACTAACCATCCAACACCTTGATCCTCTCCCTCTAATTTTCTTTGCAATGTGCCAACTCCACTGAAATCTCTAACAAGCTGATATCCTGTTTTATATTGTCCATCCAGCGTTTCTTCGAACGACCCTTGCCTCTCTTGAAAGCCCCTAACTCTAGACGCTCACACCTCCTGACCATAGCGTCCGGGCTCCGTCTCTGAACGTGCCCAAACCAACGGAGCCTCGTTTCTTGGAGTTTGTCTCCTATACTGGCCACCCTCAGCTTGCTTTTGATTTCCTCATTCTGAATCCTGTCCATCTTTGTGTGCCCACACATCCATCTGAGCATCCTCATCTCTGCGACTACTAGCTTCTGTTCCTGAGCCTTCGTTGTCGGCCAACATTCAGCGCCGTAGAGGATCGCTGGCCTTATCACAGATTTGTAGAATTTTCCCTTAAGTTTCAGCGGTACCTTCTTATCGCACAGAACTCCTAAAGCTGCCCTCCACTTCCACCAACCTCTCTGAATCCGAGACCTCACATCCACATCAATACTCCTGTCGCTTTGCAAAACAGAACCCAAATACCTGAAGTTATCCCTTCTTGCAATGGCCTCATCGCCCAGTCGCACCTCACTCCTAGAGTCGGTCTCTTGCTCAAAACTAAACTCTACGTACTCTGTCTTGGTCCTACTCAACCTGAAACCCATAGAGCAGGACCAAGACAGAGTACATAGAAAAAGAATACGTTTCTCATTTGTCCCTTTATTTTATATAGAAAAAGAATATGTTTCTCATTTCATTTTCTATATATTAAACTCTGTTTTTTTGTAAGAAAATATGCTGGTATTTTTATTACGAAATATATAAATTAATAAATTACCCTTATCCTTATATTGAATTATTTATTACTTTATTTATATTATTTTTCTTTCTAATAGTCTTTTGATTTCATTTTTATTATATTAACTATATTTTTTGTTTTACCTTCTTTTTATGCAAATAATTATTAATACAAATTTTGATTTGAAAAATGTTGACTATTTCTAGATATTTTAATTCTTATCTATTTATGCAAAACAAGTTTTTAAAATTGAACTTTTTATCAATGGTTATCTACATAAATTAGATTTTGTGTGTAATTTATTTTTAATTAGTCCATTTATGCAAATGTAAACTATTTTTTAGAATACAAATTGGTTAGAAAATATAGATTTAAATATATTTTTGCATTTTTAGTATATATGAAATATTAAAATAAATTGAATTTTGATATGAAAAATGAAAACAAAAACGAATTTAATATTGTATATTTTTTTGTAAAATTCATTAAATAAGCACTTAGATTAAATATTTTCTTGAAAATAAATTTCTTTTATTTACATTTTCGATTTTAAAAGAAAAGAACTACATAAATTTTATAGTAAAAAAATGCCCAAAAGGACATAATTTTCCATTTAGCCTAAATAAGGAAATATTTTACATTATCAACTTTTTGTGGGGTACCTATGCAAATTCGCCTTATATATAACAGAATTGGCTTTATAATGCACAATCCAAACATGTCCTCATTTGACAATGGAGTATATAATTTTTTGGTTGAAATTAGCAATTATAGACATTAACTTCTATTTTAAGCGCTAAGATAAATACAAATCAAATTAGCAGTTATAGCACATTAACTTCATCTTTTAATGCGCTAAACTTGATAAATATTACTACTATTAAAGATGATTTAATGGTACATTAAAGCAAGAAACAAATTGCCTATAAATTAAACTATTCAAACGCCCTCCATTTCTAACTTGGGCCAAAGTGTGAGAGGAAAAACCGAAATAAATGACAATGCAAAAGTCAGGCCATTACCTCCTCTTAATTCTCATGCTTTCATCCACCTTGCTTTCTTTTCATGAATGTAAGTCCAATTTTCTTTTTAATCCTTTGTTAACGTGCAATTTCTAGATCTTAACTCAATAGATTGAGCATTGTTCAATCATCATGAACAGGTCGCACAATCGGGGACGAGAAGAAGACGAAGCCAAGTGCAAGCGTGGAGGTGAAACCGATGACTCGTACTGAATATGGAGGATATGAATGCGCTCGTGTTTACTGCCCCTACGGAGAGTGCTGGTGTTGTGGATCGGAAATAGGTTGTTTTCCAGAACAGTATCAATGTACGAGTCGTTGTCCGGGATGGCCTCCTGTCTCTACGAAAGCATGAAAAAGTAGTCGATCTTTAATGAGCCTAAGAGCAATGCTCAATGTACTGTATTGGGTAAGGATCTTTGGTGAATGAATTGAATAATAGCTTTGTTTTTCAATTGAAGAAGAATGTTGAGGTCGCTATTTGAAATTTTGGACATTTCGTCTGGTAACCTTGAGATTTTGTTTTTTAAAGACGGTATCCAATAACCCAATATGTTGAATGTAATTAACTTAGAGTAAGTTGCACCATAGATTAGCATAAGTCATAACTCATTTCATCGACCCCAAAGAGGACGTTTGGTAATTAGCTTAGAGTAAGTTACACCGAAATTATACCAAATGCCCCCTAAATAACATAACAACGTGTAGAAATAACTTCCTACTTTGAAAGATAAAGAGAGCTCATATATATAAGGTTGATCAATTACTCGTATTACCAATTGACTTTAGAGTCGGACATGTATGATGGGCATGATTTGAGACAATTCTTTTGACTTGCTCATATGAACACAGCACAAGTGCACAACCCCGTTCTATATTGGCCCATACTGTTTGACTACTCGGATATGACTGATTTATGAAACATTAGCGATTTAGCTAAAACCTCAATTCCTAATCGTGTTTACGTATGGTCCTATCTAAACAAACCGTATAATATGAAAATACCCTTAAAGTCCCTTACAGAGATGCATACCAAGGTCTTTCACTTAACCACATTACCTAGCAAGCTGTGTGCCGAAGGCGAGCTATTCGCACTCAGCCATGGGTCCTGAACCGAAACCGGAGAGCTCTCTCTCCCTACAGCAAGAGCCAGCCTCTGGCTAGCCAATCCGTTCCTGAGTGAAACGCAAGGCAATGACCGATCACTACCATTAAAAACCGAAGAGCAGCAAGAGGCAACGGATCTCATATCGTCTTGTAACGGGCACCCGGAGAGCTTGACCATCTCTAGCTCCTCTGCAACCTCCATCATTGAAGGCCTCATATCCCTATGATAAGCAAGACACCGGAACGCCAGCTCAGCGACCTTATGAATCGAGCAAAGGGTCCAAGCGTCTTTATTCGGGTCAACATACGGGTCTATTATCTCGTCTAGACGTCCTTTTCCTATTCTATCGACAGCAAGCGCTGCGAGGTTGATCTCGGTGTGAGGCCTCTGGAAGTCTACGACTTTCAAAGCGGTTATTATCTCCACAAGAACGACTCCAAAGCTGTAAACGTCGCTCTTGTCAGAGAGATGGTAGTTTTGGTGGTACTCGGGGTCCACGTAGCCAGGTGTTCCTTGTGGAGCAGTTGAGATATGTGATGACTCAGCCATGCCGAGCCTAGAAAGACCGAAATCCGCCACCTTTGAGTTGAAGTTGTAGTCCAACAGAATATTGCTGGATTTTATGTCTCTGTGGTATATTGGAGGATTCATGGATGAGTGAAGATAGGCAATTGCTTGAGCGGTTTCTGATGCAATGGCTAGTCTTATGGTCCATGGAAGGATCTTACCTTTCTCTCTCTGTAGATGCTGACATAACGTCCCGTTTTCCATGAATTCGTAGACAAGGATTTGTTCGCCGTTCTCTATACAGCAGCCAAGGAGTCGGACGAGATTAGGATGGCTTACCGAGGAAATGAGTTTGATTTCGTTCATCACTTGCTCTATGGTGTTGGTGTCTCGGTTATTTATTTTCTTTATAGCGACGCATTCGTTGTTGTGAAGCAGGCCTTCGTATACTGTGCCATAGGCACCCGTACCAAGTCGCTTCTGCTCTGAGAAGCCATTTGTGGCTCGCTCGATTTCCCTGTACGGGTAGAGAAGAACGCTCGAGTTTCCAGCGACTTCTGAGAAGAGATGCTTTGCACTCCTTTGGATTTTTCTGAAGCGGGAACGTCGGCGCGCAAAGTAGCAAATAAGGACCAAAAGACCCATTGCAGAAGCTCCAGCACCAATCCCTGGGTTGTAAATCAGCACAATTGAGCAAAACAGATACAAAAAATTAACATTGTGAAAACATTATGAAGTCTTCAGCTGCTTGAACTTCAGGAACAATAGTTAGACTATAAGACATCACTGTCAGTAAGACAAAGGGAAATTACCTCCAATGAGAACAGCAATTTTCAGAATTCCTTTGGAATCTGATCAAGAAGTAACAAAGAGAGTAAAAGGGATTAGTTGTCTCAATGTATTGATTTTCAATTTCATTTTCCATTACTATCAAAACACACTTGCAAGCTACAAGAAATTGAATTTCTGACACCTTACCAACAAGTAAAAATTATTTAACTGTTTGATCTGAGCTTTATTTACTGCAGTAATAATATATTGAATGCCCGTAAGATGATTAACAAGGATCATTTGCAGGCTTATATGAAGTCAACCAGAAGTTTCGTCAACTGGCCAATTAGTTTACAAATAGAGAACATGATGGTCAGGTTAACCAGGAAGGAAGGAGCAAGGATAGTTCCATTCAAATGAAATGGGTCAAAGTTAGGCTACACTCAATTTAAAATCGAATTGAATGCCTACTAAAACAAAATGAAATTTTATCTTCTCAAAGCTAGTACATATCTCCATATCACAGAATGCAATTTCACATCTAGCAGAGTTCAGTATAGCACCAGGAATGCCATTTCTCATCATCACCCAGTTTCACCATAGCTAGCTTGCACAATCAATAAAATACTAGTGTGACAATCAATCATGTATGAATATTCAATGTTCTCACATTGCTGACTTTTCTCCTTTGAATGTGAAATCCATTAACGTGTGCTTATTATTATAAAGCCATAGCCATCAAGATTGCATGTGAGCTTTGACCTGTACACAACCCTACTAAGTACTAATCCTTAAACTTTGAATCTTCTAAATTGTCCATTTGCACGTTCTCAGCCGCCTCAAAAAGAGCTCATACTACACATTATACCAAACTCCAAACTATTGCCTGGAGCTAATATGGATCATACTACACATTACATTCAAAGATGCAGCAAATTCAATCATGTGTTTCATCACCTAACTAAACTACTCAATTCCAAAACTTATATAGAAGAGACAAAAAAGACTTATAGGCTCCGTTCAGCCTACCTAGCTTTTCAGCTAGCTTGAACTTTTTTCGTAGCTTTTCAGCTAGCGTTTCAAGAATCTACCCCTCCCTAGATTGTGAGTTTTCAATTAGCCGAAAAACTCACAATCTAGGGAGGGGTAGATTCTTGAAACGCTAGCTGAAAAGCTACGAAAAAACTCAAGCTAGCTGAGAGGTAGGCCGAATGGAGCCTATAGAGTTAGAACGGACCTTTATGGCAGCCTACACCATTGGCAAATCCATCGCCACGAAATCCCTCCCTGCAAGAACACCGATACCTCGGCCTCCCATCGCCAAGAACAACATTCACACAATCCGCACCACTCGAGCAATTACAACTCCCCTCTAGCCACCACTCGAGCCGAATCGTCTGAAACTGAAGCGAAACATCCATATCCCCATCCAAATCGTCCACAACAACAGAAGAAACCAAGAACTCGCAACTCCTAGTGACATTAAAGTTACTCAGTATCCCATTCCCCTTCTCAGCCGAGGCGAAACAGCTCACGTTCCCACTCTCCCGTCCAGATCCACCGCATCCTTGCAACCGAAACCGTTTCTCGAGCACGTCCGTCGGAAACGTGCAATTATTCACCGGCGACGAGCAGTTGCGTAACAGAAGCGCGTTCTCCCATGAGACTCCGTAGTTCGCTCCGTTGAGCCTCTCGATTTCACTCACTTTGCGGTCGCACTTGGCCGGAAAACGCACCAGGACGCTGTCGGAAGTTAGGTTTAGGAGTTCGAGTCCGGCGAGATGCGCCTTTCCGGTGCTACAGTTCAGCCGGATCTCGCATCCTTCCGAGAATCCGAACGGATAGCTTACCTTCTCCTTTCCGCAAGTTCTATTGCACTCACTCGAGCTTCTACTCTCTCCGATCGTAATTGAAAGCAGAAAGACCAGAACAAACCCTAACTCGGTCGCCATGGCGAGGAATTAAGATCAATTGGAGGAAAATCTCATCAGCGTCGAATTCCTGGAAGTAGATGAGAGGATTAGAAGCAGGAAAGGAGGAGTAATTGATTCCGTCATCGAGAATTGAAATTGTTCGTTGGCAGGTGGAAAAAGCAACAGCTGCTTGAAGAATCGGATGGGAGATCATGAGTTAATGCTCTCTCGTATACAGAACAGAGCATTAACTCTTTTTGACAGGGAGATGAGCATTAATGGTGGTGGCCGTACCTGTGCTTGGAGAGGGGAGCTGGATTCGTCAATGGCTGCCGAATTGGAGTGTGTGATGGTGTTAAGCGAGTATACTTTGAGTTCATCGATGGCTTCCGAGCTTCATCTTCTGAATCGGATGATTGTAGAAGGGACGAGTGGAGAAGATGGCATTTGAACAAAGTGTTGTGTTTTTATTCTGCGGGGATTAGGCTTGTTCATTGGTTCGGTTAAACCGAAGAAAACCGAAAACCAAACCGAACCAAACCGATCCAAACCGAACCGAGCTTGTTCGGTTCGGTTTTCGGTTTATGTTTTATCTTAGTTTGGTTTTCGGTTTGGATCGGTTTGATTTTCGGTTCGGTTCGGTTAAACCGAACTAGTTTTATATAAAAAAAAATAAATTTAAATATTCATTATTCAATATAGAATATATCAAAATAGGTTTTTAATTGGTTTTCTTTGGTTTTGTTTGTACATTTGATTTTGTTTGGTTCGGGTATCATTTGGATTTTGGTTTACCTTCTCCAAAAAGAATCACATTTTAATCAATCGGTTTATTCGGTTCAAAACCGAATAAAACCGAAACCGAACCGAACCGAACCGCGGTAGATCGGTTTGGTTTTCGGTTCGTATATTTCCGATATTCGGTTTTCGGTTCGGTTCGGTTTTCTGCGGTTCGGTTCGATTCTGAACCGATGAACAACCCTAGCGGGGATTGAAGAGTTGGGGTGATGGGGACTTTGCCTTGATTTTTTTGGTTGCTTTTTTATTTGGGGAGGAGTGTGATGACGATAATGCCCCGTGCTGGTAGTGGAGAATTCTTTGCAAGTGGGCGAATAGGAAGCTGACCTGATTGGAAATAATCAAATAATGTAATAAATTCTAAGTTTCAAAATAGTTGTTCAAGTATATATATCAAGAAAGATTTAATTTTTTAATATTATCCTGTAGAGTTATTTTATTTTTTAATTAATATAGAGTTAACTATTAGTGTAAGGAAACATGAAAAAATGTATATAATTATAATATATTTAATTATTGGGAAAATAAATGAAAAAGGATGAGAAATAAATGGAAAAAGATGAGAGAAAAAAGAAATGAATGATTATTGTTAAATACTCGGTAAAAAAAAGTATCTATAGGGTCGTGCATACGGTCCGGACTAGACTGGAATTATTAGTGTCGAAAAATCATTTTATTCAGAGATGTTATTTTTTCGATAGGTTTATATGTAATTTAGATGCATTTTATAAATATAAATGATTAAGAATTATTAATAATCATATTAATATGTTTATATTCTATAAACAACAATATATTTCGATTCATTTCGGTTCGGGCTGTAAAATTTCGGGTTTAAACCGGACCGGATCGGATCGGAACCCGAAATCCGTGAAAATGAAGGACCGGAACTAGACCGGATACAAAATTACATCCCTAATTATAGACAATTATTTTAAAACCGAGGGACTACCCTTTTACTTTATGAGTTTCGTTCAACAAAGCCGGTAAAAATGTAACAAAATCACATTAGATAAGTCTAATTTTCTTTATAATATAGTATAGTGAATTTGTTTTGAAAAAAAAACACTCTTCTTGGATATATATATATATATATATATCACTAGAATTTGAGATATAGGGAAACATTTTTATAGAGAAATTAAACTCATAATAAGAATCATTGTATTAAAAAAATTTAATGACCCAGATTTATTCAAAATAAGTAATTATTGGTAAACAAGGTGAGAAAATTATATTTTAATTCCTTCTCTCCATATCTTTTATTTCAAATCAAAATTTTCTCTATTGTACTAAATTTTTCCAAATCAATCTTTTTTTAAAATTACATTTCTCTCCTGATGTTCTTCATCGCCATTCATGCTCTCTTGCCTACCATCGTCCATCTCAAACACCATCTTCGTCGTCTTATTCTACTTAAAGCCAAAATAGCAACGTTGTGAATCACCCAATCAATGCAAATGTCCGATGTTTTATTATTTTGTTTGAATCGTTTTGATTGTTAAAAAAACATAAAATTTAGGTTTAAATTTCACTTTGTTCGATTTTAAAGTAGTAAACATATAGATCTGGGTTAATTTTGATGTCAAAGATGAATACTTTGATATTTGAATTTAAAGGCTCAATTATATGATTAATTTTATATTACGAGTTAACAAGTTTGAACCCTAGATGTTTAAATGAACTTTGAGGTCGAGATCGTAACTAGATAGTGATAATTCTCGAAGTTGTCAAAATCAAACTCGAATTTGTTTCACAATCTATGGCAAGGCAAGTTTTTCTCCTTTTAATTGTTTTAGTATGCATATACATCACTTAGTATTGCTAGTGCTAAAAATAAAAAAAAAAAATCGATTAAAAGGAGAAACAATTCAAAAACAAGATAAAAAGGTTAGATGGGTAAACCCCTAGTCAAAGGACAAATTAGTGGGGAAAACAACACTAACATAATTTTCAATGATGATAATAACATGACCCGTAATTTGTTTGTTTGTTTTTCTGTCTTATCAAAACTCCTATTGTCATGATAAATTAGAAAATTAAACGTTATCCACTCTTCATACAGATTATTGTGACCCATCGTTTATGGTAACTAAGTGTAGATTAATGTGACCCATTGTTTAATGTCATGATAAATTAGAAAAAAGAGTCTCACCTAGATTTGTACATTTCGGTTACGCATCTTTTTCTAAGACAACACTGTTTATTTAATTATTTAGATTTTATAACTAAACATATTCATTAAAAACAATTTTGCATCATCGCTTGAAATATAAGGAACTTTGTATGGACCAAACTATCCTGTGGGTTCTTTTATGATTTTATCCTCCTATTTGACTTTTTGGAAGCCTTGAATTGATCCACCCCAAACAAAAATACTTGTTTATTAAAATTACATATAATGAACGCAATTAGGTTGTACAAGCTATTATAGATAGCTGTTTCATTTCTTTATTAAAGTCAAAACGCAAAACATGGGGAAGATTTGATTAAGGCTAATCAATATTTAGGCCAACAAGAGACACGAACAAAAGTGTAACTTTAAGCAAAAGACTCGTCAAAGTAGAGAATAAAACTCTATATATAGTAGTAGCTCAACAATAACACACCCATTAATCCATTATATTAGTTCAAGTGTGCAACGGTCATCTCTGTCCGCAAAAAATGGGCCACACTCGGCCCATTTATCTCGGCCCATTATCGAGTATGTTAACGACTTTTGATAGTGGGCCAACGCTAAATTAAATTGGCCCAAAACAGGATAAAAGATATCTATCCTTTTCACCATGAACAAGTTAGGTATAAAAGAGAAGATTAGCCGTATTGATCACATCAATAAGCTTGTAGGACTTCATATATTTTCAATTAGGGTTCCGAAGGCCATTCTAGGTACTTAATAATGGCAGACACCCTCATGAAGAGAAAGAAACCAAACCTTTCTCTTCCTCAAGACGACGACGACGCAATGATCAACATCCTCATGCGCAGAGACGGATCAGGATTCCAAAATAGGGTGGGCTAATTATCATTAAAATAATTTAGGTGGGATAAATTACTTTAATTTAACTAGTTTAGTACTAAATTTACCTTATTTTTTATTTTTTATTATTTAATTTACCCTACTTTTTATTTTTTCTAATTTTTTAGAGTGGGCTGGAGCCTACCCCAGCCCGCCATTCGGTCCGTGCCTGCTCATGCGCCTGCCATTCAAATCGGTTTTAGCGCTCAAACGCGTGTCGAAACGATGGAAGAATCTCATCAATAGCCCCAAGTTTTTCAGCTTTTACCATTACAAATCTCTTGCCATTGTCTCAGATTACAACCAACTCTATTACTTGTCAAACACGCAAACAAACAAGGCTTCCGTTACCGTCGAAGGCGGTCGTCGTCGTCCACCGTTCACCCTCCGCCGCATCACAATCGAATCGATCTCTAGGAACTCCTTCTCATTGACAAACCAGTTGGTGACGTGCAACGGTATCGTGTGTGTTAAAGCCGCCGACGGCGACTTCGTCTTGTACAACTTGTTCACCGGAGCTTCCAACACCGTGGGGCCAGACCCCCGGACCATTTATCACACTGGGAGTTGTTTTGGGTTCGGTTACGAAGACGACTACAAGATCTTGGTGGCGTGTTGTTATGAGTTAGGGAAGTTGTGGGAGTACGTAAGGTTACTCAAGGAGGGTACCGGTCCGTTTTGGGTTTACAGCTTGAGAAGTCGGGTTTGGAGGCGGCTCGAAGGCTTCCCCTATCGCGGGTACGATTGGGATTCGTACACGGTTAGGCTCTATCCTTGCTCGTTGAAGGGTGTTCTTCATTGGGGTCTTTCCGCAAGAGTGGATCCGATCAAGAGTAAGCCGCTCATTGTTACGTATGATCTACATACTACTAGTAGGTTCGGGGAGATCGCGGTACCGGATGGGTATGATAACCGATCGGCAAATGTATGTGAGCTAGGGGGGCAATTATGTTGTTGGGACATCAAATCCGAGGCCGAGTATCGCGTGTGGGTGATGAAAGAGTACGGGGTGAGTGAGTCTTGGACGATGTTGTTTAGCATTGGTGGGATGAGGATGCAACGTACGTCGTTGCGTGGCGCCCGTGGCACTATATGTAGGCCGAAATGGACGAAAAATGGTGGCGTTAGTCGGCCGCACCGACGGGAAGGTGTATTGGTACGATATCCACAATGGCAAGTTAGGAGTCATCATGTACCCTATGTATTGATAATAATTGTTTCACCACTTTCAGTTTGGTTGAAGTTTTCATCTTTGAAGTGTCTGTGATGGAATGTAGCTATTATGATAATGTATGTTCCTGATGTTTTCATCACTTTTTTCGGCTATGGTGAGCACTATGTATTGTTCTTGTAAAACCATCATGATGGCTAGATAATCATCCCCTAGCTAGGAGAAAGGCATGTTAGCATTATGCGCGAAATTAATTCAAATAACCCGAACTTTCAATGAGTGTTAAATGAATAACCCAAAATATTGATAGTAAGTAAAATAACTCTGACTTTTAAGATGTGTTACAAAATATCTCACAGGTAAATTTTCCCGATGACTTGGCACTGGATGAATGACATGTCAATTTAAATAATGATGACATGACAATATTTGAAAAAAAATATAGAAATCAATTCAAAATTTTGGCAGCACAATACTTACTCTTGGTTGCTTCTATTTTGACGGCAAAACTGAAACATAAATGGTTCTTGTTAAATTGATTAATTTAGCATCCACAACAGATAAAACCTAAAGAAGAAGTTTGATAGAGTCAAATAAAAGCTAGTATTAATTAGCTTCTAGAAAATAACGTATGCTAAAAGTTTCACAGCATAACAGAGGAAAACAAATCATCCTCCAACAAATTATATAACACCACACAACTTCATTCAACATAAAGAGAGAAATCATCCTCCATCAAATTATATAAAGCAATAGGAAAAGATGAATACATACCTAGCATAACAGAGGAAAACAAATCATCCTCCAACAAATTATATAACACCACACAACTTCATTCAACATAAAGAGAGAAATCATCCTCCATCAAATTATATAAAGCAATAGGAAAAGATGAATACATACCTACTATTTTTGATCGAATTGTTTGAGAGTTTTTAGTGGTTTAGCAACACCAGGCAATTCTCCTTGCTTTCAATTCATGGTGTAGGCTAGGGTTTCTTGAATGAATGAACTGTTGTAGGTTATTATCAAGCCTGCGTACGCTTTTATTAATTAATAGTTCTAGAATTAATTATTAATTTTCTTTAATCAAATATTGCCATGTCATCATAATTTCAATTGAATGTCATTCATCCGATGCCAAGTCATCCAAAAAATTTACCTCAGAGATATTTTTTTAAAACGTCTTAAAAGTTTGGGTTATTTTACTTACTATCAATATTTTGGGTTATTCATTTAACACCCATTGAAAGTTTGGGTTATTTGAATTAATTTCGCCTAGCATTATGAGCAATAAACAAGCTTGATAGCACAAAATCCAGTAAAGCTTAACTAGTTACAATTGTAGGATTCCAGCCATTCTAGACCGAGCCAACACTAACTATTGCAACCACAACTAAGGTTCAAGAACCAATTTGTCGACAACATAGATCTAACGGTTTATCTAGTAACTAAGGGCGAAACCACAAGGATTAATACTTGTGAGCTCTCACTCATTGCGTATCAACCCGGCCTTGTGATCGATATGGTATTCGCTAAAACAACGATTGCGACTCCCTTCTGGATATATGTATGATAAGAAATCAGGTTGAAGCAATGAAGAATTAACAGACAAAGGTTAATGTTGTGTGATATGGTCTTTTGTTTGCTTGTCGTCTCATAATTGAGGTTACATAAGGCGCAAAGTGTCGCCTTAACATGTCTGTTTGCATCACCATCAACACACAATCAATGGAGAGTCGGGGCCCAATCTTTGGCGCCCGCGAGCCAGATTAATTATTGAACGCTAAGGGCTTCGATCTTCGAAGCGAGAGTTTGTTCCTAAAGACATGACGAAGCTGAGTTCTTAATGAAACTTCTCTTGTTAATTATTGAGGTGAGGAAAGATAATACTATAGGCTAATATTTACTAAGATTTGCTACGTACAATAGTTCCAAAAAACCGTAGATAGGTCGGTTGCCAATGCCAGACGCTTTGACCTAATCGGTAAGTTAGCTATCTATAAACCAGAAGAAAAAGAGATTCATATATAACTCATAAGGATAGATATAAATTTTAGACTTTTATTCCATAAATAAATCCTAATTAATCTTTCCGTTGATATATATTAGGTTATTGATCTTGACCCATAAAAATATTAGGGTTTCAAATCATAGCACTAGCTAGGTACATTCTTGTGTTCTTCTTCCATCCTTATGTAAGCGAGGTTAAGTTGGATTCATTGTATGCTTAATTTCTCGATCTTGATTTGATTTTTTCCAGTGGTCAAATTAAAGTAATCAAACATGAATAGATTGGAAAGACAGGATTCAAATCCCTCCCTTCCTGAGGACTTAATGTTAGAGATCCTCATGCGCCTGCCGCTCGAATCCGTTATAAACCTCAAACGTGTGTCGAAGCAATGGAAGAATCTCATCAACGACCCCAAGTTTTTCTACCGTTACCGAGACGAATCCCACACCTTGTTGCTCGTCGAGGACGAATACTACTGCCTATTAGTTAAGCACGATGCGAAGATCCTCACCAACCGCTGTCGAAGCCATCCTCCCTTTACCATGCACCCTATTACGTTCGGAAGTAGTAGCTTTGAAATGGACAAACGTCCGTCCACCATAGTGGTGTGCAATTGGATGACGTGTGTTGAGTCTCGGAGCGGCCAGTTCCTCTTGCACAACCTGCTCACCGGAGCCTCGTGTGTCGCGGTAGACGCCCCATCGCCACAAGAGCCACACTCCGGTCATACTAGATGGATGTGTCATGGGTTCGGCTACGACGGTCATGAAGATGATTACAAGATCTTGGTGGCGTGTCACTACCAACACGGATTGAATAGATTGGTTCAGAAGGAGGATAATAGCCTGTTTTGGATCTACAGCTCGAGAAGCCGTGCTTGGGAGCAACTCGAAGGCTTCCCTTACGCCGAATACGATTGGCATTACTACTGCGATGTGCTCAGACACTATCGGTGCTGCTTGAATGGCGTTCTTCATTGGGGCATCCGACGTGCTGGAGTAGATCTGACAAAGCTGGTCATCGTTACTTATGATCTACGTAGGTGTAGGTTCGGGGAAATCTCGGTTCCACAAGGTTACGAGAACTCGTTCGCACGTGTAAGTGAGCTAGGGGGACAACTATGTTGTTGGGGTTATAAATCCGAGTGCTGGTACAGTGTGTGGGCGATGAAAGAGTACGGAGATACCGAGTCTTGGACAATGTTGTTTAGCATCAATTCACTCTATGATCAAATCAAGCCGGTCATGCTATATCAATGCAAAGATGGGCGACAAATGATGTTGTTAGCTTGTAGGGGGAACGGGTCGTTGCATTGGTACGATATTGACAATGCCAAGCTAAACACCGGATATAGAAGTACTTGGCAAAGGACTAGGCTAGTTGGCGGACAAGGGGGAAAAAACCAAGGCCGAAAACAAAGGATCGGTTTCGGATCAAGCAAGACGTGCACCAACACTTGGTTTCGCTAGTCGAGCGAGCTAGCCTGCTAGATTGTGTATGTTTATACGAATTCCGGTTTGATTGAAGTTTTCATCTTTGAACAAGTGTTTATGGAACCCTGATCAGGGCTAAGAATTGCCTATTGTTTAGAAATATTAGCTAAGGTTTTGGATATTTAGGGTTGTTAAGATTGTTTACTTTCTAGGGTTTATGAATGCTTTGCCTTCTTTCTCTTCTCTGCAACCTAAATGCACCCTTTTCTCTAGCACTGTCATGATTTTAAGCACCTGCAAGATTATTATCTTTTTTTGAATGGTTAACTTGTAAATATAAAGAAGGCTGAGAATTTACATAGAGAGTTTGAGATAGCTATACATCACAAAAAGTTATACAAACCGATGCAAGCTACCAATTCCAAAAGGACCAAGCTAATCAAAAAGCCTACAAAGGAAGAAAAGAATCAAGTAGGGTCAATGCCTAAGAATGCAAGCCAACGTAGGTTGATTTCATCCAAAAAATGGGGCGTAGTAATTAATCATAACTATATACTAAAACGGATGTTAAAAATAATATTTAATACGACACATGTCTATTTCTCATTGGACCGCATCACTCATTTTTATTCAAACAATTTAATTTGTTTAATTGGTTCAAATTTAATTGTAGACCCCACATTAGATTTATTCTTACCTACTTATTTCTATTTTAATTTTTTTCTTAAAAAAAATAAACTTTTTATTTTAGTTTTTGTGTTTTTTTAGTTTTAGACTTTATTTTATGATTTCAAAACTTATGGATTCAATTGATGCCTTTTACCTTGATTTAATTGTGTATTTCAATTCAATCTTAATTTTTTAATAAAAAATTATTTATACCAAAAAAATTCACAAGAATTTTTAAAGGTATTCTTATATAATAATTTCTATGTAATTATGTTTTTAAAAGAAATTACATGTTAACATTTTCACATAATTTTTCTAAAAATATTCTTATCTAATAATTTCATTTTTAGTTATTTTTCTAAAAATAATGTTTTCTAAAAATATTACTTTCCACAAGATTTGCACATTTTATGCCAAACATTCCAAGTTGCACGTTAATTATTTTTCTAAAAACAAAATATTCTTGACAATAACATTATATAAAATTTATAATAAGTTTTTAGTTATCAAAAGCATGCCTTCAAGGCACGGGACTGATACTAGTTAATTTCTATATATATATATATATGGGCTAAGCATTCATAAAGGTACCCTTAGCACCAACGTATTGATTTCATCCAAAAAAATGGGGCGTAGTAATTAATTAATTTGCTCGTATGATTTTAAGCATAAACATGAGTTTAGCAAGTTCAAAACCTAGAGATTAATCAGCCAAACCTACTACATAAATTCCATCTAACAATGATTGAAGGTTTTAATCAACCAAAATTAAATAATTTAACTCTAAAGTTCAAACCCTAGAAATTTATGACACGCGCGCTAGCTAGTGTGGAATTTGATCATCCTGGGTGACGGTGAAAGCTCATATTAGCCAACTAGCTTCCATGTTGTCAACATCCTCCGATCCCATCACTAGGCGCCATGTCGCTAGCAAGGGTGCCGTTCTATTAAGCAAAGAATGGTCCAATGTGGTGCAATGCAATTGGATGACGTGTGATGTAAGGCGGAGTAGTACTGGCGACATCCATTTGCACAACTTGCTCAACGGAGCCTCGTGCACTAGCAGTGGCAGACGCCGCGCTACTAGACCTATCGTTTACCGTCCACGAGAGCTGGATCTGCCATGGGTTTGGCTACGATGGTTACGAAGAGGATTACAAGATCGTGGTGGTGTGCAGACCTGTCAATCGGGTCAGGTCGGGCGGGTTTGGGTTGGGTCGTTCCGGGTTCGGGTTGAGATCGGGTTCGGGTTCATCTGGGTCGGGTCTTGACGGGTTATCGGGCAGGTTCGGGTTAGCCGGTGGGTCAATTTTTTTTGAAACTGTACGAACTAAAAATTTGAAACTTTAAAGAAGACCACCAAGACATACATGTTAAATAGTGTGGTATTGAGATTGACAATATTCTGGATATATATATATATATATAGTATAAGGTTGTGGATATATATATATATATAAACAAAATTCTGGATATATTATTTGGTATGGTTAGAAATGAACTTCCTAACTTCCACAGCTCTTGAGATTTAAAGAGAGTCTTCATCTTCAAACTCCAAAAGTGATAGTTCACACCTTTGAAGATTGGCAACTGATTCAATAAGTTCCCGTTCCCATTCCCATTGGTCTGCATGATGAATGGAACCCCAACTCACTTGGTGTTTTCTTCTGCACAGAAACACACTCACAAATCCAAGGATAAACTCTCTAGCTCTGATACCAATTGTTAGTTTTCAGATAAAAGAATGAACAAAAGTTGGAGAGAAACAATGAACTTCTGCATTGATTAACTAAATGAATTACAACCTTAATCAGCAAACAAACTTGAACTAAAAATGTCCACCTTCCACATCTAACAATCAGCCTAAGGAAGTGGCTCACAAACAACTTCAACGTTCACAAATGAATGCTAAAAAACAGGAAACAAACTAAGAAATCTCCCTAGAAAATAGATAACAATACCAGCAAAGCTGATTTTATATTTTAATGACTTTAAACCTGCATAAATCAAATCCTATGAACTTGAATTATATTTCAACATGGTCCACTTTATTATTTATACTATAAGTTAATATTAATATTTTTAAAAATAATTATAATTGTATTATAAATGATAAGTATCATACATTTGTACATTTTTATGATAAAAAAAGTTATTATTACTATTTTTTACAATAAAAATGATGGATTAATCATCTTTTTGGCTATTACATTTTTTCACTAGAAATTTATATCACAAAAATTCATAGTGTAAATTACAATAAACGTTTACAATATGAATATAAATTTTAATTTTTTTTATTGTTATTTCATAGTGTAAATAATAAAGTGGAACACCGAAGGTTATACGGAGAGGTGTAGAGGGTCCGTTTCGAATGCCAGACGCTTTGACGTAATCAGTAAGGATAGAACTTTCAACCAAATACATACAAATCCTTCTGTACTCACCATAAATAAGTTAGCTATCTATAAACCAGAAGAAAAAGAGATTCATAAGGATAGATATATATTTTAGACTTTTATTCCATAAATAAATCCTAATCTTTCCGTTGATATTAGGGTATTGATCTTGACTTGACCCATAAAAATATTAGGGTTTCAAATCATAGTACTAGCTAGGTACCTTCTTGTGCTCTTCTTCCATCCTTATGTAAGCGAGGTGATGTTGGATTCATTGTATGCTTAATTTCTCGATCTTGATTTGATTTTTTCCAGTGGTCAAATTAAAGTAATCAAACATGAAGAGATTGGAAAGACAGGATTCAAATCCCTCCCTTCCTGAAGACGTAATGGTAGAGATCCTCATGCGCCTGCCGCTAGAGTCCGTTATAAACCTCCAACGTGTGTCGAAGCAATGGAAGAATCTCATCAACGACCCCAAGTTTTTCTACCGTTACCGAGACGAAACTCACGCCTTGGTGCTCGTCAAGGACGAATACTACTGCTTACAAGTTAAGCACGGTGCGAAGGTCACCGCTAACCGCCGACGTCGCCATCCTCCCTTTACCATGCACCCTATTAAGTTCGGAGCTAGTAGCTTTGAAATGGACAAACATCCGTCCGCCATAGTGGTGTGCAACTGGACGACGTGTGTTGTGTCGCGGAGCGGCCACTTCCTCTTGCACAACTTGCTCACTGGAGCCTCGTGTGTCGTGGCAGACGCCCCGTCGCCACAAGAGCCATGCTCGGGTTATACTAAATGGATGTGCTATGGGTTCGGCTACGAGGGTTACGAAGATGATTACAAGATATTGGTGGCGTGTGATTACGGACACGGATTGAATAGATCGGTTCAGAAGGAGGATAATAGCCTGTTTTGGGTCTACAGCTCGAGAAGCCGTGTTTGGGAGCGACTCGAAGGCTTCCCTTATGCCGAATACGATTGGCATTCCTTTGGCAATATGGTCAGACACTTTCGGTGCTGCTTGAATGGCGTTCTTCATTGGGGCACCCGACGTGCTAGAGTATATCTAACAAAGCCGGTCATTGTGACTTATGATCTACGTAGGTGTAGGTTCGGGGAAATCTCGGTTCCACAAGGTTATGATCATTCGTTCGCGTATGTATGTGAGCTAGGGGGACAACTTTGTTGTTGGGGCTATAAATCCGAGTGCGGGTATTGTGTGTGGGCGATGAAAGAGTACGGATCCGAGTCTTGGACCATGTTGTTTAGCATCCGTGTTTCAATCGCAACCTTCCTGAGCTATGCCTACGATCAGATGAAGCCGGTCATGCTATATCAATGCAAAGATGGGGGACAAATGGTGTTGTTAGCTTTTTGGGAGACCGGCTCGTTGTATTGGTACGATATTGACAATGCCAAGCTAAACACCGTATATAAAAGTACTTGGAAGAGGACTAGGCTAGTTGGCGGACGAGGGGGGAAAACCAAGGCCGAAAACAAAGGATCGATTTCGGATCAAGCAAGACGTGCACCGACACTTGGTTTCGCTAGTCGAGCGAGCTAGCCTGCTAGATTGTGTATGTCACTATGTTGATACGAATTCCGCTTTCATTGAAGTTTTCATCTTTGAACAAGTGCTTATGGAACCCTGAGGGCTAAGAATTGGCCATTGTTTAGAAATATTAGCTAAGGTTTTGGATATTTAGGGTTGTTTAAGATTGTTTACTTTCTAGGGATTATGAATGTTTTGCCTTCTTTCTCTTCTCTGCAATCTAAATGCACCCTTTTCTCTAGCACTGTCATGATTTTAAGCACCTGCAAGATTATTATCAATTTCTATACCTATATATGGGCTAAGGGTACCCTTTTCTCTAGCACCAACATAGGTTGATTTCATCCAAAAAACAATGGCGTAGTAATTGATTAATTTGCTCGCACGATTTTAAGCATAAACATGAGTTTAGCAAGTTCAACGACCTAGAGATTAATCAACCAAACCTACTAAATAAATTCCATCTAACAATGACTGAAGGAATTAATCAACCAAAATTAAACAATTTAACTCTAAAGTTCAAACCCTAGAAATTTAACTCTAAAGTTCAAACCCTAGAAATTTATGACACGCTAGTCCATGAAGGTGGATCTGCCATGGGTTTATATGGTTACGAAGAGGATTACAAGATCTTGGTGGTGTGTGTTATGTACTCAATATATGGGTATATTTTGTAATTAGGAGAGAATATGTGGCAAGTTTGTAAAAGGCTATAAAGAGCCTTCTCTGTGTATCATCGATGAATGTGAATGTGTTCTCTCAACTCTTCTCTGTTCTTCTTCTTTCTTTCCCTAATCTCACTTTCTACCCTAATCTCTTCCCTTTTCCCTTAATTCCTCCTTAATCCTTCTCTAATGTCCTAGGGACATAACAGTGTGTGATTAGAAACTCCGTTTCGAAACTTGAAGAGTTGGTGAAAATTAACAGACTTAATTTGTTGGTAGAGCAACATTAATATTGTTGAGAGCTGAGTAAAAAGTTAATCTGATCAAAGGTTTGGGAAGAATAAGTTTGGACAGAGAAGTTTCGAAACCCTATAATTAAGATTATATTGTGGAGAGATTGAACTTTCAAACTATCTCAGAAAACCAAACTTGCACGGTAAGTTTTAGTTCGATCCATATATAGTCACTAAACCGCCAATTAGATTTCCCATTGCATAAAGTTACCTATATACGTGATCGGCAAAGACCAAACTACCCTTCACCTTCGTGTAAAGACAGTCACATGGCAAAGTAAAATAAGATATATAACTGTTCATCAAAAAAATAAGATATATAACTCAAAAATGATATTTATAGATAGAATGAAAGATAAGTAATTCAATAATGGTCCATAGTTGGAGTGATTATTTTATTTTATAAATAGAGTATAAATAGATATATTTAAGGAAAAAAATAAGAAGTTTCAACCAAAAAAAGGAATAAAATAAGAAGATCACGTAAATAAAAAATAGCTTGACCTTCAAGCCAAAGATGCCAAAGATATATTCGGAGTTAATTCGTATCTTTTTTGGGTAGATACGGAGTAATTCATATCTTTTTTTACATGAAATCTTCATATATATATAAAGGTACGTAGCTTGCGCTCCTTTGCATTATACATCACATGAAATCTAATTAGCTTGTTTAACTTCTCCGTTCCATTACACAATTAGTTCTCCTGATCAGTCTGCTAACTTCAACCATCAAAAAGTAAGCATGAAGAGACAGAAACTGAATCCCTCCCTTCCTGAAGACGTGATGATGGAGATCCTCAATCGCCTGCCACTCGAGTCCGTCTTAGCTCTCAAACGCGTGTCGAAGCAATGGAGGGATCTCATCAACGACCCCGAGTTCTTCAGCCATTACCGTGATGATTCTCACGCCCTCTTCGTCGCGAAAGACGGGCTCTACTGCTCCGTAGTTAGGCACCGTAAGGAGACCTCGGACGCCATTAATAGCGGCGGTCACCCTCCGTTCACAATGCACCACATTCCAGTCGGAAGCAACGCTCTCTTGGACGACCAATGGTCCAACATGACGGTGTGCAATTGGATGACCTACGTTGTAACCCGAAGAGGCGACTTCCTCATGTACAACCTGCTCACCGGCGCTTCCTACACCGTGAAAGACGCCCCACTACGAGAGCACTCGTTTGCCGGCCACACGAGATGGGTGTGCCATGGGCTTGGCTACGACGTTTGGGAAGATGATTACAAGATCTTGGTGGTGTGTGATCACAAGTACGGAGGCTGGATGGCTCGCAACAAGCTAAGCGGGTCGGTTCAGAAGGAGGACAACAGCGTGTTTTGGGTCTACAGCTTGAGAAAGCGCGCTTGGAAGCGGCTCGAAGGGTTCCCTTATGCCGAGTATGGTTGGGACATCTTGGATACTCTATCTAGACCTTGCTCCTTGAATGGTGTTCTGCATTGGTGTCTTCGTACGAGAGGAGATCCTAGTCGGGTCGTGGTTGTTACTTATGATCTACATACTTGTAAGTTCGGGGAGATCTTGCTACCAAAAGGTTTCAAGCATAACCGTTCATGGTTGAATGTAAGTGAGCTAGGGGGACTACTATGTTGTTGTGATCGTATATACGTGTGGGTGATGGAAGAGTATGGTGATTGTGAGTCTTGGACAGTTGTAAGCTATAATTTGGGGTGCTCAGTAGCACCCGCGGTGTTATACGAATGTGAAGATGGAAGAGACATGTTGTTGTACGTTGATAAAGACTACGGGACGTTGTGTTGGTATGATAAATACAACGACGAGCGCATATACATACATCAAAGTACTTGGCGGAAGAGAGGAGTCATCGGCGTGCGGAAGAGGAAGCAAGAAGAGTGCTTTATAGGATCAAATTCAAGACAAGAAGTGACCTCACAAGAAGTCTCTAGCTGGTTCTGTTGATTAGTCCTTTTGATCTTGTCACTTGACTTCAGTTTGATTTGTCTAAATTACACTCCATAAGTAGTTTACGAGTTTCACTTTGAATTGATTCAAGGGTTCATCTTTGAAGTGTGCAATACACAAGGCATTTTGATAGAATGGTATTGATAATGTATGTGCGAATGGCCCAGAAGTTTTCTTTCACTATTTTAGTAATGATAGTCATATTTTGTTTCGAGCTATACATATTGATCTTGTTAGTACAGAATGTAGCAAAACACTAGCTTGCATTTAACTTAAGCTAGATGATGGGTCAAATGCTTTGCGGATGCCCCTCTACAAGAAGCCTATAACAGTATAACATTGTTTGGATGTGCTATGGATTTGGCTAAGATTTCCATGCTGACGATCATAGGATTGTCGTGTAGTTGTAGTTGGATTCATAAGAATGTGACAAATAAATGTATGGGTTATATTGCTTAAGAGGTTCTATTAAGTACAAGTTTGTATGAGTTCTTTGTAACTATATACCTGTCCAATTCAAAAATATGTAAGAACTTGGGTCATTCCAAGCACAAGCATTAATGCAAGTTAATCTATACCCAAGTAACAAAACATAGACATAGCCCATGCTCACCAAACCAGTAAATATATAAAACTCTTGAAACAGATAAACAATATACTTTTTGAAAGTAAGAAGCAACCCAAAGGTTAAAATACATCTACAGCTATTCTCTCAGAAACTAACTTCCAACTTTCACAAAGTTCTCAGGAAAACAAATACCAAAATTTCAAAAAATGAGCTATAGAGTGGGCAAAGAAACTATGCCTTACTCCCAGCCTTGAGCTGGTGGCACGGCAGGGGCAAAATCAACGGCAGCGGCTGTCGCTGGTGCCTGAACCTCGTCCCATCCTGTTGCAGCAACTGGAGCTGCTGTAGGAGCTGCATAATCAAAGATAAATTCACAGAATTATAAGCTAGCAGTCATTATAATGAAATAAAAAAGGTCGAACTGAGAATTATGAGAAATACCTTGTACTTCTTGCCAATCGGCAACGGGAATAGCACCAGCAGGAGGCACTACAGCCCCCTCAGCTGGCCATGGTGCATCAGCAGCTGCACCCCATTGCTCGGTGGCGAGGGCAGCTCCAGAGGAGTACTCTAGTCCATAATCAGCGACACCAGCGGCTTCTTCCTCTTCTGGGTCCTTGGCCTCTTCAGGCTCTCTGTAGAAGAACAGGTCCACCTGTTTACACAAAATCAGAAAATCATCAAAACAGTAATTACACAGATGAATGCAACTAGTTTCAGCACAAAATGCTCACCATAACATCCCATTTCTGGCCTTGGCGGATCGTCCCGCGCATCTGCAGGACCATACGAGCTAGAAGCCAGAACAGACATCCGATGCTGTACTTACCCTTGTTGTTAGCGGGGATTCCAACATCCACATAGCGCATTGGGGAGTCGGTGTCACAGAAGGCAATTGTGGGGATGTTTCCTAGAGCAGCTTCTTTAATAGGCTGCAAAAAAGTTTGTTCTTAGCTCATATATTACACAAAGAATGAATCCTGATGCAAAATTCAAAGCCTGAGCTTAGAAACCATACCTGGTGATCAGTTCTAGGGTCGGTGAGAATAAGGAGGCGTGGCTCAGAGAAAGACGTCTGAAGCTGGTTGGTAAATGTACCAGGAGTATGTCTGCCAGCAATTGCATGAGCCCCAGTGTACTGGGCAAACTTGAGGACAGCTCTTTGACCGTATGGTCTAGCAGATTGAACAATGATATCCTGAGGATTCTCGATACCAACAATAACCCTAGCAGCCAATTGGAGCTTCTCCCAGGTCTTACCAAGGTTGATGATGTAAATCCCTAAAGAACACATTCAAAAAAAGTCTTTAACTCACCATCTATAATCAGACCCTAGTTATTAGCTCATCTCACTCTGAATTAAGTTGCACATTGCACACAAGAACAGTTTTGGTTTACATAATAAGATCTACCATCTATCAGATTAATGCAATCTTTTTGGTGAAAATAAAAATAATCAGCATCCTAAGGACAACCTTATATACGTATGCACTCACCTAACGTCCCTATAAACTACAAACCAGAATCAGCACTCAAGTATTTCCTCTTATTTTTTCAATGGTAAGCACATGCTCATCAATCTTCTAGAAAATGAGGAGTATTCATCAAATCTGACACAATGAATCTTGACAAAAACAGAAAATCCACAGATTGACCACAACAACGAATCAAATGATCAAATGTCACTCTGAATTACAAAGACAACATGTACTGTTGCATATTGCATACAATAACAGTTTAAATTTAGATCTTCATGTCTAGCATTTATCAAATTAATGCACTCCTTTTGTATAAAATACAAATAATCAGCATACTAGAGATAACATTAGACATTTACACACTCACATAACATTCCTATGAATTACAAATCAGGCATACTTCTCATTACAGGTATAGCAATAGGCACTAATTTCAACTATCAAACTTCAGAATTTCCTCAATTTTCAACATTAATCACATAATTGTCAATCTTCCAGACAATGAACAGCATTCAACTAATCTGACACAATTCACCACAAAACCAGAAACTCCACAAATCGCCCACCATAAAATGTTCAAATGTATGTTGAACAGTCCAATTGAGCTCGAATCTACGACTAATCAAGGACAAACACAAGTTCCACAACTGTTTAAAGCCAAGGAGCGAGAAGAGATGGATCACATACCATCAGAGCGGCGTTTGAAGACGTAACGCTCCATCTGGAAGTCACAGTTCTTGGTGCCGAGATGAACGTCGGCCGCCAGCATCATCTGGATGTCGGCCTCCTTCTGCGAAAGCTGCCTCGTCGCCATGGTTGCACACCTCGCTAGTACAATGGAAGAAACTGAGGTGGGGGAGAGGAGCAAACGCTAGGGTTTTCAAACCAGATGAAATCTCGCTCGGCGTTTATAAAGCATTAAGCCCAATTCTGTGTTTTCTTAATGGGCCGGCCCATGAATCATTAACATGCCGGGTGTTGGTCCATGCAAAAACAAGCCCAATAGTGATTGAAGACGCAGCCCATTTGAGGAAGCATCACAACGTTCACAAATACGTTACCAATAAAAGGGCGGAAATTATGGGCGGTTACACCTTGCAGATTGGAGAGGAAATCCTTGGGATTTCCTCGATTAATCAAACAACGGTCAGAATTAGGAAGCCAGCATATAAAAGGAAGAAAGAAGGGAGAATGGGACACAGAGATCAGTTTAGAGCAATTTCGCATTTCTCCGATTATATCTCTTTTGCATTCGTTTATTCTTATCAACTCATATTATGTTCCTAACTTCTAACGTGTTGTGACGACTTTATGACTAGGATTCCTCATTACAGCGATTACGCGGTTAATTCGCCCAAAACATCGGGTCACACTTTGACTCATAAATTTCAAATCGGGTTCCAATCCATAGATCTTTGGACATGTCGGGTTGTCGAGTATATATGGTTAAATTTTGACATGACTAGCTACAATCCAATAAAAGCATTTCATGTCAGTTAATACTTCTTATATAACTAGAAAACATTGCCCCATCTGATGGACGGGGAAAACATGTTAGGAAAATATTAGAAGTTCTTAATAATGTCATGGTATATTATAAATCATCGAAATTCTTAATAATGTCATGATATATTTTTATTTAACGGCGGTGTATTAGTATTACATGTTAGTTTTTTTTTTTTGCTTTTTTTGTGTTATTTATTTCCTTTTTGCTTTAGTGTCCATTTAAATACTCTATCAATCTATTTTATTTTTTGTTGTCGAACTAAACTCAGGTGGGAAGCTAAAAGACCACTCATTCATCTCAAAGGCTAGAATTAAATTAGGGAGACTTCAAGGTTTTAGATTTCATGTAAAGGTAAGGAAGAAAGTAAATAAGGGGGGCTAATTGAAAGCATCTCCATGTATTTGACCTCCTTTGGGGACAATTTTAAGAGTAGTATAGATTGCATTCAGACATTCTCTTTATCGCCAATTAAATCCGACCAATAAAAATTCCAATTGCACCTTGCATTACAATTCCACTTATCGTTAGAAAACTCCATTTACCGCGAAATAAAAACTACTCATAAATTTTCATATTTAAGATTTTCCTACTTAGTATTTTATTTGATTATTAGATATACATATATAGTTTAATGTAATACTACAATTTAAAGGAAAATCTCATATCCAATATAGTACACTTAAATTGTACATTATCATAAATTGATATTGTAAAATCATTATATTTTTATTTCACATCTTTATTTTTTGTGAATTTCTGTCCCAATAATTAGAAATTAATGAAAACATCCATAACTTAAAGTAACGATAATATGCCAATAGGAGCATTACTATTGTACTTAATTAATACTTCTCATTCAATTCTAATGGTCACATTCTATAGAAAATATAATTTCAACTAACCGATGAGACATCACCGTAATGCATTGTAATACAGTAATATATAATCACATATAAATTCAACTAACCGTTGAAACATCAATGAAAATAGTACTCCTACCAAGAGACAACAATAAAAATATCCTTTTACATTGTAAGAATATTATGCACATTAATTTGGATTTATGTTGTACACTTTAGTTTAGTAATCTTAAGCAGCAGATATCTGTATATGGCAGAATACATGTTTAGACCCCTCAACTTGTAACTTTTATGCAAATAGACTCTTCAACTTTGAACATTACCTATCAAACCCCCAAACTTAACATTTTTTTTTCCTATTGAGCCCCTTTTGCTGACTTGACGGGGCACGTGCAAGTCACTCCTCCAGCTGGCTATGAAAGTTCCCCAAAATTACTTAGATGGCAAAAAAAATATGCCATGTGGAGTCCCAAACCCTATCTTCTTCTTTTTCTTCTTCCTATCCACAATCCCCCCATTTTCAGATCTGGGATGTCACGTGGCTGCTGAGTGGAATGAAAATGGCCCCGGTCAGCGCGTGTTATTCACACTACGAAAAAAGAGGGTTCATTTGCAAAAAAAGGACTCAATAGGCAAAAAAAGTAAATTTTAGAGGTTCAATAGGAAATATTCAAAGTTGGGGGGTCCATTTGCAAAAAAGTAACAAGTTGGAGGGTCTACAGATATATTCTATATACATCATAAGATCATACATGTATCTAGTATCGTTTTAATACATTTGATTTTTTTCCCTTTTAATTTATGATCTCCTTTCTTTTTTTCTTGTTGTTGTGATAGCAAATCTTCCATTAAATGATCCACATTTCCCCATCAAGAAGCTTTTCCATTGCACTTGTGAATATATATAATCGAGCGGTATGTTTCAACTACGTACCATCTTCATATCGTTTAAAGCCCACCACAAAATTGAAATGACAATGAACGGACGTTGTACCATCTTCATCCTCATTCTCGCTCTCTCAATAATCTCCGGTATGATTTAGCATATATCCATACATAAAACCTTACTTGTTTTCTTTGCTAATTAATCTATATAGATTATATGTATTATGTACCAAACCAACTTAATTGTACGTGTTATATGTAGCTAGGTTATGAATGTAGGAGGGAGCTTATCAATCTACCACAATGCAAGGAAGTCGAGACATTAACCGGTTGCACTGATCAGACGTGCGGTGAATCTTGCGGATCTCACCATCGCTTCGCGGTGCAAGCATCGTGTAATGACGAATCTAGTTGTGCATGCACTTACCTTTGTTAACCCCAAGCTTGTATTATATATATGTAGCTTAAACTCGATCTACATATATCTATCTTGAATAAATGTTTGATCTACACTTGCTGGATCGAAAGTTGATCATATATAAGCTTGCTCGCTAGCTAGCTCTTCATTGTCGATGATTTTATAGTAACTTCTTAGTGAGCTTTGATTTGCTAAAGCTTGCTTGGCCAATAATTAATCGAAAAATGTACGTGGAAAACAAAAATGAAAAAAAAAAAAAAGGTCAATGATCAACATTTTACACTGAGAGAGACGAAATTACTAAGTTACAACAATGGTAAAAAAATTTAATACAGAAAAAAGTTTAGTGCCTTATAGAACAATTAAGTATTAGAAAATTGATTACCTTCAACAAAAAGAAACTGGATGAAAGATTGATGAACCACTAGATGAATCCAAAACAAAAGTTTGTTTTCCAGATTTGCCATCTGAAAAATACGAAACAAGAAGCATCATGTAGCAGATAATTCAAAAATTGAGACCCCAAACACAATCAATCAATATCAATATATATATATATATATATATATATATATATTATAAAAGCCGACCGTTTTCGAGTCACCATGTTGATTCTGGCCCCACCGTATATTTGATAAAAATATTCATGTTATTTCATTTAATCTAATTAAATTTCTTAATATTTATTTATGTAAAAGATATAATCAAATTTTCAAAATTTGGTAGGATACTCTATCTTCTTAAAATTTTAAATTTTGGTAAGATAATCTATACTTTTTAATATATATCTTAATTTTCAAAAACAATTTATGTTGGAATATTCTCAAAGAATCAAATTTGATAAATTACTCTATTTATTTTATATATAAATTATATTCACGATCAAGCTAACTTTTTTTCTTAATAATATCTTTTACCATAATTTTTTTGCTTGAAGTTGATTAGGTTTTTTCATTTGAACTATCAACGTATGTGGTACGTGTTCGATTTCCTACGGGAATCATAATAATGTTATGTATTTAATGCATTATTGCATTATGAGATAAAGCTCTAATTCATTTATGGATGACTTTTATATAATAGTTGAATGGAAAATACTTTCTTGTTTTCAAATAAATTATACAAACCTCGGATCATGAAAATATACAGGTATTGTTTGTCTTATTATTAAAATTTCAAACAGTATTTATTTATTATATTTTAATAAATAAATTCTATATATTTTTATCATTTATTTCAAACAGTATTTCTTTAAACATATCCGACCATCATGCTACAAAAAAAACCTTTTTATTTATCTAGAGTCAAATGATACGGAAATAGTTAACAACTCATGATTAAATTATATGTACTTCTTTGTTGGTAATATGTGCTACTCTTCACTGACAAATTATCATATATTGTGACTTGTAATACTCATATAGATAAAAAGAAATGATAAATCATATTGATAAGAGATGATGCACAACTTCATTTGACTGTAGTATTAAATTATGATTAAATAAAACACCAACTATTTCCTATATTAATTTATGGTAATTAGATAAAATACAACTTTCTTACCCATAAAACAGTTTGAATAGTATGAGTTTAGGTTTTTTCATTATATGTTTCCTATTTTGAAAACCTTTTTATTTATCTAGATTCTCAACGTTGAATGCCTTTGAAATCGAAGAATGGTTAACAACTCATTACAATGACAATGACAATCGGGTTCAGTATTAAAATAGTTTGAATAGTTAACAACTGAAAAGATTTTCTCCAGGTTCAATCAGTTGGTTGTGAAGGCAAATAAACATTACAAAAAATAGCATATTGATAGCTTAAACCTGAAGAATAATCAAAGTAATGCAGAGCATTCTGCCAGGAAGTTACAAATTTTAACATTGGAAACACATGAACCAATGTATAAATTGGTGAAAGCTTAGTAGTATTATGCAATCCAGAACCCATATATGACTTAGTCAATCTAGCTGCATATTTGAAGTTTAAGAAATAGTTGCACAGTACCATGTCTCTTTCTAGCATAACCTGTTCTTTAGTTGGTTTTTAGCTTTGATCTATACTGAGTGAGAATGTTATTGTCGAAAATTATCATGGTGTTGAATTGGAAATTGAGTTTTTTAAAGTTCTGATCTTGAAAAAAAAATCCTCATATTCAATTCTTCGAGGATCCACATGCTATTTACAATTCATGAGCACTTTGTTCAAGGAGAATAAATTTTGTTTTATGCCTTGAAAGCCTTGAGTACTGAGTTGTCGATATAGTGCACAAGTTTCTTGTATCCCTGTTGTCAATTTACTTTTCATTCAACTTGCAACACCATTGTCTTTGTTTATGTAATTGGTTTGGGGAGAAAACAAAGTACTTCATCTTTGTAGCCGGGTACACTTCGATAAACCTTGCAACACCTCCTAGTTCCATAAACTCTCCATTTTTCCTTAAAGCTTGTGCTTCAGCATCTCGGTTAGGAAGTACCAGGTATGCTGAGACCCGATTCCTTGTCAACTTTTTCCGAATTAGTATATCCAGCATTGCCATATGACTGAAGAATGCATGGATATCTGCCATGGTGGCTTCATAATGGAACCCAATAGCCCTGATTACAGGGAAGTAAATCTCACCTGGACTAGGAGGAAAGGGAAAGAGCTCAGGCCTAAGGGGAAAGTAAAAGGGTTGGGGCCTAGAAGGTCCAGGGCGAAAAGAAAAGGGCTGAGGCCTAAAAGGTCCAGGGCGAAAAGAAAAGGGCTGAGGCCTAAAAGGTCCAGGGCGAAAAGAAAAGGGTTGAGGCCTAAAAGGTCCAGAGTGAAAAGAAAAAAGGGTGAGGTCAAAGGGGAACATGAACAGACAAAGGGGAAGGACCTGTTATTAAAAAAAATAAAACGTACCTCAAACAATGCAGACTAAGTACAAAATTTATGAAACAACGCATATTAAGAATGCAATTTGGGAGTAAAATAATAATTACCTGTTGGATTAGTAGCTTGCACCACTTCCTCTGGTTCAGGCCTATTCACAGTATTGTTGATCTCAGTTAATAGTTCCTCTAGTTCAGTCACAATGCTCAAGATGTTAGTCAAGACCGTGATGAAAGCAGTCTCTACGCTGGTCGCCTCAAGAGTTGAGGTTTCAAGGAAGAGGGGCCCATGTTTTTCAGCAAACGCCTTGGCATGATTAGTGGGGACTGCTCGTTGATTCTCGAAGTCCAATTTGTTTCCTATGAGCATGATGACTTTGTTTTTGCCTGCTGCATGGTTGCGAAACTCATCCAGCCACCTGAGTATGTGCTCGAAGGTTTGATGTTGGGTATAATCATACACCAAGAGTGCACCGACAGCACCAAGGTATCGATATGAAAAGGAGCACTAAAAGGCTGAGGCCTAGAGGGAAAAGAAGGAGCACTAAAAGGCTGAGGCCCAAGGGAAAAGGAGCACACAGAGGGAAAGGACCACCACACCTTGTTATTAAAAAACAAAACCTACCTCAAACAATGCAGACTGGGGTACAAAATTCATGAAACAAAGAAAATTAAGGATGCAATTTGAGACTAAAATAATATTTACCTACTGATTTAGCGTGAATGGTTCTCTAACAAGTGAGTTGGTTCGCTCTAGCCATGGCTTGCATCACTTACTATAGTTCAGAAAGTCCATATAACCACCTGTTCACAGTGTTGAAGATCCCAGTTAAGATAGTGGTGAAAGCGGTTTCTACACTGGTCGCCTCAGGAGCAGAGGTTTCTAGAAAGAAGAGCCCTAAAAGGTTGAGCCTAGATTCTTCTTCTTGTTTATCACTATGTCTAGCATGTTCAAGCTATAGAAGAAGGCATGAATGTCCTTGATTTCAGCCTAGTAAGGAAGTCTAATGACCCTCACAACTGAGAAATATATTTCCAGGAGCCCTAAGAGGGAGAGGATTAGGAGCCCTAAGAGTGTGAGGGTGAGGATGAGGGAGAAAAGGAGGCATTGGGTTACAATCTGTTCCTAAAAGAATCAAACTCTCCATTATAATTAATATCTCATAGACTCATAGTTGTTTTATAATAAAGCGGGGGAAGGAAATTATGATAGTATGCTAAAATTGAGATATTGTGATGAAATTGACTTAATTTCAACTTGTTCAAAATTTAGTTATGGTTAAATAAATTGGTTACAGTTAAGGTTGGAGTTCAAATTCTTTTTAAAAAATTAATCATAAATATTTGGAATTATCTTAAAAAATCCTTAAAATTGTTTGTAACTAAATTAGTTACAATTAAGTTTCAAGATTATCTTACTAAGGTTAAGAAATCCGTTAAAAACAATTTTGACCACAGTATCTCGGGTTAATTCAGAAAACCATTTAAAAAAGTTATAACTGATGTTGTTAAGGTTAAGAGTATCTTACTAAGGTTAGGTAATTGTTAAAAAAAAACTGGTTAAAATTATCTAGAATTAAGGTTAGAATTATCTAGACTTAATTTCAACCGATTTTGTTTAGGTTAGAATAACATGAAAAGATTGTTTTGTTAAGTTAAGAGATAGAAATCTATATATTCAAGTCATAAGGTTTAGAGTCAATACATTGCGCCATGTAGAATTTGTCTACATGTTGTCCTCTTGTTTTACCACCTAGGTTTGATGTCCTCATATACTACATGTGTTGAATAAATTATCTTATTCAACAAATTTTGATATATTTTTATTTTAAGCAGGTCAATCAAATCGATTTTGAGTTCAACCCATTAGTGACTTGGTCAAACGTGTCGGGTCGCACTTTCACTCATAAATTTCAGATCGGGTTTCAACCCATAGATCTTTGGACAGGTCGGGTTGTCGAGTATGGTTAAATTTTGACATGTTTAGCTACAACCAATAAAAACATTTCATTTCAGTTAATACCTCTTGTATAATTGCTTTCAAATAACCTTTTTTATCGCCAGTTAAATCCGACCAATAAAAATTCCAATTGCACCTTGGTTTACAATTCCACTTATCGTTAGAAAATTCCATTCACCGTGAAATAAAAACTAATCACAAATTTTCATATTTAAGATTTTTCTACTTAATATTTTATTTGATTATTAGGTATATATATATATGTACAGTTGAATGTAATATAATTTAAAGGAAAATATCACATCCAATATAATACACTTAAATTGCATATTATCTTGAATTGATTTTGTAAAATCAATATATTTTTATTTCACATCTTTATTTGTTGTGATACTCTGTTCCAATAATTGGAAATTAATGGAGAAGGTCATTCAACATCCATAAGAGTAAAGATGATATGCCAATAGGAGCATTACTATTGTACTTAATTAATACTTCTCATGAGTCATCATAACTATATACTAAAACGAATGTTAAAAATAATAATTATCATGATAAGTGTCAACTTCACATCGGACCATATCACTCATCATCTTCATTAATATAATCTAATTAGTTAATTTTGATTGTACAATTTTGATTGTAGACCCTATATGTATGTAAAATATGAAAGAATATATTATTGAACTGTTATCTATAAGTTTTTCTTAAATATAAAACTAATTAATCTTACTATATACTCAATTGAAAATTAAAATTATAATATAGAAAAACACATATCAACTCCAATTAAATGTATAACTAAAATTATAGTCTTTAAGCATTAAAATAAATTATGTAAATCTTAGGAGTATTCAATCCTTATACAAAAATTATAATTCTTCAAATCTTTATTCAATTACAAGAATATATTATAGTAGAAATATTGCATCATTAAAATAAATCTCATGAGAAACAAATTAAATAAAATAATACAAGATTTTATATCAGGCTATATTTTTTGAATAACTTTATATAAAATTTAAACTAAGTTTTCAGTTAAAACAAATTCGTGCTTTCAAGGCACGAGACTAGAGCTGTCAAAACCAGACCTGACCCGAACTGACCGAATATTTTTGGGTTGAAACCCGACCCGAATAGTAAAGAGCAAAGAAAAAAAATCGAACCCGATTGGGTTGAAACCTGAAACCGATCCGATTTTTTTATATATGTAGAATAAATATATTTTCTTTTAAAAATTATAATATACGGAGTATTTTATTATAAAACCTAAATAAAATATTATTATAAAAATCTATTAAAAACAATATTTTATTATTAATTATTTTTATTTCATCATAAACTTGCTTTAATAATATATCATCAAAAATTCAAATTCTTGACCTGTTAGATTGATCCGAACAATAACTTGTCAAGACCCGACCCGACTTGACCCGAACCCTCACTTAACCCGAACCCGAATCCACCCGACCCGACCCGATTGACACCTCTCTACACGAGACTAATACTAGTTCAATTCTAATGGCCAAATTCTATAGAAAATATAATTTTAACTAACCGATGAGACATCACCTTAATGCATTATAATAATATTTAATCACATATAAATTCGACTAACCGATGAAACATTAATAAAAATCGTACCAAGTATCATTTTAGTTTAGTAATATTATGCACATTAATTTGGATTTATGCATTACATTTTAGTTTAGTAATCTTAAGCATTAGATATATGTATCTAGATCATACGATCATACATGTATCAAGCATCATTTTAATAAATTCGATTTTTCCCTTTTTCCTTTATGATCTCCTTTCTTTGTTGTTGTTGCTGTGGTAACAAATCTTTTTTTTTTTTTGAATAAAAGGGTAAATATATTAACGGAAAAAAAAAAAATTACAGAGGAGCTAGAAAACTAGCTATTTACAACTTGTTCATCCTGCTCAATTCCCAGACTCTCCATAAACCAACTGGTTTCTCTAGATCTTTTCCTCCACCTAGCCTTGAGGCAATTTCTAATGTGCCTTATACAAATGCTAATGCACTCCTCAATACTAATAACTCTATTGTTAAAAACAGTCTCATTTCTAGACCTCCATATGTGGTACATGACCACACAATGACAATGGTTCCAAAGATTGTAAGCAAGGGTCTTCTTACCCATCAAGCTAGCAGCTTGTGATGTCCAGTTTTCAATGTTCTTGCTATATCTTGGAGTCTTAGCCCAACTGAGAACGCCCGAGAGTACTTTCTTGGAGAAATCACACTCGAACCAAAGGTGTTCCCAAGATTCCGGAGTCTGCGTATTGCACAATGAGCAAGCATCATCATGAATCATGCCCCAACTCTTCATTTTGTCTTTGGTGCTAACCCCGCCCTGTAAAATCTTCCAAGCAATGAAGCTTATGCGAGGTGTGTTAAGCTTGCTCCATATCAGATCCTTCCAAACCACAATCGTGCTTCTTCCCCTGATGCTGTCATAAAGTGCTTTGCAGTCCATCTTTCCTTGACTTGAGAGCAAGAGCAGAGGAGCATTGTTACCTTCTAAAGAAGCTTTGAATTCATCCCTGAGCTGCAGGACAGCCTGCCATATAGCACTAGAAGAGCTGACCCTTTGAACAGCCCATATGCTTTCCCCTCTCAAATGCGTTTTCTTCACCCATTCATGCCACACCGAATCAGAATTTTTTATGGCATCATATAGAAGTTCGGCCACATTTGCTTTGTTCCATGCTTGAATCTCCTTAAGCCCCAAACCTCCTTCCTCCTTGGGCTTACAAACCCTTTTCCAGGCCACCGGTGCTTTACTGCCTTCACTTTTCCCGCTCCAAAGGAAATTTCGAAGCACCTTGTTGATCTCCTTGATGATGGACTTAGGAAAAATGAACAGCTTGCACCAGTATTGGAGGATACCGTAGAAAATGGCCCGGACAATTTCAAGCCGGCCAGCGTATGAAAGGTGCCTAGCTGCCCATCCGTTGGCCTTGTTCCTGATTTTTGAGATGAGAGTGCTGAAATCTCTACACTTAGCTTTGGAGCTACAAAGAGGGACACCAAGATACTTGACTGGAAGATCGCCCTTGCTCATGCCCATAATATCACCCATTTCGGCTTCCATTTGATTATCCATGCCTGCACAATAGACTCTAGACTTGTCTAAATTCATCTCAAGGCCTGCGCAGCTTGATGGGTAAGAAGATCCACATTTCCCCATTCAAGAAGATTTTCCATTGTGCACTTGTGAATATATATAGACACCATAGAGCGGTACCATTTTCATATCGTTTAAATCCCACCACAAAATTGAAATCACAATGAACGGACGTTGTACCATCTTCATCCTCATTCTCGCCCTCTCAATAATCTCCGGTATGAATTAGCAGATGTTCATACATAAAATCTTGTTTTCTTTTGCTAACTAATATATATAGATTGTACGTATTATGTATATATATATATATATATATATCAAACTAACCAACTTAATTTTTTTTTGGTTGAGGGCACTGCCCATGAGAGTCGAACCGGTGACCTCTGGGTACTACTCTTGGAGGCTTAACCGTTTTGACTAAATGCCCGAAGGCTACTAACCAACTTAATTGTACGTGTTATATATATAGGTTATGAGTGTAGGAGGGAGCTTATCAATCTACAAGTATGCACGGAAGTCGAGAATAAGAAATGCAATAAAACTTGCGGATCTGAGCATAGCTACCCGGTGAATGCATCGTGTAATGGAGGATCCGATTGCACATGCACTTACCTTTGTTAACCCCAAGCCTTGCATTATATACATAGATACATGTTGCTATCTTCATGTATTTCATGCATGCAACCCAAGCTCTATATGTGTATCGATCTTGAATAAATGTCCGATTTACAATTGTTGCATCCCAGGCTTATTTTTGTGTTGGACTTTGTGCCTAAGAGGGGAGTGAATTATCAGAACCATAAAAATAAGAGCTTATTTGGTATTATTTTCAATAATATGGTGTAAACGAACAGGGCTTTATTGTTTGCTGGCTCCGACGTTGGAAAGAAAAATACAAACATATGAGACATCTACCTATTAGTTTAAGTTGTTGGGTCTAACTACGACCCACGGGTTAAGTATATGATACATAGATCCCCAATCCATGTTCCTCCACAAAACTCTGACAATCCTATACGAGCACACGCGAAGATGGAGGAAAGGTGTTGCATGTTGTTTACATGTCGACCTTTATTACATAATGTTTTGGCTAAAATTCGTTTATTGAGATTGCGAGCTCTAGCCAAGATCGGACCGAAACGAATGAAGGCTCGGAAATGATTAAACAATGTAAGGATGCTTTTGTTATGTGTTCCGGAGAGAATTGCTTTGTATTTTTCTATGAGCGAATGAATGATTTATAATGAGTTTGTTGCCTCCGTAGTTCAATCACAAACTTTTTCCTGTCATCTAGGACATGTTTTGCTAATAACCTCCGCCAGCACGATCTGACAACTTCCTCTGACACGTTCTGACGACTTCCACATTGCCTAGTAACTTGCAGCTCTTCCAACTACTCCTTTCCCCAGTGGGTTGTCAGCCTAATGCACTTTGGGCTTGTTCTGTTTTTGGGCCTAACTGGACCGTATAATATTTATGGGTCCAACACATGACGTCAGCATCTCACAAATCAAGTTCTTCCTGCCTAGTCAAACCACGTAGAAAAAGATTCTCAATTGAATCCTCAAGAGATAAACCCTCAAGAAATCTTATTGCTAATGAAGATCGAAGCTCTGTAAACAAGAGTAGACGAGGTTAAAGAATCTGTTTCTTACATATATAGATCATTTGACATTAAAGTGGCAAACGTCTAAAATACTCAAAACCCATGTCCAGTGTCCAGACACACATATTCCGTTTCCTCAACGAACATCTTTATTCTATAAAGTATAATCATAAAGAACAACAAACTTGCAAAACCATATCCTCTTAACATGATGCTTGTGGAACGGTTGGAGTGATCGGTTAATTCGCGCCACCATAGAAGCTTTCATAGATGGAGGGCCTATGCCGAAATTGGTGTCTATGTTGCCCTAGCTCGATCATACGTACGTATAATGATGGAAAACATCGACAACTTCCTCTTCCGCCTAGCAATCACACAAGTTCCATAAAGCTATGATTAGTGTAGAGAATGGAATGAAACTAATGAGATAGTTTTTGCGTATTTCGAGAGACAAAAGGTATACATTTTACGAAAAATGATTTTTTTTGGTTCAAGTGTAGCAAGGACATAGTAGGTGCTTTAATTATCAATAGATACATGGTACCTTGAATGCACTAGAAAGCTAGTTCAACGTACAAGTGCATATATGAAATCTGAAAATAAGCTAGGGTACTGCCATCACCAACCTTGGCCCCCTTTTTGTATCCGAAATCAAGGTCAATCCAATGATGCAAATTCTCAAGCCCTTCATTATAAGATAGCTTCCTTACACTGCCTGTTAAGCAAGATTATCCCAGCTCTCATACCTACACTAATTATCAATCAAGAGAACATAAAATCAACTAAACTGGGTGTAATATATGTAACTAAAAATCAAGATTCCACACCTCAATACTCCAACCTTCGTTTTTTGACATCTCTTCGGTACGACTCCTCAACCACTTCAATCTCTTTCTTCTCCAAATCATACCAAAACAGCTTGACACCGATATGTCGCGAAAACAACGCCACCTTCCCGCCACCTTCACGCCCGTACACAACGGGCGTTGCTTGTGCGAATCTCGTCCCATTGAACCTCGTTCTTACATCATTAATAGCCAACAATTTCGTCCAAGACTCCCTTGATCCATACTCTTGCATCACCCACACATAAAACTCCAATTCCCTTTGGTAAACAAAACACAACCGTGCTCTTAGCTCACATACCTTAGCCGTACCGAACTCATCCGACGGCAAAACGTCGGAATTCGAAACCGGCAACAATATTTCCCCAAACTTACAAGCATGTAAGTCAAATGTAAGCACAACCCTCTTTCGGTTTTCTTGTTTAATTTGTGAGAACAACCCAATGAAGAACACCATTCAAGGCGCAAGCCGCTCCCCAACGAGGCCCATTGTGTAAGTTATAAAGATAGCCATGGAACGACGACTTCCAACAACCGTTTTTGAAACTATAAACCCAAGATAGACTGGCTCCGTTATCATGCTTATCCATGTATTTGTACACCTCTAAGATCTTGTAGTCGTCGCCATAACAATCGTAACCGAATCCATAACATATCCAAAAGGGAACGAGGTTCTCCTCTTTCTTTGGGGAGCCTTCGATAGTGTACGAAGCTCCCGTGAACAAGTTGAAGAAAAGGAAGTAGTTTTCGAACCTCGGTTTAACGCAAGCTATGGCGTTGGAAGAGCCCGAAAGCACTTCGAAATCGAGGAATCCGTCGTTGGTGCTTTGTTTGTTCAACGCGATCGGAATGTGGTGGACGGTGTAGCGCGGAAATTGGTCGTTGGTGGTGTTGACTTCGTGGCTTGTGAGTAGGCAGTTGAGACCGTTGGAGCCAAAGTAAAAGGCAACGTTTGTGTTATTGTAAAGCTTGTAGAAGTTGGGATCGTTGATGAAGGTCTTCAATTGCTTAGACACTCGTTTACAAGCTAAGAGGGTTTTGAAGGGGAGCTGTAGGAGAATCTCTAGTGTTAAGTGTTGAGGAAGAGGCAAATTTAATAGCGTGATTTCACCCATGGTGATGGAAAAGAGTGGGAAAAGAAAGGACGATGTTTTTGAATGGAGTTGACAATTTGTTATTTGGTTTATATATTGGTGGTTTACGGAATGTACGAGACTTAGGGAGCAAGGAGTTATGTAAATAAAGCTTAGGGATCAAGGACTTATCAATGGTACGAAAAATATAGACGTGGGAAATAGAGGGAGTTATCTATTTTCTATGACGGCGATATAAAATTATTTAATTCCAATAGCGTGAATACAAAGCAAATAGAGGGAGACTCAACCAAAAAAAAAAAAAAGCAAATAGAGGGAGAAAAAAATAAATAATAAATAATGAAATATGAGAACATTTTTCCAGACCTAATCTCAATCCCAAAACCAAAATCTCAACCTTTTTCCAAAGTTCATACCACCTGATCGGTGAAGAAGCGGGTTGTTGCAAGGACGCCGAAATTCTTCGGGCGAGACTCCTTTGGCTTTGAAATTTTCAAAAGTGCGACTCTTCAAACTTCTCTCTGTTACGTTCTAGTGGTTGAGTACGAAGTGTACGTGTGTAACCCTTTTGCTTTGAATTTTTCTAATTTTATTAGGTTGGATCAAAAAGGTTTAACATGTTCCCTAGATTCCCATTCCATTCCATTCCGTTTCCGTTTCCGCCGTTGGATACCAAACGGGCTCTAAATAGGGAACATGTTTTCGTTGATGAATGCTACTTTGTTGTTTGATGTTGTTTGATTTTGACTTAATTTGTGGGTTTCTGGCTAGGGTTTTCAGTAATTTAGGGTGGTGGGTGTATATGATCTTTTCACATTTCTAAGATAGTACGTAATGTATGTTTTTATAGGAATCAAACAAGAATGAAATTGGGAGTATGTAACAGAAGAATATTGACTTTTGAGATGGATGCATTTGATGAAACGTGTTGATATATACACTTGTTGATCAAAACTCAAAAGCTTTGGGCTTCTTAACACAAAGTTATATACGTACATAAATTGCCATAGGTCTAGGGTTTGGCTGCCTTTCTCTTCTTCTTCGTACAATATCTCTCTAGCTTTAATCAATCGTCTTTGGATCAGAGATGAGACCAGACGCGTACCCGATCATAACAGGAATTTCAGGAAGAAACAAGAGACCAAAGGTGAAGAAGAAACAGTCCAATCTCCCTCTTCCTGAAAGCATAATGACAAACGTTCTCCTACGCCTCCCGTTCCAATCCGTCCTATCATGTAAACGTGTATCGAAGAAGTTTTCAAGCCTCATCAACCATCCCAACTTCTTCAGCGCTTACAATCACAAATCCGTGGCCGTATTCGTCGACAAATACTGAAGACTCTACGTCGGTCTATTAGGGCACAAAGGGAGCGATCGCCATCTTTCGTACATGGTGCGCTACATTCCGATATACGATCGTATTCGACAATTGCTCTCGGAGCCGTCGAGCCCGATGGTGTGTTTTGCCACGGAAAATGATCAGTTTCTCTTCTACAACTTGTTCACCGGAGCCTCCTACACCGTGGCGAATGCACCTATAGGTACTAAGGAGTGTGGTGGTGATCGGTGGGTTTGTTACGGGTTTGGTTATGATCTTAGTGTTGATGATTATAAGATCATGGTGAAGAAGTTTGATATGAGCAATGATCAGAGGGAGGACAGGAACCGGTTTTGGATTTACAGCTTCAAAAGCGACGCTTGGAGGGCGGTCCTAGGCTTCCCGTATAGAGCGTATCATTGGGGGCCATCGCATCAAGGTTTCTTCTTCAATGGTGTCCTCCATTGGGTCGTTCCAAAAAGAGAAGGCCGAGAGGAGGTTATTGTTACCTACGATTTGAGTAGTTCTAGGTTCGGGGAAATGTCGGTGCCCGTTGATGAAGGTGGTTCGATGAACAAGTTGATGGAGTTAGATGGACGGTTGTGCTATAAGTTTCATGATGATCACGGGCTTCATGTGTGGGTGATGAAAGACTATGGTGTCCATGAGTCTTGGACAAAGTTGTTTAGCCTTGACGAGTCGAAATTTATCGCCGATGGGTTTTCGATGGAAGATGTCGCGACGATATATGAATCTCGGGATGGCGGGAAGATTGTGTTGTTCGGGTGTTCCTATCGAAAGGCGTTGGTGTATGATATCGAACATGGCTCCGCCCAAGTCTTAAGTTGAGAGCAATGAATCTACAATGGTAGTCCGGCCGTAGTCATAGAAAGCTATATTTTTTTTTTTTGCTCGAAGCATAGAAAGCTATATTGATTATATTGATTTTCAGTTTAATTGATGTTTATGTCATTGCATATGGTTAGCTGGTGTATTGTCTTTCATTGTACCGTCTATGTTTTGTTACTTGGTATAATCAACTTGCATTAATATGCTTGTGCCTGGAATGACCCAAGTTCTTACATAATTCTGAGTTTCCAACTTACCCGGTAAAGTCTTGATAGTATGTGCAACAAAGTTTGTAAGGATTCGACCAAAAAAAAAAAAAAAAAAAACAAAGTTTGTAAGGACAGGTATATAGTTACAAAGAACTCACACAGAGTTATACCTAATAGAACATCTTAGGCAATTAATATAGCATCATTACAAGACTCACTTGGCAAATTGGAAAACAAAAAACTATATCATTCATGGTGGCCCCATAGCTAATATCTCATTTGTGACTTCTACGACATCATTGTCAGTATCATGCCATGTAAAGTTCCCAAGTCATCCATTGTTATCCTCTCATTGTTGATATTGATCAATTTTGACCAAAACAGGTCATGTGCAATCGTCGTTGATCTGTCTCCAGATCTACATGTATGAAGATCATAAGTAACAATAAACCCTTTATTCAGGGTAGACGTACTTCCATTTAATTTAGGCTATTCCTCTTCTCCTCATGAAAGGGTCTTGTACCTCCTCAATCTTCTTCTTGTCAATATCGTACCAAAACATCCTCGGATCACCCGTGCGACGAGTAAACAACACCGCCTTTCCTCCATCTCCGCATTCATATAACATGGCGGGTTGCCTCCAGGAACATGGTCCCAACGGCGCTCGATCTTTTGGCATTAAAAGCGAAGAGCTTTGTCCAAGACTTTGTCACCCCGTACTCTTGCATCACCCACACACACAAACTAGCTTTTGTTTGGCCAACACAACACAATCGTCCATCTAATTCCGACACTCTTTGAGCATGCGGTGTGGGCAACGACATCTCCCCGAACTTACAAGCATGGAAGTCATAAGTGAGGACCACGCGCTCTCGGATTGTCCCTCTTTTAAGCACAACCCAATGAAGAAAGCCGTCGAAGGAGCAGGCGGCGGCATTATTGCATATAGGCCTCTCATATAGATCATAAGGATATCCATTGAGCGACTTGACGATCAAACCCGAACCCGAAACAAACCCATGAGCGATAGCAATCCCCTTGCTTAGGGGGAGCTCTCACGGTGTGCAAAGCTCCGGTGATCAGATTGTAGAAACGGTAGTCATGTCTCGGCATTTTGACACAAGCTATCGAGCCGGGCGAGCCCGAGAGCAGCTCGAAGTCCTTGTACCCGTTGTCGCTTGTGGGTGCGAGTGGAACGCGGTGCACGGTGTAGGGGGGAAACCGGTGGCCGTTGTTGTGGATGAGGGTTTGCCTTGTGAGTAGGCAAAGCAGACGGTTTCCACTGAATTGCAAGGCCACGGATTTGTTACGGTACAATCGGTAAAACTTGGGGTCACAAATGAGGTGTTTCCATTGCTTGGACACGAGTTTGCATGATACAAGGGAATAGAATGGAAGTTGTAGGAGAATCTCGGTCAGTAGTTCTTGAGGAATGTTATAGGATGATTTGACTCCTAGTTTGGATCTCGACATCGTAAAGATGTTCCACAGCAATAAACCCTAGAAAGTATATATGAGGGACTTTTAAAAAAAAAAAGTTCAATCTCGATTTACTGGGCCATGCCAGTGATCTTATATTTTAAAAAATAATGAAACGTAGCTACTGGGCCATGGGAGTTGTAAGGCCATGAATACCAACGAACCTCACGAACCCTTACTTTTTACCATTTCTCTCTCATCCACATCATTCTCTCATTCTCCAATTTTATTTCACCTGTTCACCTAAATATCAATGAACTCCATGAACTCTATGAAACCCACTTTTTACTTTTCTCAATTCTCAACAACTACTTATTTTTATGCAAATTAACGGAAAAAAATTAACGACCAAATCAAACAAATAAATGAAATATATGCACAATTTATGCAAATTAAGTAATATAAAAATTACTAATTTTGTGTACTTTTGTAAAGTTAAGAGAATGAATTGATTTAAAAAGCGGTTAAATGTGTTTTTGCTCTAATATAGTCCAAATATTAACTTAATTTTAAAACAATCCAAAGATATATAAATTTAGTGTCTATAGATAGATAAAAAAAAATTATGAATTGTGATATCATTTATATTTGATTTTATTAAATTAAACTTTACAAAAAAAAATAATTACAAATTAAGGCAACTAAATAATGTACTTGTGTGTGAGTGGGTGAGGAGGTGGGGCCTAATAACTTGCCAAACCATACCCATGATACGGGTTCATGATCTGGAACTCAATTCAAGAGTTCACCAACTTATTTTTATTTTCTTTTCTCTTTTGCCCTTGAATTGTGCTTGAACTCTCTCTGAACCTGCCAATATTCATGCTCTAAGAGATTGTTTAAATCCGTAATAATAAATAATGAAACGTAACTAGAGCTGTCAAAACCTGACCCGACCCGAAAAATCGACCCGAACCGACCGAAAATTTTTGGGTTGAAACCCGACCCGAATAGTAGCGAGCAAAGAAAAAAACCGAACCCGATTAACCCGAACCCGATTGGGTTGAAACCCGAGACCGACCCGACCGACCCGATATATTATGTATATGTAGAATACATATATTATATTATAAATATTATAATAGATTTTATCATAAAACCTATTATAAATAGAATATTATTGTAAAAATATATTAAAAATAATATTTTATTATTAAATATTATTATTTAATCATAATATTATTTTAATAATCATTAAAAATTCAAATTCTTGACCTGTTAGGTCGACCCGAACCCGCACGATAACCTGTCAAGACCCGACCCGGCTTGACCTGTAACCCGATAGACCCGAACCCGCACTCAACCCGAACCCGAAAAGACCGAACCCGAATCCACCCGACCCGACCTGTTTGACACCTCTAAACGTAACTATCTTAATTTATTGGGCCATGCGAGTGTCTTTAAACGAAGGTAAAGCGTAGTTTGGTCTTAACTGATCAAGTATATGGGTAATTTTATGCAATTGGAGATCTAATTGGCGGTTTACTGACTATATATATAGATCGAATTGCCGTACAAGTTTGGCTTTATGAGATTAGTTTAAAAGTTCAATCTCTTCACAATATATCTTATTAGGGTTCCAAAACTTGCACTTAATTAATCTCCCAAACCTTTGATCAGCTTAACTTTTTACTCAACGCTCAACAATGTTACTCTACCAACAAATTAAGTCTGTTTTTAACCAACTATTCAAGTCTAACATTGTAAGAGAACCAACGTTGGTTCTCTTACAGATTGTTTAAATCCGTCTGTTCTTAACCAACGTTGGCTTTATGAGATTAGTTTAAAAGTTCAATCTCTTCACAATATATCTCTCGGTTTAAGAGACCACCTACCTTTTCATCTTCCTGATGAAATAGTAAGAGATTCAACAAAAACCTAGAGATCATGAGTTACCTTTTTATCTTCCTGATGAAATAGTAACAAAGATTCTCCTACACCTCCCGTTCGAATCGATTCTAGCTTGCAAACGCGTGTGTAAGCAATGGAAAAACCTCATCAACGATCCGGAATTCGTGAACCTGTATCGCCACAACGGATCCATGGTCGTCTTACTCGACAAAAGCAAGCTTTACTGCGTGTTAATAAGGCACCACAACCACGAGATCTCGTCGTATTCTCACTACACAGTGCACCGCTTACGAGCCAGGTTCAACAAAGACGACAGGCCCGAGCTGCTCTCCGGATGGTCCGACATGGTGGCTTGTGTTAAGTTGGCGAACAGCTACTTTGTTTTGTACAACTTGATCACCGGAGCTTCGCATACCGTGAAAGACGGACCTCAAGGACTCTACTCCAAACGTCGGCCGGATCTACTATGGATTCGGTTATGATCGTCTTGACGATGACTATAAGATCGTGGTTGTATGCCCTTTCATGACAAGGAGTGGTTATGGCAACGAGGCTCAGAACGAGGAAATCAGTTTGTTTTGGATCCATAGCTGCAAGGATCGCAGATGGAAATCGTACGATGGCTTTCCTTGTGTCGGGTACGATTGGTTGTTGTATAACGGTCAATGTTCCTCCTTTAACGGTATCCTTCATTATGTTATCTTCAAAAGAGATGAAAAGAAGCGGGTGATCCTCACTCTTGATCTACACACTTGTAGGTTCGGGGAAATACCCGTCCCGAGTGGCGATACACTTTCGATAATGGAAAACGTAACGGAGTTAGATGGACGATTGTGTTATAGTTACATGTTGTCTAACGAAAGGGCTATTCGAATGTATGATCATGTTCGGGGATCTTGGGAGAAGTTGGTAACCATTCGTTGCTTGGAGAGAAGAAATCTCGACTACTTCTACAATCTAGGAAGGATAAATGCGACCGCGCTATATGACCACGGAGATGGCAGGAGAGTTGGGTTCCTTGTGTGCGACGGCTCGTTGAAATGGTGCGATTTCAGCAAGAACGAGATCACGGAGGTTGATGCGACGACGACATGGCTGCATCGAAGAAGGCGTATGGTGAAGGCTCGAAGTCGGCCAGTGTTGGGAAAGCGGAAAAGATGATTTATGTATGTATTAGCTCGTCTCCATGTTTGATGGTTTAGTCTTTTGCTATTTCCTATGTATATTATGATTAACCTTTAATCTTTGTCTAAGGTTTGATATTCGACATACGTATACCAATAGGAATGACAGTGCTAATATATAGGTATAGAAATTGATAATAATCTTGCAGGTGCTTAGAAAGTTAGATTCATGACAGTGCTAGAGAAAAGGCTAGGGTACATTTAGATTGCAGAGAAGAAGGCAAAACATTAATAAACCCTAGAAAGAAAACAATCTTAAACAACCCTAAATATCCAAAACCTAAGCTAATATTTCTAAACAATGGCCAATTCTTAGCCCTCAGGGTTCCATAAACGTTAACACTTGTTCAAAGATGAAAACTTCAATCAAACCGGAAATCGTGTAAGCATACACAATCTAGCAGGCTAGCTTGCTCGACTAGCGAAACCATGCAAGTGCTGGTGCACGTCTTGCTTGATCCGAAATCGATCCTTTGTTTTCGGCCTTGGTTTTTCCCCCTTGTCCGCCAACTAGCCTAGTCCTCTTCCAAGTACTTCTATTTACGGTGTTTAGCTTGGCATTGTCAATATCGTACCAATGCAACGAGCCGGTTTTCCAACAAGCTAACAACACCATTTTTCGCCCATCTTTGCATTGATATAGCATGACCGACTTCATTTGATAGTAGCCATAGCTCATGATGGTTGCCAATGGAACATGGATGCTAAACAACATTGTCCAAGACTCGGTATCTCCATACTCTTTCATCGCCCACACACGATACCCGCACTCGGATGTCGTATAACCCCAACAACATAGTTGTCCCCCTAGCTCACTTACATATGCAAACGGATGATCATAGCCATGTGGAACCGAGATTTCCCCGAACCTACACCTACCTAGATCATAAGTGACGATGACCGGCTTCATCGGATCTACTCTAGCACGTCGGGTGCCCCAATGAAGAACGCCATTCAAGCAGCACCGATAGTGTCTGAGCACATCGCAAAAGGAATCCCAATTGTATTTGGCGTAAGGGAAGCCTTCGAGTCGCTCCCAAGCACGGCTTCTCGAGCTGTAGATCCAAAACAGGCTATTATCCTTCTTCTGAACCGATCTATTCCATCCGTATATGTAATCACACGCAACCAAGATCTTGTAATCATCATCATGACCGTCGTAGCCGAACCCATGGCACATCCATCTAGTATAACCCGAGTGTGGCTCTTGTGGCGATGGGGTGTCTGCCACGACACACGAGGCTCCGGTGAGTAAGTTGTGCAAGAGGAAGTGGCCGCTCCGAGACTCAACACACGTCATCCAATTGCACACCACCATGGCGGACGGATGTTTGTCCATTTCAAAGCTACTACTTCCGAATGTAATAGGGTGCATGGTAAAGGGAGGATGGCTACGACGGCGGTTGGCGGTGACCTTCGCACCGTGCTTAACTTGTAAGCAGTAGTATTTGTCCTGGACGAGCACCAGGGCATGGGATTCGTCACGGTAATGGTAGAAAAACTTGGGGTCGTTGATGAGATCCTTCCATTGCTTCGACACACGTTTGAAGTTTATAACGGATTCGAGCGGCAGGCGCATGAGGATCTCTACCATTACGTCTTCAGGAAGGGAGGGATTTGAATCCTGTCTTTCCAATCTCTTCATGCTTGATTACTTCAATTCGACGGCTGGAAAAACCCTAATCAAGATCGAGAAATTAAGCATATTAGCATGTGAGGAAGGATCAAACGACCAAGGGCCAGATTATTCTAATTAAATACAATACGAACAAAGTATAATTCGACGAAGGGCCAATTACTTTGATTTCGACGGCTGGAAAAACCCTAATCAAGTTCAGCTATATATGCAGCAGCCGTGGCGGAATTGGACGAAGGCTTCTTCTCATCACAAGGATCAAACGACGTCGTCCTTGAGTGTGAGGAAGAAAGAGGCGGTCAGCACTATGAACCCCGGGTAAAGTCGACGAACGCGAGGAATACAGAAGAGTTCGGCCAATGATGACAAATCAATAATTTTAGTCTTTCTTTTTTTTGCTCCAAGCATGAACCATATATGTGTTCTTGTGTATGGAGTTCCGACTTACAATATATTAGCAGTTTGTACTAAAGACTCAACTTCCTATCGGTGTTAGCCTTTCAATTTGCTTGTTTAGCTTGTCCATTTTCAACGTCTAATACATTGTAAAGGGTTTATAGCTCCAGGAATCGCGGTTGGAAGTCGTATGGCGCGCGGCTTTCGTGGTGCTGTGTACGATTGGTTGTGTCCCACGCAGGGCTGCGCGTACTCCTTTAATGGCGTCCTTCATTGCTCCCTTCGCAAAAGGGGCGGAATTAAGTCGGGTCATTCTCACTTATGATCTACATACTCGTAGGTTTGGTGAGATCCCGACCCTGGCTTCGGTGATGATGATAGTTAATTTTCGGGAATTTTGGGCAAGGGTATCGGAAATTGATGGACGGCTTAGTTTGCGATGGTTAGGTGGTGCGTGAGGAAGGCAATATTGAAGTGTATGACGAAATCGAGGGATCTTCGACAAAGTTGTTAACGTTGATCGCTCGGTGGCAAGAGACCGGCCTCTCGGGCTTCATCGATGTAGCAAAGTTTGGTTGCTTGTATGTCAAGGCACGTTGAAATGGTATGATTTGAGTAAGAAAGAGATCGAGGAGGTACATGTTAGAAGTACTTGGGTGTGGAACCGAGTTGAAGAAATCAGGAAGAGGGCAAGTAATCAATGGGCCAATGTCACAAAATATGACTATCATTACTAACATAGTGAAAGAAAAACTTCCGGGCCAATGGCACATACATTATCAATATCATTCTATCAGATGCCCTTGTATATTACACAATTCAATTATGAACACTTCAATCAAAGTGAAATTAGCTAGTAAACTACTTATACAGTGTAATTTAGACAAATAAGACTGAACTAAAGTGACAAGATCATATGGCTCAATCAGCAAGATCAGAGACTTCTTGGGAGATCACTTTTTCTTGTCTTGAATCTGATCCTATATAAAGCACTCTTTTTTTTTTCTTTTTTTTTCTTTTTTTTTTTTTTTGAAAAGGCAAAATTCATTAAATAAAAGGGAATACAGAGATATAGGCATAATGGTTCATTCTACAAAAGGTACCAGAGAGGAGAAATTTTCAAAATGCTTATAAGAGAAATTTTCAAAATGCTTATAAAGCACTCTTCTTGCTTCCTCTTCCGCGCGCCGATGACACCCCTCTTCCGCCAAGTACTTTGATGTATGAAATTGAGCTCGTCGTTGTCGATATCATACCAACACAACGTCCCGTAGTCGTCATCAACGTACAACAACATGTTTCTTCCATCTTCACATTCGTATAACACCGCGGGTGCTACTGGGTACCACAAATTATAGCTTATCGCTGTCCAAGACTCACAATCTCCATACTCTTCCATCACCCACACGTATTTATGATCGCAACAACATAACAGCCCCCTTAGTTCACTTACATTTGACCCTGAATACTTATGCTTGTAACCTTCTGGTACCGAGATCTCCCCGAACTTACAAGCATGTAGATCATAAGTAATGATCACGGTCCGACTAGGATCTCCTCTCGTACGAAGACCCCAATGCAGAACACCATTCAAGGAGCAAGGTCTAGATACAGTATCCCCAATGTCCCAACCATACGCGGCGTAAGGGAACCCTTCGAGTCGCTTCCAAGCACGGTTTCTCAAGCTGTAGACCCAAAACACGCTGTTGTCCTCCTTCTGAACCGACCCATTTAGCTTGTTGCAAGCCATCCAGCCTCCGTACTTGTGATCACACACCACCAAGATCTTGTAATCATCTTCCCAAACGTCGTAGCCAAGCCCATGGCAGACCCATCTCATGTGGCCGGCGAACGAGTGGTCTCGTAGTGGGGCGTCTTTCACGGTGTAGGAAGCGCCGGTGAGCAGGTTGTACAAGAGGAAGTCGCCTCTTTGGGTTACGACGTATGTCATCCAATTGCACACCGTCATGTTGGACCATTGGTCGTCCAAGAGAGCGTTGCTCCCGACTGGAATATGGTGCATTGTGAACGGAGGGTGACCGCCGCCATTAATGGAGTCCGAGATCTCCTTACGGTGCCTGACTAAGGAGCAGTAGAGCCCGTCTTTCGCGACGAAGAGGGCGTGAGAATCATCACGGTAATGGGTGAAGAACTTGGGGTCGTTGATGAGATCTTTCCATTGCTTCGACACGCGTTTGAGAGCTAAGACGGATTCGAGTGGCAGGCGATTGAGGATCTCCATCATCACGTCTTCAGGAAGGGAGGGGTTTATCTTCTGTCTCTTCATGTTTACTTTTTGATGGATGAAATAATTAGCAGACCGATCAGGAGAACTAATTGTGCAATGGAAAGGAGAAGTTAAACAAGCTAATTAGATTTCATGTGATGTATAATGCAACGGAGTGCAAGCTACGTACCTTTATATATATGAAGATTTCATGTGAAAAAAGATATGAATTACTCCGTATCTACCCAAAAAAGATACGAATGATATATACGAATTAACTCGGAATATATCTTTGGCTATCTTTGGCTTGAAGGTCAAGCTATTTTTATTTACGTGATCTTCTTATTTTATTCCTTTTTTTGGTTGAAACTTCTTATTTTTTTCCTTAAATATATCTATTTATACTCTATTTATAAATAAAATAATCACTCCAACTATGGACCATTATTGAATTACTTATCTTTCATTCTATCTATAAATATCATTATTGAGTTATATATCTTATTTTACTTTGCCATGTGACTGTCTTTACACACGAAGGTGAAGGGTAGTTTGGTCTTTGCCGATCACGTATATAGGTAATTTTATGCAATTGGAGATCTAATTGGCGGTTTAGTGACTACTAGCAGATGATCCGTACCTTGTACGGGGGTGTTATTTATTTATTTATTGCTTTGCGTATGAATTTACTATAACAATTACAGAAATTATCATATGTATACTTTGTTTTAATACAACGCTTATTTTTGGATTATAAAATGACATAATTCTTGTATATCATCATATATAAATAAATTTTATTTATTTATTTACTTTTTATATATACATAAACATATATATAAATAATTGAGGAAGAATGACACAGGATAAGATGCATTATCACATTTTATTAACAATTGATACAAATCTTTTGGCATTTAAATTAAATTACTTAAGCTAACCTATTATCTATATAATAAAATCAATAAGCTTAAATAAACACTCGGATTATATATATTATAATATTAAAGATATGGATAGTATTTAATAAGTTAAATAGAAAACAAAATTATCTCGTATATATGTTATTGTTTACTGAATAAACTATTTAATAATAAATATATAAATATGTAATGAAAATGTTAACGAATTTTTATCTTAATTAAGAAATTTATCTTTTTTTTATAAACTGTAATCATTATGCAATATTAGTGATATATATGGTAACTATAACATCTACTTTTTTATTGATATTTTAATATGATATGATAAAAAGTAAAAATGTATTTAATATAATAGAATAAATATTGGTGTTAAATATAGTGCTAGAATTTGCTATAATTGATGATTTTAAAATATATCATAATAAAATTACGTAAAATAATTTAAAGTTAATATGATATTAATTAAATGGGTAAAATATTATGATTATGGTTTACAGATTATGACGAAACAAATATCTTATTAAATAAAAGGTTTACGATAGATCTATGTATTAATTAAATGTGTATAATGATAAGATAGAGATTTATATATTTGGATAGAAACAACTCAAATTCTAAGATAGAACTCATATATATCTTAATAAAGTATGTATATGATTATGATAAAATCAAGATTTAATAAGATAGATTTTTAAATAAGGGGGTGATGTGGCGCAATATGGTGGCAGAATTTGCTTCCGCTTTAGTATATAGTAATAGATATAACATACACTTTTTTTATTGATATTTTAATATGATATGATAGTAAAAATGCATTTAGTATATTATTTTAATAGAATGAATATTTGTCGTAAATATAGTAGAATTTGCTACCATTGATGATTTAAAAAAAAATACCATAATAAAATTACGAAAATAATTTAATATTTAATATAATATTTAATTAAATGGGTAAAATATTATAATTATGATTTATAGATTGTGACGAAAAAAAATACTTTTTTAAATAAAGGTTTTATGATAGATCTATGTAATGTGTATAATGATAAGATAGAGATTTAAATATTTGGATAAAGTTATTAGTTAAACAACACAAATTCTAATACAAAATTAATATTTTAATTAAGTATCTACTTTAAGATTATGATAAAGTCAAGATTTAATAAGATAGATTTTTAAAAAAGGGGGTGATGTGGCGCAATATGGTGGCAGAATTTGCTTCCGCTTTAGTATATAGTAATAGATATATGGATCGAACTAAAACTTACCGTGCAAGTTTGGTTTTCTGAGATAGTTTGAAAGTTCAATCTCTCTCCACGATCTTAACAACACTTAAAATTTTCTCCCCCTCTTGTAACATTAGTGCCTTCTCTCTGATTGCTTTCATTTTTTTTTGTTTTCCTTAATTGCTCACAAGTTATATTAATCTATGTTATAATAGTATATAGTAATTATAAGTATATGTTATTTTATAATTAATCTATGTTTAGGGTTCGGATAAATCTATCAATATAGTTACCTAGGGTTATGCCGTTATCATAACAGCTTTATGAAATTTAATAATTGTTTTTTTAATACTACGTATATTAGTTACCCGTTCGGACGCGTCAGCCATCTAGTATATCTTAATTATAGGATTTCGAAACTTCTCTGTCCAAACTTATTCTTCCCAAACCTTTGATCAGATTAACTTTTTAGTGGTGAGCAGGTTGTACAAGAGGAAGTCGCCTCTTTGCGTTACAACGTATGTCATCCAATTGCACACCGTCGTGTTGGACCATTGGTCGTCCAAGAGTGGGTTACTCCCGATTGGAATGTGGTGCATTGTGAACGGAGGGTGACCGCCGCTATTAATGGCGTCTGAGATCTCCTTACGGTGCCTGACTAAGGAGCAGTAGAGCCCGTCTTTTGCGACGAAGAGGGCGTGAGAATCATCACGGTAATGGGTGAAGAACTTGGGGTCGTTGATGAGATCCCTCCATTGCTTCGACACGCGTTTGAGGGCTAAGACGGATTCGAGTGGCAGGCGCTTGAGGATCTCCATCATCACGTCTTCAGGAAGGGAGGGATTTAGCTTCTGTCTCTTCATGTTTACTTTTTGATGGCTCAAGTTAGCAGACTGATCAGGAGAACTAATTGTGTGTAATGGAACGGAGAAGTTAAACAAGCTAATTAGATTTCATGTGATGTATAATGCAACGGAGTGCAAGCTACGTACGTACCTTTATATATGAAGATTTCATGTAAAAAAGATATGAACTATCTACCAAAAAAAAGATACGAATTTCAACCAAAAAAAAAAAAGAGATACGAATTAATATACGAATTAACTCGGATTATATCTTTGGCTTGAAGGTCAAGCTATTTTCTTATGTACGTGATCTTCTTATTTTATTCCTTAAATATATCTTTTTATACTCTATTTCAAAATAAATAAAATATAACCACCTATGGACCATTACTTAATTATTTAGGTTATATTCTACCTATAAATAAATCAAATACAACTATGATCATTTTTAAATTATATATCTTAATTTACTTTGCCATGTGACTGTCTTTGAAGGAAGGGATCACGTATATATGTAATTTTATGCAATCGTAACTATATATTAAAACGGAGTTTTAAAATAATAATATCAAGACACATGTCAACTTCACATTAGACCACATCACTCATCTTCATTAAAATATTTTAATTGGCTAAGTTTGATTGTAGACCCCACAAGTGTCAACTTCATATAAGACCACATCACTCTTTTTCATTAAAATATTTTAATTGGCTAATTTTGATTATAGACCCCACATGTATGTAAGATATAAAAAAAACATATATTATTGGAATTATATCTATAAGTTTTTCTTAAATATTTTAATTGGCTAATTTTTAACATATTTTAAAGTTTTTTCATTGATCTTTAAGAGTTAATAATGACAAAAGCGTATACTAATTACTAAGATAAAAATTGTTAAGATATCAAAATAAAAGAACTTGAAGTTGTTTATATTTATTTAAGGATATAATGTTTAAAAAAATCATATTAGGAAAAAATCTTAAGATATAAAAAATTGGGTAAGTTATCAAGTAAATATAAGGAAATTGGATAAGATATTAAGTGGATATAAAAATTATTTTTAGAAAATATAATGTAAAATAATAAAATCGTTATTTTATTCAGGCTTGATGATGTGGCGCAAATTTTAACAAAGAGATGGCACCTGTTTTTATAGTAGATATAGAAAAATTTATGTCAACTCCAATTAGGGTTGCTCAACGGGTCGACCCGTTGACCCGTAATCTCAAAAAATTCGACCCGCGACCCGACCCGTAACCCGGAATCCGGGTTACGGGTCGGGTTACGGATGACCCGTTTGACCGAGTCAAACTGGGTCAAACTGACATGTTTTACTCATTAAATCAAGTTCTGTCAAATGGTTTTCCAAGTTTTCATTGATTATCACAAGGTTTACCACTCTTCTTTCATATTGAACTGTGAACTAAAGGAAAAAGCAAGCAACAAATAATGAAACAACAGCAGAGGTTATTTAGAAATTAGAACAATAAAACCAACAGGCAACTAAATAATGAAGACAGGCAAGGCAACAGCTGCAACAACAATCGAGATATGCAGGAATGCAGGTGAAGGCGAGATACTGGCGCCGGCGAAGAGAGATGGCAAAGCAATGAGTCGAGGGCGCCGGCAAGCAAGGAGTCAAGGGCGGAGCGGGTGAAGCAAGATGACGCCGACGAAGAGAGATGGCGAAGCAAGGAGTCCAGGGCGCCGACAAGCAAGGAGTCGATGGCAGAGCAGGCGAAGCAAGATGGCGCAGGCGAAGAGAGATGGCGAAGCAGGCCGAGCGGAGATGGCGCCGGCAAGCAGGCTTGACAGGTCAGAATTCGAGGGCGAAGCAGGCCAAGCGGAGCAGATCGAGCGGCGACCTTGGGAGGAAGAGAGTGAAGAAGGGTCTCAAATCTAGGGTAGGGGTGGACGGCGGAATGAGCATGAGAGCATACACTATGCTCTTCCTTATTTTATCCATTTTTTATTAAAAGAGAGGATCCTCTTGATAGTGGGGTGAAAGAGAGGATCCTCTCTTGGAAGAGGAATGGGGTTGATTCCTCTATGGGTAGAGGAATGTGCACATTGACTTTTGTGCATTCCTCTCCCTATTCACCCAATCAAAATTTGACATGTGTCTCATCTATCAACTACATTCATTTATTTTCATTACAATTTAACATTAACAAATTACAAATAAAAATATCTTATAAAAGATATTTTAAAACACAAAAAATAAAAAGAATAATTCTTACAATTTTTTTTGTCTATAAATTGAACCTAATATTGCATACTTTTTTCATTTATCATAAGTAATACTGTATATTTTTTTGTATTATCTTAATGTTAATCAATATTTAATTGTTAGTAGTAATCAATTTATATTGTCATGAGTAATATATTTTTTTATTGAATGTTAAATAAATAAATTAATTAATTAATCAAAATCCTGTGAATAAATCATAAATTGATAATATGAATATTTGGTAAGATATATGTATAAAAAATTGGAAGAGAGGAAAGGAAATGATCCTCATTGTTGTGGGTGGAAATAGAGGAAGAGGAAGAGGAAGAGGAAAGAGTGGGGTAAAATATTTGGTAGGTGAGGTGTCAAAAGGAGGTGAGGAGAGAGAAAGTAAAGAGAGGATTGACAATCCCCTCCATAGTGTATGCTCTGAGCAACGGGCCAAACAATCTCTAGTAGGAAGTTTGGGTTATTGGGCCTCTCTTTAGGGTAAATGTTTTATTCCATAAAAATATAAAACGTTTTAAAAGTTACGGGTCTTACGGGTCGACCCGTAACCCGGTGGGTCGACCCGTACCCGACCCGTAACCCGTAATCTCCCAAAACTATGGACCGTGACCCGGACCGTTAATTACGGGTCGGTCCGGTCCGGGTTACAGGTCGCCCGGACCGCTGAGCATCCCTAACTCCAATTAAATATATAATTAAAATTATAATCCATAAAAATTAAAATAAATCCTATAAATCTTAGGAGTATTCAATCCTCATACATAAATTATAGTTGTACAAATCTTTATTCGATTACAAGAATATATTATAGTAGAAATATTATATCATTAAAATAAATCTTATAAGAAACAAATTAAATAAAATAATAAAATAATTATATCAAAATATTCTTTTGAATAACTCTATATAAATTTTAAACTAAGTTTTAGTTAAATCAATTTGTGCCTTGAAGGCATGGGACTAATACTAGTTGGAGATCTAATTAGCGGTTTTGTTACTACTAGCAAAGGACCCCACCTTGTACTGGGTGTTTTTTGTTTTTATTATCTTGTATATGAATTCAAAATAATAATTATAAATATTATCATATGTCTAATTTTTTTAAAACGATGCGTATCTTTTATATTATAAATATAAAATAACGTAATTATCGTATATCATCAAATATTTATATAAAATATTGTATTTGTATGTTAATTTTTTTATACATATATATATATATATATATCAAGGAAGAATGTGATAAGATGAGATGTATTGTCAAAAACCTGTCGAACTCGACTTTGGGTGAGTTGGTATCGGCTGGTATCAACGGGCTTGCCTCGGCTCAAGCCGGAGTCATTGACCTCTGCTTCCGGCGGTCTCAAAATGGCCAGGGACTACGCAGATGTCGGACGTCAAGAAAGACGAGTCGAAGTCATCGGTTACCGGCCAAAGAAGGAGAAGGTTTTTGTGGTGGTAGAGAGCTCCAGAAAGAGCAGTCCAAGAGACCCCAAAAAGAAATTAGAGGAAGAGCCAAATTAGAGGAAGGGGAAGTCGTCCCTGTACTTCCATACATACATTTCTCCCCCCTAACCAAGGTTGTTAGGATCGGGATCCTTGTATCGGATCGTAGAGGGGTAGCAGGATCGAATCGTAGGATCGGATCGATGGGATCGTAAGATCCTATTAACTTGATATAGTTATAAATAATTCAACTTCAATATATGTTACATATCAATCAAACAAGAAAATAAGTTATCAATGTATGTATTTTCCACATCCACTATTCCATATCACAAAATAATTAACCATAATATGTTCTTATACTAAGAAAGTACGTGAAAATGAGAAGGAAATAATGTCATTTTTTACCCAATTAATTATCCATAATTAAATAGAATGATGTGTAATGATACCATTATAAAGAGTAATATCATTAAAAAAATACCACAATAACACTATAGCCTAAATAAGTTTGTAGTAGCTAGGACACAAGTGCTATGAGTATTAATAAATTAATAGTAAAGTTCAACTTTATCAAATAATCATCAACAAATAAAAACAAATATCTATAAGTATAAAAGTATGAAATAAGTAATAAAATTAAAATTTATAATAATTCCGCCTACAATGAAAACAAGAGGAAGAATGAAACAGAAGGGGATTGGATAGATGGACATTTAAAAAAAATTTAAATTAAAAGTATGATATAACTTATATTTTTTTCCTTTTTAAAAAAATATTAGTTTAGAATGGGCTAGTGAGTAACCATATTTTAACCATTTAAATGGGCTTAAATAGCCTAAAATATAAGAATTGTACTCTACAACTCGTATTTATGGGATCTTACGATTCTACTTGCGATCCTACGATCCCACCGATCCTACTTACGATCCTACTTCATACGATTTTATATACACGATCTGAATCGTTTAGTCAAATTTAAATCGTAGGATCGTAGGATCGTACGATCCGAGTCGCGATCCTATCAACCTTGCCCCTAACAATTAGTGAAAAGAAATGGATTGAGGTGGCGTAGAAGAAAAAGAAAGAGGGAAGAGGTGGCAGAAGGCAAAACCACCGAATAGGAGAGGCATGCAGATCACAACCAAGGAAAAAAAAAAAGGGAAAAATGATACGGAGGAAGCTGTTTTTGTAAAGAGTCATCGGGTGCATATCCGCCTAAAATTAACCCGGATTAAAAATAGCAAAATACTTTAAAAGTAAAATAAAATTCATCTAATTAATTCATAATTCCTGACGTGGGTTTATAATTTATAACTCATACAATTTACGGTTATAGGTGATAAGATCAACTTATCACATTATCCCAAATTTCAGATTCATAAGAGTATAGTCAAATAATTTCAAACTAATAATTTGTTAAAAAATCCCCAATATTACAATACATGAAAGGTCAATAATCAAACTTTAACCAATTAAATTATTTTATTAAAGATTGGTGATGTGATGTAATGTGAAGTTAACACGTATCTTGATAATTATTATTTTTAACCTCTGGAATATAGTTATTATGATAGGTATAGAAACTGATAATAATCTAGCAGGTGTTTAAAATCATGACAGTGCTAGAGAAAAGGGTACGGTACCCATGCTCCATTAGCTCAGTCGGTAAAAAGCCTTGGGTAATACCCATAGGTCGTCGGTTCGAGTCTCATGGGGTACGGGTACCGTGTATTTACCCCCGGGGGGTTCCGGGTAACCAGATAACGTGCGGGTGATGGGCTCTCTTCTCAGGTCTTCGGGTCCCTCTTCAGAGAGAGTGAGCCTAGCGGCTCTGGGTCGCTCAGCGGCCCCTCTGTTGAGAGTGGAGAGTAGGGCTCCCCCGCTACGGCCCAACAAGCACGGCCGGCGTGAGACTAGTCGGGTGCTAGTAGCCCCGGACACTCACGATAATTAAAAAAAAAAAGGGTACGGTGCATTTAGATTGCAGAGAAGAGAAAGAAGGCAAAACATTCATAAACCCTAGAAAGTAAACAATCTTAAACAACCCTAAATATCCAAAACCTAAGCTAATATTTCTAAACAATAGGCAATTCTTAGTCCTGAGGGTTTCATAAACACTTGTAATTCAATCAAGCCGGAATCGTATAAACATAAACAATCTTGCAAGCTAGCTCGCTCGACTAGCGAAACCAAGTGCTGGTGCACGTCTTGCTTGATCCGAGATCGATCCTTTGTTTTCGGCCTTGGTTTTTCCCCCTCGTCCGCCAACTAGCCTAGTCCTCTTCCAAGTACTTCTATGTACGGTGTTTAGCTTGGCATTGTCAATATCGTACCAATGCAACGAGCCGCTCTTCCAACAAGCTAACAACACCATCTGTCGCCCATCTTTGCATTGATATAGCATGACCGGCTTCATTTGCTCATAGACATAGTTCAAGACGGTTGCCACTGAAACACGGATGCTAAACAACATTGTCCAAGACTCGGTATCTCCGTACTCTTTCATCACCCACACACGATACCCACACTCGGGTTTATAAATATCCTGTAAATACGTACTCTAACCCTAGTAATACGCAGATTCGTTCGGAATTTAACAAAAAACAGAAACAAAGCAAGTATGAAGGACAAGAAGAACGCAAGCGATTTGGTGACCCAGTTCGGGATAACCCTACGTCTGGGGAGTCTCAGCCGGAGACTCGTCGGAATCCACTATTAGTTTTCACACAAAGGTTCAAGATCAGCTACAAAAGTAAAGCCTAGATCTAGAAACTAGTAAAGCTGAGAATGGAGTAACGCCATCAAGAAACCAGAAAAACAACAAGAAAGTATAGAGGAAGAAGATCTCTGATCGGGATTTTAACGCCCCCAATCAAGGCGTCGGAAGGATCGAGATGAGGCTTCCTCTTCGTCTTCACAATGGATCTCGCCGAGCTGGAGACGCCGTCGTCTGCTCCACCACCGTGGCTGGGAAGTTGGCCGGAAACCTTGGCCTGAGATGTGCCTTCACTCTTTAGCTCTCTCTCTCTCTTCTCTGATGTGAATACGGCGCTTGTGTTCTGAGAGATCCAAATAATTCCACTAACTCACCTTATATAGCTAGGTTAATTAAATGTTCCTCCAAACTCACCGTTTCATTCACGCTGGATTGTAAGCTGAATGGCTTTGGGCCTCTACCTCCTTTCATAAACCAAGCCCACATATATAAGCCCACTATACTACACGTACACAATATCAAGCTACATCCAAACTGAATTTTGATTTCCAGGGAAGCCACTTGATAAGTGTAGTGCTTAAGTGTGCTTATGTGTGTCTTAATTTATGATACTCAAAATTACAAGTCTCATTATCTCTAAGTCTAAACTCTTGCATGCCACTATCTATGTCATAGAAGATTTATACAAGACTTGGTTGCAACATATCCCAACAACATAGTTGTCCCCCTAGGTCACTTACACATGCGAACCAATGATCGTAACCTTGGGGAACCGAGATTTCCCCGAACCTACACCTACGTAGATCATAAGTAACGATGACCGGCTGCTTTGTCAGACCTACTTCCGCACGTCGGATGCTCCAATGAAGAACGCCATTCAAGCAGCACCGATAGTGTCTGAGCACATCGCAAAAGGAATGCCAATCGTATACGCCGTAAGGAAAGCCTTCGAGTTGCTCCCAAGCACGGCTTCTCGAGCTGTAGATCCAAAACAGGCCATTCACTCCGTATTTGTAGTGACACGCCACCAAGATCTTGTAATCATCTTCATGACCGTCGTAGCCGAACCCATGACACATCCATCTAGTATAACCATGACACATCCATCTAGTATAACCGGAGTGTGGCTCTATTGGCGATGGGGCGTCTGCCACGACACACGAGGCTCCGGTGAGCAAGTTGTGCAAGAGGAAGTGGCCGCTCCGAGACTCTACACACGTCATCCAATTGCACACCACTATGGTGGACGGATGTTGGTCCAATTCAAAGCTACTACTTCCGAACGTAATAGGGTGCATGGTAAAGGGAGGATGGCTACGACGGCGGTGACCGTGCTTAACTTGTAAGCAGTAGTATTCGTCCTTGACGAGCACCAAGGCCTGGGTTTTGTCTCGGTAACGGTAGAAAAACTTGGGGTCGTTGATGAGATTCTTCCATTGCTTCGACACACGTTTGAGGTTTATAACAGATTCGAGTGGCAGGCGCATGAGGATCTCTAACATTATGTCTTCAGGAAGGGAGGGATTTGAATCCTGTCTTTCCAATCTCTTCATGTTTGATTACTTTAATTTGACCACTGGAAAAAATCAAATCAAGATCGAGAAATTAAGCATACAATGAATCCAACTTAACCTCGCTTACATAAGGATGGAAGAAGAACACAAGAATTTACCTAGCTAGTACTATGATTCAAAACCCTAATATTTTTATGGGTCAAGTCAAGATAAATAACCTAATATATATCAACGGAAAGATTAATTAGGATTTATTTATGGAATAAAAGTACAAAATTTATATATCCTTATGAGTTATATATGAATCTCTTTTATCTATCCTTATTATTTATGGTGAGTACAGAAGTATTTGTATGTATTTGGTTGAAAGTTCTATCCTTACTGATTAGGTCAAAGCGTCTGGCATTGGCAACCGACCTACCTAACGCCTCATAATTGGAACTATTGTACGTAGCAAATCTTAGTAAATATTAGCCTATAGTATTATCTTTCCTCACCTCAATAATTAACAAGAGGAGTTTCATTAAGAATTCAGCTTCGTTATGTCTTTAGGAACAAACTCTCGATTCGGAGATCGAAGCCCTTAGCGTTCATAGACGCTCATTCATAATTAATCTGGCTCGCGGGCGCCAAAGATCGGGCCCTGACTCTCCATTGATTGCGTGGTGATGGTGATGCAAACAGACATGTTAAGGCGACACTTTGCGCCTTATGTAACCTCAACTATGAGACGACAAGCAAACAAAAGACCATATCACAAAACATTAACCTTAGTCTGTGAATTGTTCATTGCTTCAACCTGACTTTTATCATACATATATGTAGAAGGGAGTAGTAATCTTTGTTGGTTTCGCCCTTAGTTACTAGATAAACCGTTAGATCTATGCTGTCGAGAAAGCCGTTCTTGAACCTTAGTTGTGGTTGCAATAGCTAGTGTTGGCTCGATCTAGAATGGCCGGAACAAGAAGGCTTTATCTTCATTTCATCCTAGAATTGTAACTAATTAAGCTTTATGGGATTTTGTGTTATCAAACTTGTGTATTAATTGCTACTGCTAATAACATATCTTTCCCCTAGCTAATTAAGTGCTGATTATCTAGCTCAGTTTTGTTTTGCAGCCTCTGGTTTTACCCTTTAGCCATATCATGATGGTTTTACAAGAACAATACATATATAGTACTTACATAGCTGAAAAAAGTGATGATAACATCAGGAACATACACTATCAATATCATAATAGCTCAATTCCATCACAGATAATTCAAAGATGAAAACATCAACCAAACTGAAAGTGGTAAGACAATTATGATCTAGGGTACATTGATGACTCCTAACTCGCCATTGTGGATATCGTACCAATACACCTTCCCGTAGATGCGACAAACTAAACACACCATCTTCCGTCCATCTCGGCCTTCGTATAGTGCCACCGGTGCTACACAACGATTTCGTATCCTTGACCCACCAATGCTAAACAACATCGTCCAAGACTCACTAACCCCGTACTCTTTCATCACCCACACGCGATACTCGGCCTTGGACTTGATGTCCCAACAACACAATTGCCCTTCTAGGTCACATACATTTGCCGATCGATTCTCATACCCATCCGGTAGTGAGATTTCCCCGAACCTACTAGTATGTAGATCATACGTAACAATGAGCGGCTTACTCGGATCCACTCTCATGCAAAGACCCCAATGAAGAACACCCTTCAACGAGCAAGGATGGAGCCTAACTATGTACCAATCCCAATCGTACCCGCGATAGGGGAAGCCTTTGAGCCGCCTCCAACCGCGACTTCTCAAGCTGTAAACCCAAAATGGACCGTTACCCTCCTTGTGTAACTTTATGTACTTCTTAGCCTTCCCTAATTCATAACAACACGCCACCAAGATCTTGTAATCGTCTTCGTAACCGTCGTAACCGAACCCGAAACAACTCCAACTGTAATAAATGGTCCGGGGGTCTGCCTTCACGGTGTTAGAAGCTCCGGTGAACAAGTTGTACAAGACGAAGTTGCCGTCAGCGGCTTTAACACACACGACGCCGTTGCACGTCACCAACCGGTTTGTCAATGTGAAGGAGTTCCTAGGGATCGATTCGATTGTGATGCGACGGAGGGTGAACGGTGGACGACGACGACTGCCTTCGACGGTAACGGAAGCCTTGTTCGTTTGCGTGTTTGACAAGTAATAGAGTTGGTCGTAGTCTGAGACAATGGCAAGAGATTTGTAATGGTAAAAGCTGAAGAACTTGGGGCTATTGATGAGATCCTTCCATCGTTTCGACACGCGTTTGAGCGCTAAAACCGATTCGAATGGCAGGCGCATGAGGATGTCGATCATTACGTCGTCGTCGTCTTGAGGAAGAGAGAGGTTTGGTTTCTTCCTCTTCATGAGGGTGTCTGCCATTATTCAGTACCTAGAATGGCCTTCGGAACCCTAATTAAAAATATATGAAGTCCTACCAGCTTATTGATGTGATCAATACGGCTAGTCTTCCCTTTTAGACCTAACTTGTTCATGGTGAAAACTGAAAAGGATAGATATCTTTTATCCTTTTTTGGGCCAATTTAACTTAGTGTTGGCCCCCTGTCAAAAGTCAACCTACTCGATACTGGGCCGACGTAAATGGGCCGAATGAGGCCCATTCTTTGCGGACAGAGATGAGCGTTGGATAGTGCATAGTCACTACTAATTAATAATGAGTAGTATATATACGAGTATTTTTTGGTCGAATAGTATATATACGAGTATTATTCTCTACTTTGACCATCCTTTTGCTTAAGGTTACAGTTTTGTTTTTTTTTTTGGTAGAATAAAGTTACACTTTTGTTCGTGTCTCTTGTTGGCCTAAATATTGATTAGCCTTAATCAAATCTTCCCCATGTTTTGCGTTTTGAGTTTAATAAGGAAATCAAACAGCCATAATAGCTTGTACAACCTAATTGCGTTCATTATATGTAATGTAAATAAACAAGTATTTTTGTTTGAGGTGGATCAACGACGCCGGTCAGAAGAGTTAGCAAATTTTTGTAGGTAGTTTGTAGAGTCCGTTTTCAACGACTACATGACAATCATTTATCTACTAATCATCTCTTAATCCAATTCATATTACACGCATACTAAATAATTACATGACAAATTAGTTACTCTGATTCACTTCATGATATGAGAGTTCTAAACATACCATTGCAATCACATCTCAAATTTCAAGTCATAAGAACCACATCGTCCTCACAAAAGGTGGTAGAGATGTTTGATTTGACAACTATTAGTGTGGGGGAAATGCAATTAAATGGGTGTTGTTGACTGGACATTTCGAGTTTAAAGAGTCATCCACTGTGTGAATGTAAACAACATTGATGGGTCAAAAAATAATTCAAAGGGTTATTCAAGTGCCTATTAATTGGCCTTAATTTTCATCAATTAATCACAACCGTTTCCATATTAAGGGTCTATCTTACAATTGCATAAAATGTGTTATGGGTAACAATTGTTGCGAGACGTTATGGACAGAGACGTTTCTTTTTTACTAATTCTCCCCCATATTATTAATTATCAATACCTATTCAATAATTAATATAGCACTAATGTGGTAGAGACGTTTGATTTGATAGCTATTAGTGTGGGGGAAATGCAATTAAAATGGGTGTCGTTGACTTCAAGGGGTCATTCAAGTGCCTATTAATTGGCCTTAACAACATTTAAGGCATACTAATCAATCACATGATAAATTAGTTACTCCACTTCATGTCATATATATATGAGAGTTCTAAACATAACACTGCAATCTCATCTCATATTTCAAATCATAAGAACCACATCATTCTCACAAAAATGTGGTCATCCCAAAAGTTCATGTTTACCCTTCTCATCGTAATGGCACCATTCGTCGTCGAGTTGGGGCAAGTAGTTGGAATTCCTTCGAACGTCCAAGTGACCATTGTCAATGACCTAGCATCGCGAGAGACGCTCCAAGTGCATTGTAAGGACAAGCACCACGACTTAGGGGTCCATCGAGTCCAACACAACGAAACCTATGGGTTCAATATCAAACGAACCCTCAACACCGACTACTTCTGCGGATTTGTCTTCAAAAATGTGCTCCATTGGTTCGATGCCTACGTTGACCATAGAGATTTGGTGGAGTGTACCTTTGGCGTTTGCAAATGGTATGTAAAGGAGGATGGCCCTTGTAGGGGAACTAATCGTGTTCATTGTTATCCTTGGAATAAGAAATCAATCGTCATATGATATTGATCGACTTTAATTATCTAGTTATGAATAAATTAGGGTCGGATATCGTTTGTATCTCGACTGTTGCGCATTGGATGAAAAAGTTATATATGAATATAAATTTTATGCTATAGTTGAGCGCGCGTAATCTTATCACTGATTGCATATGACTATACAATCGTACGTGCATAAATACCTTCGACTACCGCCTTGACTGTAATAAGTTCGTTGTTGTCGTCCATTATGGCATCAATTATATTTTGCTCCTCTTCCTAACAATCGTGGAGATGTGAAAGAAAGACGTTTTACGATCTCCTTCCGCAAGCCAGTTTTCTCAAGATTACTGACACTAGAGCACCTCATCTCTGAACCCCTTCAAGACGCTTCAGTTGTAATTCTTTCATGATGTGGATGTTCCCGTAGACCTCGCGATTCCATCGCAAGAGGACCTTGTAATAACCAAGATTTTGAGAACAAATAGAATTTTTGTTTACAATATTCTTTTGAAATTGGAATTTGGGATAATGATAAGATAATCTTACCACCTAGAAAGCTAGAAGTCTAGAACTGTAAATTGTACGAGTTACATTTTTATAAATTCTAGTAGGGAATTATAAATTAATTAGACGAATTTTTATATAAGTATATTATTATGGGTAAATTTTGGATCCGATAAAAACCCGATAATCCGTGACTTTTTTTTTTACGTTGCTTTGGTTTCCCATTGCCATGCACGTTTCTCTCCCATCGACAGCTTGCACCCATTTTTTTGTGCTTTTGGTTTGCAGCCGATAGCTAGTGGTTCCCTTTTCCTCCTAATCGATCACCTTACCTCTCTTTCATCCTTATCTTTGGGGAGATTGATCTGGCCACCCTCATCATCTACCTTAACTCAAGTAGAAATTGCTGGAAAGGCAATCAAGCCAAAGGGGGAAGCCGGCAAAACCAAGGCCAACTCTCTTCCCTCTTGCTCGATTTCCGCGGACCGTGCTGAAATTTCATGTTGTTGATCCCTTCCTAGTCCAAAAGGAACGCCTCCGAGTCTAGGCTCGAACTACTTGGTAAGCTTACACCTTACATGTGTTCCCTGTGAATCGATGAAAGACCTTCATGAATCGATCGATCTTGTACGGAGTCGGCTGGGTTTGACACTTAACATTCATATATGGAGAGGTCGAGAACATTCCATCGTATCCATAGGAGCTTGGATTCTATTTTTATTTGTCACTTTTGCAACCCAGGGTACTGGTTGAAGTAACTTCAATAGAGTGGATTTTGGTTAGTGTCCATGTTGATGAAAGGAGTTGATTATCATAAATCCTTTACGTAGTCTAAGGATGCGTTCGAGAAAGCTGAACGGAGGAGATGAAGATGAAGATACATGGCTGCTTTCATCTAGGAGAACGGGCGTTCAGGAAAGTTGAATGGAGGAGATGAAGATGGCAATTGTAGCCAAAATTACCCATCTTCATCTAATTTCAGCTTCCTACCCCCTTCAGCTTAATTCATCTAGATGAAGATGGACAAATTTATCCATCTTCATCTCGTGTTACCGAACGCAGCCTAAGTGGAGTCAATTTGAGAGTCCCACTAGACTTGCAAGTTCACTTTTGACCTACCCGTGTGTACTAGCTAGCTAGATGCATAAACATACAGAAAGTAGAGTCATAAGATTTTATTGTGTCCTAGATGGTATTTTTATAAATACGAGTTACATTTTTGTGATCATGGATGTGTTGGATTCCATAATGTAGGATCTGTAAGTACTTGAAGTCGTCGACACCTACGATGTCGACGACCAGAGTCAACAACCTTAATTTACGCAGCGGAATTAAAATACACAGGAAAGATTACGAAATACCAGATTTGAACACAACGATTTTGAGTGGAAACTCCTTGTAGCCAAAGTGCTTGCAAGGAGAAAAACCACTTGCCTTCTAAGCTTCAACTTAGAAGGACTTGAAGAGCACTTCACTCGCTATCTTGATTTCTCGGGCTACAAAAGATGTCCCTACTTCAAGATGCGAATCCCATGCTCTGGCGAATCCCACGCCCTCTCTTGCAAGTACTCTTCCTTTTATCTCAACCCTCACTCTCTATAGCTCACTCGTACTCAACCTTCCTAAGGACCGAATCCCACGATCCTCTCTTCTACACCACACACTCACAATACAAGTTTTTCTCTTGACTCTCTTGGTTTCTACAATGTACCCACGAAAATATATATAAAGAACCAAGAAGATTGCTGCACAATTCATCCTTTTTGCCCAAGGAATGAATTGTACACAATCCATACAAAATCCTTCCTAAAATACCATCTAGGACACAATAAAATCTTCCTTGTGATCTCCAAATATCCCATGAAGATTTTATTGTGTCCTATATGGTATTTTAGGAAGGATTTTGTATGGATTGTGTACAATTCATTCCTTGGGCATCTTATATTCGTTACAAAACTAAATACATTACATTTTGGGTAGATTCATATCTTTTACTTCCCGTAAAATCCTACCAATTTGGTGAGATTCATTTTCTCATCCTTTCTACTCAAATTTCTTACTAAATCTCAGTCAATCACATTAAAAAACTAAACCAAACACTAGAAACTAATTTCGACCATTCTCCTCCCCTTGAATTCTCATTGAACCCACCATCCAAACAACTGTTAGTGATTTTTTATAATGTTGTTATTGAATTTCAAACATCCATTTCTTAAAATATTGATGAATGAATACAAGAACTCTATATTATATTTGCTTTACTCAGCATACAGATCTAGCTATATTCATAATTAACACTAAAATATGCCCTTTCCAATTCGAAGTGGCGTGGACCACCCATGCCACCTTCTTGAATCTGATTGACCATAATTGAAAGAGGCACACACTACTACCCCTGTTGCCCTGGACTCGCTCCGTGAGGTCCTCTTGCGATGGAATCGCGAGGTCTTCGTGAACATCCACATCATGAAACAATTATTGCTGAAGCATCTTGAAGGGGTTCCGAGATCTTACAGTAATGGGCCGAATCAACACCTGATTGATATGGAGAATGGCATTCAAGTAGAGCTGAGTGTGGTCCTTGAGCTAGTAGAGCTGCTCTGGTGTCAGAAATCCTGAGAAAACTGGCTTGCGGAAGGAGATCGTAACACATCTTTCTTTCAAATCTCCACGATTGTTAGGAGGAGCAACAAAATATAATTGATGCCTTAATGGACAACAACAACGACCTTATTACAGACAAGGTGGTAGTGGAAGGTATTTATGCACGTACGATTATACAGTCATATAAAATCAGTTATAAGATTACGCGCGCTCAACTATAAAATAAAATTTAAGTTCATATATAATTTTTTTTATCCAATGCGCAACGGTCGAGGTACAAACGATATCCGACCCTAGTTTATTCATAACTAGAAATTAAAGTCGATCAATATTATATGATGATTGATTTCTTATTCCAAGGATAACAATCAGCATGATCAGTTGCCCTACAAGGGCCATCCTCCTTTACATACCAACTGCAAACGCCGAAGGTACAATCCTCCAAATCTCTATCGTCAACGTAGGCATCAAACCAATGGAGCACATTTTTGAAGACGAATCCGCAGAAGTAGTCGGTGCTGAGGGTTCGTTCGAAATTGAACCCATAGGTTTCGTTGTGCTGGACTCGATGGACCCCTAAGTCGTGGTGCTTGTCCTTGCAATGGACTAGGAGCGTCTCTCGCGATGCTAGGTCATTGATGATGTTCACTTGGATGTCCGTAAGAATTCCAACTACTTGCCCCAACTCGACGACGAATGGTGCCATTACGATGAGAAGGGTAAACATGAACTTTTGGGATGGCCACATTTTTGTGAGGATGATGTGGTTCTTATGATTTGAAAATTTGAGATGAGATTGCAGTGGTATGTTTAGAACACTTATTTATATATATATATATATATATATATATATATGACATGAAGTGAAGTAACTAATTTGTCATGTAGTTGATTTTTTTTTTGATAACGTCATGTAATTGATTAGTATACCTGTAATATGAATTTGATTAAGAGATGATTAGTACATACATATATGATTGTCTCTTTTTTCTTGCAACATATTTAATTCATTGCTATCACAATTCATAGTCTATATATGTTATGTAATTGATTAGTAGTCCATAGGTTTCAAACATGATTGTCGTTTCCATGTTAAGGGACCATTTTACAATTGCATAAAAGTTATGGGTAATAGTTGTTGCAAGGCGTTATGGGCAGAGACGTTTCTTTTTTACTAATTAATTCTCCCCATATTATTAGTTGTCAATACCTATTCAATAATATGAAACTACTATGGTAGAGACGTTTGATTTGTATTAGTCTGGGGAAGTGCAATTAAATAGGTGTTGTTGACTAGACATATGGAGTTTGAAGAGTCTGCCACTATGTGAATGTAAACAACATTGATGGGTCAAAAAATAATTCAAAGGGTCATTCAAGTGCCCATTAATTGGGCTTAATTTTAATCAATTAATCACAACCGTTTCCATGTTAAGAACCTATTTTACAATTGCATAAAATGCGTTATGGGTAATAGTTGTTGCAAGGCGTTATGGGCAGAGACGTTTCTTTTTTACTAATTAACTAGGGTAAAGAGCCCGTGCGATGCACGGGCCGGGTTTGGGTGTAGGCGATAGGGTTTTGTAGAAAGAGACTAAATACAATAACTATTTGTTTTTTGGCTCGAATTCATTTGTGACAACGCGTATGTATTACGGTGGAGAAAAATTGTTTGTATCGTTCTTAAAATATTATTTAGTGTAATATAGTTTAATAACATCGGGTATGGAATGAATATCGTAAAGAAGTGTAGACAATATAGTATAGTTGAATCATATTGTAACCAAATATTGTTACAATATTGTTACGGTGTTTTTTGGATTCTATAGTGGTCAGTGCCCGTGCGATGCACGGGCTTTGTTTATAGCCCGTGCATAAAATTAATGGTCAATTTCTAACCATACATAACAAAATAACAAAATAAGTGTTTCATCAATTTGTGTTCTATGTTTCATCAATTGTTACTATGGAATATCATTTTTCAATTATTGTATTTTTAAGTAGTTTTGTGCATACCCAATTTCATTAGGTATTTCTAATAAAATAATTTGCGTTTTTTAAAAGAATAAAAAACCTTTGGTTATTTTATCTATAAATTTAATGTTTTATCTCTTATATATTTAATATTTGAATTGGATATATTATAATATAATATTTTAATCAAATATATAGTTAAGAAATATAATATTTACATAGATAAAAGATTTAGTTAGTTTTTTAAAATACTCAAATCCTTTTTCTGGAATATTTTAAATACATAGCAATCAAATTTAAACAAAACAACAACTCAATGAAATACTCAATGAAAGATTTGATAGTTACTAAATCAATAAGTTTTGTTATTTTATAGTTATTTCAATTTGGATAGATTTGATTTGATTTGATTTGATTTGATTTTAGTTTATTTCTCAATGGTATACATAAGTTGTTTCAGTTTGGATAGATTATATTTTATTTTTTCTTTTGATAATATAATGTTAGAAACATAATTATTAAACCAATTATTATTTTGTACCAAGGATATATATTTCATATTTTACATATATGTAGGGTCTATAATTAAGTCTAAACCAATTATATTATTTTATTAAAGATGAGTCATGAGATCTAATGAGGCGTTGACACATGTCGGGATAGTTATTATTTTTAACCTCCGCTTTATTATATAGTTACGATCATGTTGTGTAATATAGATTACCCTAAATTATTTGTTTTAAAAATATCCAAATTATATTATGTTTTAATAAAACTAACTTCAAGATTATATTTCATAAATTATTTTGTGATTTTGTCTTGACTTTTTGCTTAAATTTTAATATAATGTTTTGTTAAATTAGATAGAAAATCATATACATATAAATATAGTTTAGATTGTTTCCGAATTATGTTTTAAAATTATAAAAGGAATCCAAATTTTGAGTGAAAATAGCATATTTTATTACAGAATGGGTTGGTAATTTCACTGATTTGGTAACTACTGCCATGAAACCTCAAGGGGCACAAATCAAGGATATATTTATAGTGAAAGGAATTCTTCAAGTGTAAGAAAAACACATACCATGATAACTAATGTTGAATTATATTAACCGGTTACTAAAATTTATAACGGTGGGATTTGAAAAAACGCTTGTCCAGATGATAGAATCCAAGTTGTAATGGTGGACATTATATTATGGTGGACGTTACATGTCAAATTTATAATGGCAGACGTTATATGATGATTAATTGTTAGTTGTAATGCTTGTTGCCCTCTAATTGTTTTTAGTGTAACCGATAGAATTAAATAAGATTAATAGTCAAATCTTTTTTATCATAGAAAGATTAATGGCTATTTCTTAATTATCTAGGTCAATTACAAATGAATTTAATGACATATTTATTTTCCTTTAATTAGCAATGTAACTCATTATTGTAATATCTAGGTTTTTGGAATAACTTTAATTCCAAATCTATCCATATTATTAATTTTTAAGCCGAGAATTAACATTAGTTTTTTATGTTTAACATATGTCTATTTTTTGTATTCATTTGTGCAACTTCTCAGCGAATGTAAATCCATTAGTATTATAAAATTATATTAGGTTTTACCAATTCTCATCCATTAGTATTATAAAATTATAATAGGTTTTACCAATTCCCTTTATAATAGGTTTTACCAATTCCCTAGTGCATTATAGGAAACATTTGTTTCCCCTTAATTAGATCATTCTATTCAACTCCAAGCCTGAACCTATGAACTGGATGCATATAATTACTATCAACTGCTTGATATAGTATTTTCAGCTCTAATACTGACCTAGTAAAAATGTGTATAAAGCATTAACTATTGCAAATGCCTTCTGTTTCAAAGTTGTTGATTTACCATCAAAACCAACAGTTGATATTTGAAATCTGAAATATGATGCCATTTGGCTTGTAACACTATGCATATTTTAACCTATACATGATTCTATACGACTATACCATATGATGTTTCTCCAGACTTTGCTTCTTCCTTACCAGGTGATTGTTTCCCATTTTGCTCTAAACATTTCACTTCCTCCTTCCTCTCAATCATTGGTGATCTTGGTTGATCACTCAGCTCAATATTTACTTCCAAAGGCTTTTCAACAGACCCATTAACCATTGGTGATTGTTTTTCCCCTGCTATAAGTTCGGCTCAGTTAGCAAATTACAACTCAAGCACCAGTGTTGTCTAACTATGAAATGCTGTGAAAAAACAGTTACCTGGCTCTATAGCTGGGCTTTTGGTATCCCTACTGCCACCTTCATCATTGAGTATCAAGTGTCTACAACTTGAGGAGTTTCTATAAAAGACCCAATCGTTTTGAGTGTAGGCCGATTTAACTCTCTCGAATATCTCCTCCCTTCCGGAGGCTGCATCTAGTTGGTCCATTTCTATAAGATCCTGCAAGCAGCGATAATATCAAACTCGACACAGCTGTTTTTTTTCCTAAAGCCGAGAGAGAGTTGATTGTAACGGAAGGTTTTGGTACCTGGGCAGCAATATCCTTGAAAATGGGCAGAAATCTATGCCTGCAGTAATCATTGAAGAGAAGGGTGCAAATGATCAATACAGCAGTGAACCCAATCGTTTTGAGTGTAGGCCGATTTAACTCGACCCGTTCACTGAATGTACACAATGAACTAACTCTTTAACTATATGAAAGCAACAGCAAATTTCAAGATTAATTATGCCGTAATAATCAATCAATCAACAAAATTGTATTTTTTCCTGATCAAACAATAGATTGAGATGGATAAAAAAAACAATAGATTGAGATAGATAAAAAAAAACAAATATGCTTTTAAAGACCCTCACAAACCAATGAATGAATGAAACATAGAAATCAGTAAAATTAGTGGATCAAAAACTAAATCCGATTAATTGGATACTTGGTTAAAAAACAATTAGTTATGTCGTAAAATTAGTGGATCAAAAAAAACATTAGATTGAACCCCAAATAAGCAGAATCCATCTCATTGCTCTTGCTCTCAATCAATCGAATATTATGCCAAAAGACTTCCCATGATATTTGCAAGGGCTGATCAGGGAAATAACACTTGATTGTGTTACAGTAGGGTCATTCAAATTGAACATAAAATCTGATCCCACCATCTCATAATCCAGTCCATAGTTCATGGTTACCTGATTATGAAGGGTCATTCAAATTGAATATATCAATGCACTTGATTGTGTTAGAGTAGGGTCATTCTTGGAAATTTCATAAAAATTTCATAATCCAGTCCATAGCCCATCTATTACCTCCTCTGTCTCTGAACATCAAAATGGATTCTTTTTAACAATAGTATATACATACTATGAAAGTGGATGAGGAGAGTTAAAGTGCTCACCGTGGATTCAAGATTGGGGGAGACAGTGCCTTGAAACGCCATCTCAATTCCAACTCATAGAGTTGCCTGTAACGAAATTATATACCTTAACGAAATTAATATCTGTTCTGGTTTTTATGAGTATCTTATTTGACACTTCCAATCATTTACAGTTATATATTCTGGTTTTTATGTGTCATATAACAATAGCTGTATGATAGAAAATTCTCACATAAAACTGCTTTGGAGTTGTTCTTCAAAGTAGCATGGTCTCTGGATTCTCAATGTAGCCCTTGAAAGCCTTAAGCCATTGTGCACCAATTGCACCTGTACAATAAAAAATTGCATGAGCAAGAACCTGGTACTACCTTCTTTTCAGCTGTTCAGAACAAAGAAGATCAATCTCATTAGCTTTTGTTTAGCAAGACACACATTATTACTTATAGAGTTCTTATAATGGCATCGATTTGTAACACTTGTAGTACCATTAATAATGGTAGTGTACCAAACGAACCCTTAAACATCAGTTTGATAAGATCTATTGCCCATAAATCAGCCATGATTCCGAAAAACTGCTAAAGGGAAGAATTTTTTTTCCTCTAGTTAATACTTTGAAATAAGACCTCCAATGAAGCCTATGAAGATTGGCTTTAACAGTATCTTACCGGTCCCAATTGCAAGAATAGCAGCTTGAGGAGGATTAACAATGGCACATAACTGCTTGATTCCAAAGGGTCCTCCTAAATTTGACAATGCAAAACAAAGCTCCTGATAATCCAAAAAAAAACTGAAAATTAGATATCAAAACAAAATTGGAAAAATGAAATACCTGCAAAAAAAGTGGAATGAAAAGCATGCTTGATCAACACTTTATATCGAGGTTAGTGTGGAATGAGAAGTGGAATGAAATACATAATTCATATGAAATACCTTCAAAAAAGCATGCTTGATCAACAACTTATATCGAGGTTAGTGTGAAATGAAAAGTGGAAACTGATAGTTAGGATTGATAACCTTCAGCTAGTGTGTTGCCACGGAAACCAAGATCAACAGAAATGCATTCCAGTGGTTCATTCACAACTCTGCACAGTGAGAACAAAGCAATTTAACACCAACTTACAAAAATTCCATCCAAATTAAAGGAAAACTGGAAAAGAGATAAATAAAAACTGATCAATTTCGGAATGATCTTTGTTGGAGGATAATCGCTTGTATGTAGAAGACCACATGCAGCCGAGCCGCTATAGAGTCATTGATTAAGCATAATTACGATTACGGGAAAAGCTCAAGAACCTGGACTGACCGATTGAAGACGCTGGTGATCAGTTCATCACAAAGAAGAGTCATTGAAGACGCTACCTCCAGCGCTCCGCCGCTTGCCGATCCGTCGGAAGAATCGTCGAATCGATTGTTGACGCCAACAAAACCCTACCTCTCGAGCCGTCATCCGCCGTCGCGTTAATCACACGTGCTTCCTTATTCAAGCTCATCTGCTGCCTAATCGACTCCGTCCACGATCTAGAGCACGCGAAGCTCCTCCTGATCTCCATCCTCCGAGACCGGAAGCCGCCTGGCGTCCCGGCCTGGAAATCGGCCTGTTCCGCCACCGGAGTGTAGTACCGCCAAATCCCCGGCCGCCTTTGGAAATCGGCCTAATTTTGGAGCTGAGAGCGTTCCTCGGTTCACTCCTATGGCTGCCTCCGCTTGGCTCCCGAGTAAACTCGGATCCATTACCACAGAAAATACCATGGATCTTGGAAACAGGGTGTTTTTAGAGAGTGATTGTAACTGCTGGGTCAGTCAAGCGTTCGTAACTGATGGGTCATTCAAGCACACTCTCAGATCTTGCCCAAAAACAATAGTGGTTGTAACTGATGGGAAAAAAAACGGTAGGGTTTTTTAGGGAGTGTTTCAATGGTCATTCAAATACCCATTAAGTGGTCATTCAAAATGGGCCTTTTTAAGTCCTGATGAATTTTGCGTTGAAAACAAAAGGGATTGCGTAACACCCAGGATATAAAGTCGCCGTATTAAATCTGGGAAGGCAAATCCATAGGTCTCCAAAGCAAACAGGCGGCACAATGTAACGCAGAGACTAATTTGGTGCAGCCTATTATAGCGAGAAGAGGCATTCAATTCAATTAAGAGGACCCAGTATAATGCTTGAAACATTGGCTTTTGTATAAAATGAAGGGCATTCATTGCCACAATGTTTCTTCTTTATAGTTTTATTTATAGATAGATTCTCCCCCATATTATTAGTTATCAATACCTATTCAATTATATGACACTATTGTGGTAGAGACGTTTGGTTTGACTACTATTAGTCTGGGGAAGTCCAATTAAATAGGTGTTGTTCACGGGACATATGGAGTTTGAAGAATCAGCCACTGTGTGAATGTAAACAACATTGATGGGTCAAAAAATAATTCAAAGGGTCATTTAAGTGCCCATTAATTGGCCTTAATTTTCATCATTTAATCACAACCATTTCCATGTTAAGGGCCTATTTTACAATTGCATAAAATGCGTCACGGGTAACAGTTGTTGCAAGGCGTTATGGGCAGAGACATTTCTTTTTTGCTAATTCTCCCCCATATTATTAGTTATCAATACCTATTCAATAATATGACACTAATATGGTAGAAACGTTTGATTTGACAACTATTAGTGTCGGAGAAATGCAATTAAATGGGTGTTGTTGACTGGACATATGGAGTTTGATGAGTCAGCCATTGTGGTGAATGTAAATAACATTAATGGGTCAAAAAATAATTCAAAGGGTTATTCAAGTGCCCATTAGTTGGCCTTAACTTTCATCTATTTATCACAACCGTGATTAATTGATGAAAATTAAGGCCAATTAATGGGTAAACAACATTGATGCGTCGGTAACAACCGATGTCGCTCGGCTTTGTCGTTGTCAGTCAAGAGTAGAGGTTTCTAGAAAGAAGAGCCCTAAAAGGTTGAGCCTAGATTCTTCTTCTTGTCTAGCATGTTCAAGCTATAGAAGAAGGCATGAATATCCTTGATTTCAGCCTGGTAAAGAAGTCCAATGACCCTCACAATCGGGAAATATGTTTCACTAGGAGCCCTAAGAGGGAGAGGACCAGAAGCCCTAAGAGGGTGAGGGTGAGGATGAGGGAGAAAAGGAGGCATTGTGTTACACCATTTTCCAAAAAAATCAAACTCTCCATTATATTATCACATAGTTGTTTCATAAAAGAAGCGGAAGTCGGGTCATTCTCACTTATTTTTTGGGAATTTCGGGCAAGGGTATCGGAAATCGATTGACGACTTAGTTTGCGATGGTTAGGTGGCGGGCGAGAAAGGCGTTAAAGTGTACGATGAAATCGAGGGATCTTCGACAAAGTTGTAAAGCATTGATCGCTTGGTGATAAGAAACCGGCCTCTCGGGATTCATCGATGTAGCAAAGTTTGGTTGCTTGTATGTCAAGGCACATTGAAACGGTACAATTTGAGTAAGAAAGAGATCAAAGCGGTACATGTTAGAAGTACTTGTGTGTGGAACCCGTTGAAGAAATCATGGAGAGGACAAAGTAATCAACTGGAAAAGGAAAATTTATGTATAAAGTTCATATGTGATGCATTCAGTCTTTTTGATAATCTATCTATCTATCTATTTTTATTACTATATACTAAAGTGAAAGCAAATTCTACCACCATATTGCGCCACATCACCCCCTTTTTAAAAATCTATCTTATTAAATCTTGATTTTATCATAATCTTATACATACTTAATTAAGATATTAGTTCTATCTTAGAATTTGAGTTCTTTAGTTAATAATTATATCCAAATAAATAAATCTCTATGTTATCATTATACACATTTAATTAAGACCTATCATAAACCGTTTATTTAAGAAAATATTTTTTTCTTCAAAATCTATAAATCATAATCATAATATTTTACCCATTTAATCAAATATCACATTAAATTTAAATTATTTTTCATAATTTTATCATGGTATATTTTTAAATCATCAATGGTACCAAAATTCTACCACTATATTTTCGACAAATATTCATTCTATTAAAATAAAATATTAAATATGTTTTTTACTATCATATCATATTAAAATATCATTAAAAAAGTAGATGTTATATTTACCATATATATCACTAATATGGCATAATGATTACGCATTAGAAAAAAAAGATAAATTTCTTAATTAAGATAATAATTCGTTAACATTTTCATTACATATTTATATATATATTATTTAATTATTTTTTCAAAACACTAACATATATACGAGATATTTGGTTTTCTATTTAACTTATTAAAAATTATCTATATCTTTAATATTATAATATAACAATTTGAGTTTTTATTTAAACTTATTGATTTTATTATATAAGTTAGTTTACATAATTTAGTTTAAATGCCAAAAGATTTGTATCAGTTGTTGATAAAATGTGATAATGCATCTTATTTTATTTTATTCTTCCTCAATTATTTAAATATATGTTTATGTATGTATAAAAAAGCAAATATATAAATAAAATTTATTTATATATGATGATATACAAGAATTATATCAATTTATAATCCAAAAAATAAGTGTCGCTTTTAAAAAAAAGTATATATATGATAATAGTTGTAATTGTTATAGTAAATGCATACACAAAGCAATAAATAAATAAATAACAATAAAATTCTCCTTCACTGAGATGTGTCTTTTCTTTCTAAGAGCTAGCTTGATCGGTCAATAAAGAGAAATGTGGACTTAAAATTGTATCCATTGACAAAGTTGTTAGGGTTATCAGCTGCGTTCCGAACGGCTTACTGAAATGTACCATGGTGTTCGAGGATCTTGGACGGTTCAATAACTTATATTGATCATGTAGTAACTGTTTTAGCTAAAATTTGCTTAATAACGGTCCACAAGCTATTATTGGGCTCTCTGATTAATGAAATCATTAAGCTCGATTCTATTCATTCTCACAAAGCATGGAGAAAGAATCAAAACGGGAAAACCAGTTAGCTACTTCGCTTCATGATGAAATGGTGATAAAGATTCTCCTACTCCTCCCATTCGAATCGGTTCTAGCTTGCAAACGTGCGTCAAAACCATGGAAGAATCTCATCAACGATCCGCATTTCGCTACTTTCTATCGCCCTAACGGATCTATGATCGTCTTACTCGACAAAGGAAGGCTCTTCTGCGTACTAATAAGGCCAAACCACGAGGTTTTGGAAGATTCTTGCTACACGGTGCACTCCATACCAATAATCGGGTTGAACAAGACTTGTGCTAAGGCTTCCAATGAGTTGCTCTCGGAATCGTCCAACATGATCGCTTGTGTTAAACGGTCCAACGGCTACTTTGTTGCGTACAACTTGATCACCGGAGCTTCGTGCACCGTGAAAGATGGCCCGCTACGTAAGCACTCAGAGTATTGGATGTGTTATGGATTCAGTTATGATCGTTACGATGATGATTACAAGATCGTGGTGGTCTGCAGTTACGTGGCGTGGACTAGGGATTCGTCGAAGAGGGTTGAAGGAGAAAGGTTTGAGATTGATCATATGGGTGGGAAGAGGGAGAATGGCAGCCTGTTTTGGGTTTACAGCTTCATAAATCGCAGCTGGAAATCGTACGATGGCTTTCGTTACGCGGAGTATGTTTGGCCATGGACCATGGACATCTTTATTATGGTTACGAGGAGCTACATGGTCGATGGGTTCTTGACGCACGTGGTGCTGGAGGGTCTTGGACAACGGTGTTTATTTGTTTATGACTGATGGCTTGCTGGTTATAAATGGTTTCTCCCACATTGGCCTATATGATTTGGAAGATGGCGGGAAAGTTGGATTGGTTGTATGTGGTGGCAAGTTGATATGGTATGACTTTAGGAACAAAGAGATCGAAATGTTCGATGTGACTACTAACTGGCCAAAACACATGTTTATGAAGCCAACCGAACGTACCCAAAGAATGAGGCCAATTGAAACAGGTTGGATGAATCAGAGACTATGATTTATGTTTTAGTTTCAACTTTGATGCGTTAGTCTTTTGATATTGTCTATGGAGTTCCTAGCTTACCTAGTGTTTTTTTCTTTTCGTTGTTGTTGAATTTAGACCATCCCTTTCTTAAAATATTGATGCTGGGTATGCTGATCTAGCTATATGTTTCGTGTGATTAAAGATGGGCAAACCGGACAACTAATATATAAACTAATTTGTATATATTTAAGGAAAGAGATCGCAAACACTAATTAATTTTATGTGGAAACACTCACCCGAACTCGATCTTACTTACACTCTTCACCCCCCGAGGGCTTACCCTTAACACGCCCACTTATATACTCAATGATCTCTTTTCTTGATTGATGATAAAAAATGCTACACACATGCCTATTTATAGGCTTTACATGTTGGTAAATTCAACCTTCATTGACAATTCTATACATCACATTTTTCTTATATTAAATTATTATCTTAGCCCAATTATTCTAATTAATTCTAAAATATCCCACAAACTTCTCTAATTTACAAATCTAATTACAGATTTCTCTTTCTAATGGGCTTTATTTAATTTTAGGTCATTTAATTTATCCACTTCCAAATAGGAGGGAGCCCAACACTATATTCATTCAGAGAAGGATGGACTAGTAATCAATTACATGACATAGACGATGAATTAATTTGTTATAGCAATGAATTAAATAAGTTGCAAGAAAAAGGAGGCAATCATGTATGTACAACTCATCTCTTAATCCAATTCATATTGCAGACATACTAATCAATTACATGACAAATTAATTACTCCACTTCATGCCATATATATGTATGAGAGTTCTAAACATACCGCTGCAATCTCATCTCAAATGGGGTCATCCCAAAAGTTCATGTTTACCCTTCTCATCGTAATGACACCATTCGTTATCGAGTTGGGCCAAGTAGTTGGAGAAACTACGAATTGGTTCTTCGATGTAAAGATCGAAGTGAACGTCATCAATGGCCTAACATCACGAGAGATGCTACAAGTGCATTGCAAGGATAAGCACCACGACTTAGGGGTCCATCGAGTCCAGTACAACGAAACCTATGGGTTCAATTTCAAACAAGGCTTCAACGATGACTACTTCTGCGGATTCGTCTTCCAAAATGTACTCCATTGGTTCGATGCCTACATTGAATCTAGAGATTGGAGTATTTGTGGTACACTCGAACTTTGCAAATGGTATGTAAAGGAGGATGGCCCTTGTAGGGATGCTGATTTTACTCATTGTTATCCTTGGAATAAGAATCCAATCATCCTATGATATTGATCGACTTTAATTATCTAGTTATGAATAAACTAGGGTCGGATATCGTTTAATTTGTACCTCGATTGTTGCTCATTGGATAAAAAGGATTATATATGAAATTAAATTTTATTTTATAGTTGAGCATGCATAATCTTATAATTAATTGTATATGATCACATAATCTTTCGTGCAGAAATAATGTTTTTCTTTTTCGAAATGGCAAATTTTATTGAAGGGGAAGAGAAATTTCACAACAAGAGACAAGTTCAGGCATAAGAGAAACAACCAACAAATCATCAAAGGTCAACAAAACAATTGCATAACATGTTGCTATAATAAAATGTGCATGACATTGTTATTATATTGATACAAAATTAGACCTTTTTTATGTTAGAGATATGTTTCTTTCCACGTCGGACAATAGAAAGAAAATGTCACTAAGATATAAGGGGAGGTGAAATTCTACCCTTTGACTTAAGCTTTTGGATTAAAGGTGGATACCGACCTTATATCTAAAATCAATATATATTATAAAAGAAGCCCATTGGCTTAATCTCTTGGTAAGATATTCTATCCTTTGTAATATATCACTTATATTATTTCTAACGTTGATTCTGGACCTACTACATATTTGATAAATAATTTTTTTTTTATTTGTGGTATTTCAAAAATTATTTTGATTAAATTCAATATTATCTATTTATGTAAAAGATATATACAAATTTTTGAATTTTGGTAAGAACATCTATCTTTTTTAATATATCAAAAACATTAATTTAGGCTATCAATGTTACAATTGTTCGTTATTTTCTATGCACGTGGATAGAAAATAACGAACAATTGTACCATCAATTTTGAGTGGGCCATAAATGAGTCATAATCTAGGACGTTAGATTTACTTTTGTAAACGATCAAGATTAAGAAAAAATAATGAGTAAATTAAAAAAACTTTAATATCTTTATTCAAGAAGTTTTTCACACACGTGTACATAGTTATTCAACTTCATTTGCATACTTATTCATTATTGTTGTGGGGAGACTGATGATTACTTGAATAAGAATGGATGATTTCTTGGATAAGAATAGAAAACAATATGAATGATAATCATCTAACCCCCCTCAATTTTGAAAAAAGATATTGTTTCCACATTGAGAAGGGGGAGAGTCTGATTTCCTTGTACTTCACAAGTTAAACAAGTTCTCAATTGTTTATGAATAAGTAAATAAAAAGAGGTTTGATATGATTACATGTTTGCAAAATCTTACGGCTCATTGCTACTAACTTCGAATAGCTAAGTCAAGCCTAGACCCGAGGAAACTACCTGAGAAGCTAAGGAAGAAAAGCTACGAAATTTGTGGAAAATAGGCTAGGACTTGATTACAAGTAGCTTGGATGGTTTCCAAATGAGGGGATGAGGTGTATTTATAGGCGAGATCCCCCACCCGATCAGACTAAGCGAATTCTATATTTTGTTATTTTTATATTGAAAATAAACTTGATTTTTTAGTCAGATAGTATATAAAAAATTATAAATTTTTTTTAGATAAACATACATTTTGATCTTTTAACAATTTCTACTTTATTATATAAAACTCCCTCATTTTTCACAAATTATACAAATATCTCTTATTTTCCTAATACACACATATACGTCGTGGTTCAAAAACGACCACATTAATCTCGACCCTACCTCATATCTAAAAACATACTTTTATTATTCATATTATATAGGTTTTTTTATTGGATTTCTTCTCATCTATGTAAAAACACTTTTTTAAATATAGCGAAAAATCTTTCACAAACAAATTAAGCAAAATCTTTAAACAATCGATTCAACCTATTTCTTTAAATACAAGTAAAATTGTTGTAAAGTAAATCGCAAAACATCAAAAGAGTGTATTGTAAAATATCAAAAATGCATTTTTAAATATTATTCAGCCCTAATAATTAAGGATCTTTTAATCGGTAAAATTATTAAAATTTAACTTGATATCGTGGCATAAATATGCTTTTTTTTTTTGATCAAGGAAGGGAGCTAAAACGCTCCTGCGATGCATTTATTTGAATATAAGAAACTAAGTATGTTCCTGAGGAGCTACAATAAATATGCTTTTTTTAATATAAGCACAAGATAAAACAAATCAAGGCCTTATATTTAATTTAATTAACTAAAATTTAGAAGAAAGAGTGCATAATTGTCGTGAATTTTTTATTTTTTATTGGGTTGAATCATTATTGTCGTGTATAAAAGCACTACTGAGGTTTCGATTTTATCATTCACACAAGTCCTCTTCATACAATTTAGGGTTTATCACTTTCTCATCATACGGCCATTATCGTTGATCGGCTTCAACTCTCTTCTAAGGTAAACCACACTAATACTCTTTCTCTTCCTCGCTTAGCCTTGCAATTTGCAAATCACTTAGCCATGATGAGTGAACCAAAAGGGACAAGCCAGCAAGCTCTTGATCTCCCTAATGACATCATAACAAAGATCCTCCTACTCCTCCCATTCGAGTCGATTCTATCATGTAAACGCTTGTCGAAGCAATGGAAGAATCTCATCAACGACCCGAGCTTCGCTAAGCTCTATCAACCCAACGGATCAATCATCATCTTCCTTCATCGGGATGCGGTCTACATCATCTTCCTTTGTTACATACAACTTGTTCACCGGAGCTGAGCACACGGTGAACGACGCCCCGCTACGGCTACACCCTGAGCTCTGGATGCATTATGGGTCCGGCTATGATCGTTACGATGACGACTATAAGATCGTGTTGGTCTGCCGATACAATGCCTTGTTTGATTTCGAAAAGGCGCAGAACAAGGAGACTAGCCGGTTTTGGGTTTACAGCGCCAACAACCGTCGTTGGGAGTCGTTCGACGGCTTTCCTGGTTGGCCAGATTACAATCCCTTGGCTCCCTTCAAAGGCTACTCGACGTTTGTTACTTATGATATTCATGCTCGTCGGTTCGGGGCATTAAAGTTGGATGATAGTTATAAGCGTGTATATCCGAGATTGACAATTCTATGCGAAGAGCATTAGCTGAATATGCAAGATGATCATCTCGATCTAGGTCTGGAAATCCCCCATCCTGACCCCCCAGATCTTGCAGAGGGCGGGACTACCATGTTGTTCCAAGAGGATCATCTTTGCATCTTGTTAAGAAATTAGTATGTGAAGAACACCTTTTTTAGTTATAATCGTAGCACACTCTATATTGCTTGTTTTCCTACCAGGCTAAAAATTTCCTTAGTTTGCAAAGCAAAACTTCAGTTTGTCTTTGAGGATCAGATTGTGTTCAAGACTTCAAACTAATTTCGTTAGTATGGCTATTTGCATGCATTGTTTTGTATTCTGAAACTTTTGATGGTTGTGTATCATGGCCGCTAATTAAGGATGAAATGGTTGTTAGTATCTAACAGGGTGAGCACATAATACTAATTGTATTATTGTTTATGTCCCCTCGGAGGGGCGCGTGCTCTTTTGAGGGCGTCCTTCACTACGATGTGGAGAAAAGAGGTGGAACGCGAGTGATCGTTACCTATGACCTACATAGTCATAGGTTCGGGGAAATCTCGGGGCCGGTTGGTGCTTTCACTTGTCGTCGCACAAAGGTGACCGAGTTAGACGGACATCTTTATTATGGTTACGAGGAGCTACATGGTCGATGGGTTCTTGACGCACGTTGTGTTGGAGGGTCTTGGACAACGGTGTTTAAGGTTGATGGCTTGCTGGTTACGAATGGTTTCTCCCACATTGGCCTATATGATTAGGGAGATGGCGGGAAAGTTGGATTGCTTGTATCCGGTGGCAAGTTGATATGGTATGACTTTAGGAACAACGAGATCGAAATGTTCGATGTGACTACTAAGTGGCGAGAACACATGTTTACGAAGCCAACCGAACGTACCCAGAGAATGAGGCCAATTGAACCGATTTGGATGATACCGAGGCGATGGTTTATGTTTTAGTTTCAACTTTGATGTGTTAGTCTTTTAATATTCTATATGGAGTTCCTAGCTTAACTAGTGTTTTTTCTTTTGTTGTTGTTGAATTTAGACCATCCCTTTCTTAAAATATTGATGCTCGGTAGGCTGATCTAGCTATATGTTTCGTGTGATTAAGATGGGCAAATGGGATAACTAGTATATAAGTTAATTTGTATATATTAAAGGAAAGAGATCGCAAACTATTGGGGTTGCAATTGTCCTTCCCACAGGGAGAGTTAAGAGGAAAACAAGCTCACTTATAAGTGTATGCATTACTCCTCCAATTGACAATTGATTTTGTGATGGAACCCCATGTGCTTGTGAGTTGGGCTTGGCAATTGGGACCGTCTCCCCTCTAACAAGTGGTATCAGAGTCGATGGTTCGGCTTAGGGACCGGGAGGGTTCGCTGTATCGGTTATGAGGGATTCACAATTGAGGGGGACATTGTTGGGGTTGCAATTGTGCTTCCCACATGGAGAGTTGGGAGGAAAGCAAGCTCTCTTATAAGTACATGGGTTACTCCTCTTATTGTCAATTGGTTTTGGGATGGAACCCCATGGGCTTGTGAGTTGGCCTTGACAATTGGGCCCGTCTCCCCTCTAACACAAACACTAATTAATTTTATGTGGAAACACTCACCCGAACTCGATCTTATTTACACTTTTCACCCACCCGAGGGCTTACCCTTAACACGCCCACTTATACACGCAATGATTTCTTTTCTTGATTCATGTCTATGTATACGCTTTACATGTTGGTGAATTCAACCCTTTTCGACACTTCTATGCATCACATTTTTCTTATATTAAATTAATATCTTAACCCAATTATTCTAATGAATTCTAGAATATCCCATAAATTTCTCTAATTTACTAATATAGCTACAAATCTTTCATTTTAATGGGCTCTATTTATTTTTGGGCCATTTAAGTAAGTCATTTCCAATTAAAGAGGGAGCCCAAGACTATATTCATTCAGATAAGGACGGACTACTAATTAATCAATTACATGCATGACATATATAGACGATGAATTGTGATAGCAATGAATTAAATAAGTTGCAAAAAAAAGGAGGCAATCATGTATGTACAGATCATCTCTTAATCCAATTTGTATTACAAAGATACTAATCAATTACATGCCAAATTATTTATTCCAGTTAATGCCATATATATATATATATATGAGAGTTCTAAACATACAACTGCAATCTCATCTAAAATGTGGCCATCCCAAAAGTTCATGTTTACCCTTCTCATCGTAATGACACCATTCGTTCTCGAGTTGGGCCAAGTAGTTGGAGAAACTACGAATGGGATCTTCGATGTGAACATCAACGTGAACATCATCAATGGCCTAACATCGCGAGAGATGCTACAAGTGCATTGCAAAGACAAGCACCACGACTTCGGGGTCCATCAAGTCCAGTACAACGAAACCTATGGGTTCGATTTCAAACAAGGCTTCAAAGATGACTACTTCTGCGGATTCGTCTTCCAAAATGTACTCCATTGGTTCGATGCCTACATTGGTACTAGAGATTGGAGTATTTGTGCTAAATTCGGAGTTTGCACATGGTATGTAAAGGAGGATGGCCCTTGTAGGGAAGCTGATTTTACTTATTGTTATCCCTGGAATAAGAATCCAATCATCCTCCGATATTGATCGACTTTAATTATCTAGTTATGAATAAATTAGGGTCGGGTAACGTTTGTACCTTGATTGTTGCTCATTGGATAAAAATATTATATATGAAATTTAATTTAATTTTATAGTTGAGCGCGCGTAATCTTATAATTAAATGTATATGACTATATAATCATTCGTGCATAAATACATTTTTTCCGTTTTGAAAATGGAAAATTTTATTGAAGGGGAAGAGAAACTTAACAGGAAGAGACAAGTTCATGCAAAAGAGAAACAACCAACAAACAATCAAAGGTCAACAAAACAATTGCATAACATGTTGCTATAATAAAATGTGCATGACGTTGTTATGTAAACACTGAGCATGAATATATAATATATGAAAATTTAACAAAAATGTTCACGACTTATATCGTGAATGGAGTGTGCACAATCAAATGATTTAGTGTGATAATGGAACAATTAGAAAGTAATTGAGACTGGTTCGATGTTAATTATGAATTAAAGGACAACTGTGTCAATACATGAGCAAAGTGTGGTTCCTAGATGGACAATGGTTTGATAATTTCTAAATGGATGGGAGACGATGAAGAAGCATGTCTAAGAATTATACCCGTTCCACCTGTTTTTTGTTAGTTTTGCTGAATATTCATCGGGTGCGGGTGAAATTTTCGTGCCTAGACATTAATATTGATACAAAATTAGACCTTTTTTTTTATGTTAGAGATATGTTACTTTCAACATCGAACAATAGAAAGAAAATGTCACTAACATATAAGGGGAGGTGAAACTCTACCTATTGGTTTAAGCTTTTGGATTAAAAGTGGATACCGACCTTATATCTAAAATCAATATTATTTTATAAAAGCCGGCCATTGGCTTAAGCTCTTGGTAAGATATTCTGGACCCACAGCATATTTGATAAATAAAATAATCTTTATTTGTGGTATTTCAAAATTTAGTTTGATTAAATTCAATATTATCTATTTATGTAAAAGATATATACAAATTTTGAATTTTGGTAAGAACATCTATCTTTTTTAATATATTAATTAAAAGAAAAACATTAATATTGACCCTACCTCATATTTAAAAAAAACTAATTTTTATTATTCGCATTATATAAGGTTTTCCTATTGAATTTCTTCTAATCTATTTATAAAAAAAAAATTTGTCAATTATTAATTCTTAAAGCATTATGGGGAAAAATCTTTTACATATAACTATGAATATTGGATTCAACTTATTTCTTTAATACAAGTAAATTTGTGGTTTCCTACATTTTCTATTGAATTATGATAAACACTAGCAACTTATCAATTGATGAAACATTGTAATTGTATACTTTTATACTTAAATGTATGATAATCGTTATTAAAATATGATAAAAATTATACGTAAAATATCAATTTATATTCTTATAATCAGGTTTCATAAAAATATATAAATGAGTGAAAATATTATGTCTTATATACATTTTTCAGGCTACATGAACTTCAAAAACAATATTACTCTTTTTGGAAAATAAAAAATAGGGAAATTCCTTTTGGTACCCATGTGATAGCCCTCCCGAGGGTCTTATTTCCTTCATGGAAATAGATAAGTGGATGAGTAAGCACATGTAATTTTATATTTTTAATTAAATAAGGGGGATCGGCCCTCATTATTTACCAAAAAAAAAGATATTAGTTTGATTTTGTGAAATATCTGATTCTTTCCTAAATAGAAGATAATGCATAAACCATACACTGCATTAGTTTGTGCATAATTCAATTAATCGGAGCCACCCGTTTACCAACTCATCCCAACGTTCATTTCACCGCCAACATGAACGGTTACTTGAATCCTTTGTGACAATTCATTTCACCCATTTAATGCATATCAATTTGACTTTCATAATATCATAATACCAAATGTCCACGTGCATGTCCCTACATGAATTCATTCTAATCCAAACGTGAATCTAACACTAAGTATTGTGGTAGGATAATATCTTACCATTACAATCTACTCATGCATTCATCTTGTTTATATTAGTGCTTCTAATTTTTAGTCTTAAAAATGTATACTATGAAATAAATATTAACTTGGTACACATAACTAAACAAATACATACAATTCCATGGATTAAGGTTGTATTCAACCTTATCTCCCTATAATTGGCCCAACATCACATACATAGATGGTCATGTATAAATATTGTATCATCAAGTTGCAAACACTCATGAGCTAGTGAAAAACACATCCGAACCAAGATTTTCCAACTTAGATCGTAGAAAGCAAGGAATTGGAGAAAAACTACACATCTTCATTTCCTACTAATCCGTAAGGTTTCAATTTTATCCATTCGAAAATACCGATGTATACTTCAGTTTTCGTTGATAGATTATAAGTACTAATTTGTGTCACGATTTTCTTTTAGGTTCTCAAAGAAAGGAGACCGAATCGACATGGCTCATTACGAGACATCGGTTGTTATAGTTGGAGCGGGACCATCTGGGCTAGCCATTGCCGCATGCTTGTCCAAACTTTCGATCCCATACATCATTCTCGAACGAGAAGATTGTCATTCGTCCTTGTGGAAGAAAAGGGCATATGATAGGCTCCATCTCCACCTAGCAAAGGAATTTTGCGGGTTGCCCTTCAAACCGCACGATTCAAATGCACCGACCTACATCCCTAAAAATGACTTCATCAAGTATCTTGAGGATTATGTGGTGGAGTTCAAGATAAACCCTCTTTACAACCGATCCGTTGAGTCAGTCACATATGATAAGGTTGCAAGGAAATGGAGGGCGGAAGCTCATCATGTGGTCTCAAACAAGCTTGAAGTTTACCACTCGGAATTTATGGTTATTGCTTCGGGGGATAATGATGGAGGCTTTATTCCGAGTATTCCCGGACTCAAGGATTTTGAAGGCGAGATTGTTCACTCTAATGCATACAAGTCTGGATCAAGGTACCACAATCAAGACGTGTTGGTGGTTGGATGTGGGAATTCAGGCATGGAGATTGCTTATGATCTCTCCGACTATGGCGCAAATACCTCAATTGTCATTAGAAATCCGGTGAGGACTAAAACTTTTTATATTTCACGTTTGATATATAACCTCTCTGTTTTTTGGTTGAGTGCACTGCCCATAAGAGTCGAATCCGTGATCTTTGCTAATTTGTTTCACTAGATGTCATTATTTATGTTTGAGATCATCATTCACTTTTTCATCGTAGAATGCCCCAAGGCATCACCCAAAAAATGTTAGCTTTTCCTAGCTTGACAAACTTGTGTCAAATTGCACAATGTTTAACAAGTCTTTGATTATAATCTTGTTGCAGTTTCATGTGACTACAAGAAGCATCATTCGTCTTGGGATGTCATTGTTAAAATACCTACCAACTCCGGTGGTGGATCCTATAGTGCAATTTGCTTCAAGAATGTGGTATGGAGATTTGTCTAAGTATGGTATTCATACACCAAAGGTAGGCCCTTTCTATGGCAAAGTGGTATCCGGAAGAAGCCCCGTTATTGATGTTGGAACTATTGATAGAATCAAAGCAGGGATTATCAAGGTTAACACTATTTTCATTAATTAAGTTTTTCTTGTCATTATCAATTTCCCAATTTTTTTAAAGTTTTGATATCAAAGTTCGAGTTGTGTTGTGATTTTTGTTAGGTTGTTCCGGGTATATCAAAGATCAAACGCGACGAAGTTGTCTTTGATAACGGGTTGGAGAAAAGGTTTGATGCTATAGTATTTGCAACCGGATATAAAGTAATGACTCGCGAATGGTTCAAGGTACATATAAAGCTTAACCTCCCATAACTTCTTTGTCTTCATAAATCATATTTTTATACAAGGACACTGTACACGAGAGTCGAACTGATGATCTCTGCATATTACTCTTGGAGGCACTGCTTGCCTAGATGTCCGAAAGTCTTCCATATTTATATTGATTAATGGTTTTTTTGAGAATAGGATAATGACTTCATCTTCAACGAGGACGGGACACCAAAGAACTTGTTCGCGAAGCATTGGAAGGGCGATAATGGTTCATACTGTGCTGGTTTTTCGAAGATGGGCTTGTTTGGGATAGCTAAAGATGCGGAAAATATTGCTAGTGACATTGCAAGAAGGCTAAATGCTGAGAATTGAGTGATTTTCACAATAAGTTTTGAGCAAGCATAATTGGCATGAATCAGTTGTGTTTGTGTTTATGTTTTATTTATTTATTATAAGCATAAAAAAGCCCAAAAGACCAAAACTTTTATGCACAATTCGAATAATCCTTCAGAGACAAATCATCGTTGTCATGGATCTATGGTCCTTGTAGTGAAGTTGCATTATACAAATCATCATTTTTATGGTCTATAATGACTTGAAAGTGATAAGTGGTGACCGTGTTTTTCAATTTTGTTTTATAATATAAATCATGAGCTTTTGTTTCCTTAATATACCCACCCAAAAAACACATTTTAGTGACGGAGGGAGAGCTTTACGAGAGTGGGGGCACAACTTATAATTGTTGATCTATGTTAAATTGACGTCGGTCGATGATAATTATATCGTATGTTAAATCTTATAAATTTTACAATTTGTTAAAATAGTCTTGAGTTTATAGCGTATCTTTTAAAATTATATTAGTAACATGATAGAGATAGAATATATAGACTAGACTTAAACACTCAGCATCCTAAAATTTAAATTAAACCAACTAGACTATTAACATTGGCTCAAAAAAAAAACTAGACTATTAACATTTATGTAACTAATTATTATTCAATTATGTAAAAAATCAATAGAGTTGTCAAAATATCAAACTCATAAAAAAAACCGATCCGAACCGAAAAGACCAAACTCAAACGCATCGAAGTATCGAACCGAACCGAACCGAACCAACACTCGTAATATACGTGGAAGAAATCTGATTGGACGGAATCTCAACATTCCGGTTTGTGTGATGAAACGCGCTGCCTTGTTCAACGCTCTTCCCTCCCCCGAAACCCTCTCCATTCTCCGATCCTCCTCCGTCACAAATCTAGCCCCTCCACGCCTCTCCAACCACCAGACGCCGATCGCGATCCGCAGAGCTCGGATCCGGCATCCAATGTCGTCCTCGTCGCCGTCTGATGTGAAATCCAATACCACAGAAGAACAACAACAAGCCGAGAAACATCCCTCGGAGAACACGAAGACGAAGAAGAAGGAGGCTCCTTCGCCGCCGGAGAAGCCGGAGGCCGGCGACTGTTGCGGAAGCGGATGCGTTCGGTGTGTCTGGGACGTCTATTACGACGAGCTTGAGGAGTACGATCGACTCCGCAAGGAGTTCGATTCGTCTCCGAACGAGTCTCCCGAAGACTGAATCTCGCTGTTCGCTTAATCGGTATGTAGATCTGTGATTTTTAGTCCGTCAATTATACGGATCGATTGGAGAATTGGTTGTCTCTGTAGCGAATTCATTGTATAGTTCTGAAACTTGTGCTTGGTGGAGAATCTTTGGCTAAATTGAAGGAGAAATTTTGTTCTGAATCTCTCTGTTCACTCAATCGGTTTGTAGATTTGTGATTCTAGCCTGTCAATTATACGGCTCGATTCGAAAGTTGGCTGTCTTTCAAGCAAATTCATTGTGTAATTCTGAAAGTTTTGCCTGCTTGGTGGAGAATCTGCTGAGCCTATGCCAGATTTGGCTAAATTGAAGGGGAAATTGTGTTCTGAATCTCACTTAATCGGTTTGTAGATCTGTAATTTTAGCCTGTCAATTATACGGCTCGATTTGAAAATTGGTTGTCTATGTAGCAAATTCATTGTGTAATTGTGCAATTTGTGCCTGCTTGGTGGAGAATCTGCTGAGCTTGTGCCAGATTTGGCTAAATTGACGGGGAAATTGTGTTCTGTTTACATGGATGAGGAAGCCAATACATGAATTTTTTTTTAGCTCTATTGATTAGTAAGTTTGAACTTGTTATGTCTCTTTTGAATACAAACTTAGGCTTTGGCTCTGTAATTGTAGCCTGGCAATTTTACAGCTCGATTCGAAAATTGGTTGTCTCTGTAGCAAATACATTGTGTAATTCCGAAACTTTTGCCTGCTTGGTGGAGAATCTGCTGAGCTTGTGCCAGATTTGGCTGAATTGAAAGGGAAATTGTGTTCTGTTTACCTGGATGAGGAAGCCAATTCAGGAATTTTTAGCTCTATGGTTAAATAAGGTTGAAGTTGTTGTTATGGCTCTTTTGAGTACAAACCAATCAATCTGTACACATTGAACTCGAGTTCCTACTACATTCTCTTCATCAGCCTAGCCTTGGACACCAATCTGTAGCATAAACATGAAAATCCCACCAGCAACAGCAACATTGAGGGACTCGAAATGAGCCGCCATGGGAATGCTGACCAGCTCGCATGTCTTCTTGGATCTCTCTGAGATCCCCCCTCCCTCACTGCCCAAAACAAGGAACAATGGCGTATCCGACAGCGAGTCTGCAAGAGATTGTGAGAGTGCGAAAGATGGCTTTGATGGGTCGGTGCAATGCGGATGGCCCGCTAACATCTTCGCTTGATGGTTGTTTTTGAGAGCGTCTAGATGCGCCCAATTGCCACAAACTATGGGGATTTGGAACGACGCTCCTCGGCTTGCTCTTAGAGCTTTTTCGTTGAACGGATCGCAACACCCATCCAGCAAGAACACGCCACTCTAATACAAGGTGATATAGGTTCATATGGATTAGGGTTTATGGAAGGAAGGATTAAAGATGGTAAAAAAAATGCACTCTTACCCATTTGAAGGCCATGGCTGATCTTAACAATGTACCAAGATTTCCTGGATCCTGCATTATATACAAGTCCCAATACTATAAAAAATCTGACTTTGTAACATGCTCTGATATATTGAAAGATCATTTCATAAAACTTGGTTTGTTCAGCAGGTTCAACTCCTTTTTACAGAACTCAAATCACTATAGTCCTTTCCAGCTTCACAAAAAAACTCAAACTGACCTTTAAATTTATAAGAACATACAAACAGATTCAGTTTATGATCTATGATAAAACATAGTTCAGCTGGAAAGAATGAAATATCACCTGAATCCCTTCAAGGACTAGAATTCGGTGACAGCACGAAAACCAACCGTTGCAACCCTCTTCCCCTTGTTCATTGCTTAAATGCACATAACTCAAAGGGAACCTCATCAGAGCAATCGCGTCAATTGATTCCGTCGATTGCACACCCGAGAGCTTTCTCATCACAGTAGAGCTCACACCAACTGTGTGAGCTGGAACGACGTCATCCAATCCTCGAGGAGCCTCAGCTCCATCAACGAGGATCAGGCACTCAATCAACTTGGATCTCTCATTGTTTAACACATCAAAGTGACATAGTTCCCTTCAAGAAACAATTTCACTTCTGTCAAAACCCTGATTTTTACTTCATGTTATAGAATGCAAGCATTAGAAAGAGACCTTATGGGAGTAGACCCGACGACGAGCACAGAGCCGTGGGATTCGCGATACGAAGAGCTCTGGCGAAGCTTCACACAGTGTTTGACAAATGGGTTTGAAGTGCTTGTGATAGATTTCACATGAGGAGGTGGAAATGAACTGTTTGATTCACTGGGTTCGACGCGATCGCCATTTCTGACCGTTCGAGGCTGCGAAATTGCAAACCTTGTTTGGAATTTTGAAGCTCTACTCCAATCTCTTTGGATTTTGATTGTTGGGCAATAAGAATGCACGCCAATACACTGCATTTCTTCCTCAACCTTGCCTAGGATTGATTTCTACTAAATGCCCAGATTTACCCCTCAAATTCCCAATTCAACCAATTCTCAAGAACTCCATTTCCTAGAAAGAACAGAAAAACAACATAGAACACACCCACAGATTGAAATTCAGTAAACTAAAAGCACATCCAATTCAGACCTTCTAGAGCACAAACCAACACACTAAAGCTCAGAACCATATTGCAATCATTTAGAACAAGTAATAGGTTGAAACTGAGCACTCAGTTCATAAAAAAGCTTGAGCTTGTAAACAGAAACGAGAGATGCTCTTAGAAAATTTCTTACCTTTGGGAGTGAAATTGGCGGTAAAGGCTAGAACAATCTTACCCACTTGCAAAATCCTATCTGAATTTCGGTTTCAGGCCGTAAACTTTGAACGAGACTGTTTATTACGGAGCCTGTGGCCTGAAAATGAAAAGCGCCCGGAAGGTGTTCGATGAAATGTGAATGAGAGCAGAGAAACAGAGAGAATGGGGATGTTGTCAACAGAAATCACCAATTGGGCCAATTCATAAATTATGGCCCATTGGGCCTTTTCAAACTATAAAAACACTTTAGGCGAAAATTCCCTAACCCACCCTTTATAATGCACAATATTGCTACAAGATTAAGTCTCTAGATTAATGGAATCTAGGTTAAGCATGGAGATAGAAGCCAAGAAAACTTTGATGTCAATGTTCTTTTGTCCTGATGACATGTTGCTAAAGATTATGTTACTCCTCCCATTCGAATCCATTCTAGCATGCAAACGTGTGTCCAAGCAATGGTACAATCTCATCAAAGATCCGAAATTTCCCACCATGTACAACCCTAAAGGATCTCTAATCGTCTTGCTCGACAAAAACAAATTGTACTGCGTGTTAGTAAGGCACTCGAACGAGATGGAGAAGTATCCTTCCCACACGGTGCATCGGGTTCGAATCAGGCTGAACAAGCCCAAAAACCCCGAGCTCCCCAATCACGAATTGCTTTCGGGTTGGTCCGACGGGATAGCTTGTGTTAAAGCACCCAACGGCTACTTCATCCTCTACAACTTGTTCACCGGAGCTTTGCACGTAGTGAAAGACGCCCCTCTACGACGACACTCCAAGTCGTGGTTGTTCTACGGATTCGGTTATGATCGTTGTGACCATGATTACAAGATCGTGGTCGCGTGTGACTACAATGATGTTCACAAGGTTCAGAACCCGGGGAATGGCATGTTTTGGGTTTACAGCTTGAAGCACGAATGTTGGAAGTCATTTGATGGCTTTCCTGCGACCGTGTATGATTGGCCTAGTGGCTCGAAGGGCGGGGCTTACTCCTTGAATGGAGTCCTTCATTGTGATGCTGAAAGAAGGACGGGTCGTCGGGTGATCGTTACCTATGATCTGCATACTTGTAAGTTCGGGGAAATACCGGTTCCGGATGTATACATATACGAGGCGAGAGTAATCGAATTAGATGGACAGTTGTGTCACCTTCAACAATCTCCAGGCCGAGAGGCTAGCATACGGGGCCTTATATGGACCGGAAGGTGGGCGAAGAGTGGGGTTGTTTGTATGTGGTGGCGTGTTAAAATGGCGCGAGTTGAACCAGAATTTGGAGGAGATGCGGGTTCATGTCGCTTCTACTTGGAAGAAGAAGCGGATAGAACAAATGCTCAAGAAACGAAGAGAAACTATACTGAGAAAGCGAAGCCGATGTGTGATAGAGGAAGCTGAGAAATTGATGGTAGATTAGTAGTTTTCACGTTTGAATCGTTTGATGTCTTAGTCTTTGATATTAGTAGCTTTCACCTTTGATGTCTTGGTCTTTGATGTCTTAGTCTTTATATACTTTATGAAGTGTTGGGATAGTGGCAGAAGAGTATGTTTGGTCCTAAGAACATGACATACATCAAGAGAGTTTGCCATTTTGCATTTGTTGAATACTGTGATTTGGTCTTGGTGATTGTCCAATGCTCCATGTTGATGATTTTACATTTGCACTCGAGAAGCCCGAGAATTCGGTAGATGGCGCGCCTGTGATCCGTATTGAATCGGTACGATGAAATCAATGGGTTAAAGAGCAATTTGGGCATGACCGGCCCGAACTCAAATGGCTCAAGTTAACCCGACTTGGGTTGAACCCCGATTTAGTATTTTCACTGACTTGAACTCATTCTCAACCCAAACTTGTTTTCAACATGAAACCGAATCCAAACTTCAATTCCGTCGAACAAATAAGTAACTATGTACAAAGAGCAATTGTTTTTTTCTAACGTTTTATAACAAAATTTTGAACCATAAGGTGTTAATTTGTGAAATAAGAGATATATTGGGTAGCTATATGTATAAAAAGAATGGTAAATAATTGGTGGTTGAATTAGAGGTGTGGACGGTTCGGTTTGAACCAAGAACTTGGACCGGAACCAGACTAGCCCAAACCTCAACCTAAACCGGATCGGAATCAACACTCATGGTTCGACTCCATAAAGGTTTGGCAAAACGGTGAACCGGCCAGTTTGAAACCGACACTAGACCCGGCTTGAAACCACCGGTTTTAATTTGGTACAATTTTTTCAAAAATATTAATTCCGAATCGGTTAACCGGAACGTCTCTAGGTTAAATTAAATTAACCGATGGGAAAACTTCTATTACCATATATCATCAACTCATCAATGTGAAAATCTAGGTCATTAGGGTTCCAAATGATGAACCTCTAGCGGCTTCTCAACCAATTTCTTCTCCGGCGGATTTACAATTCGTCTTCGGCTTCAAATCTTCACTCTCAAGGTATCTTAACCTTTCTACGGCCTTTTTCTTCTAGTCTACAAACTATAGAGCCTAAAACTAAGCATGGAGAAAGAAGCAAGAAAAACGAACTTGTTAAATTACATCTTGCCCGATGACATTATGATCAAGATCCTCCTACTCCTCCCATTCGAATCGGTTCTAGCCTGCAAACGCTTGTCTAAGCAATGGAGGAACGTCGTCAACGACCCGAGCTTCGCCAAGCTCTATGACCATAAAGGATCTGTGATCGTCTTACTCGACGGAGACGAGTTGCATTGTGCAATAACAAGGCACACCGACAAGATTGCGCGGTATCCTTCCTACACGGTGCATCGCTTGCCGATTAGGTTGACTAGCAACGAGCTCAACTTCTATGGACACGAGTTGCTTTCGGGGTGGTCGAACGGGATAGCTTGTGTCAAGGCGTCGAACGGGCACTTTGTTTTGTACAATTTGCTCACCGGAGCTTCACACACGGTGGAAGACGCCCCTCTACGACTACTCTTTAAGCTTTGGATGTATTATGGATTCGGGTATGATCGTTATGATGATGATTATAAGATCGTGGTGGTATGCGATTACAGAGCTAGGTTTGTAAGCGAAGAGAGCAAGAGTGGAATTGATAGGGTTCAGAACAAGGAGAACACTATGCTTTGGGTTTATAGCTCGAAAAACCGATGTTGGAGCTCGTTCGATGGCTTTCCTTGCGCTGCGTATTCTTGGCTGCGGTTCTCTAGGCGTGTGTCGTATTCCTTCAATGGTGTCCTTCATTACACTGTTTTCAAAGCAGGAACGGGAAACCGGGTGATCCTTACGTACGATTTGCATACTTGTAGGTTCGGGGAAATACCGGTGCCAGATGTTGATGTAAAAACGTATGGAGAGAATTAATGCAACCGAGCACGATGGATGACTATGTTATGCTTATCGGGTTCAGAACCATTGGGCTATTATATTGAGGTTCGCGGTGTTGGAGGGTCTTGGACAAAGTTGTTTACCGTTGATGGCTGGTTGATGAGTGACCTCGACTCGTTACATGGTTTAGTATACTCGGCCTCGTATGATCAGGGAGGTGACCGAAATGTGATGCTCTTCGTATGTCGCGACACGTTAACATGGTACGTTTTCAGCAACAATGAGTACTATAGTTATGTGCCACTTCTATCTGCTTGGAGAAGAAGGGAAGCTGAAACAATGATAATGGAGTAGTTTCAACTTTGATGGTTTAGTCTTTAACATTTCCTACCAATTATATTGAATTACGAACCTTAGTATTGTCTACACTATATATTTGTTCAATATATATGTTCTTGATTTTTGTGCTAAAATGACGATACGACCTACTCATCGACTCGCTGATCGACATATCTTTCTCGTTGGAAAGGACCATGGGTCGCAAGCTAAGTCGACAGCCTTGAACAAGAAAATACCACACCTTAAATTTGATCATAATCAAGGTACATTTGATCTTATAAGTGGGCATTAGGGAGGATGAGTACCATCAAAAGTCAATAGATTAGCTTCATGAAGGGATGCCAAGATCAAAAGTAAAAATGATGAACATTACCGTCTTATTGTACTCATCTTCATTATGCTATTTTCAAAAAAAACAAAAAAAAAAAAAAAAAAAAACCTTCTTTCTCAGAGTGGGAAGTAATTTACCGCCAACATGTCCCCCCTCTGCAATTAGCTTGCTCTACTATGGTTAACAAGTGAATGGCTAGCTTAATAGAACGGGAGCTTCTCCCATGTTCAAAGACGTTAAAATTTGCTAGCTCAATCAAATCAGGAAAACGATCCAAGGTTGAACCAACTTTGATACCATGTTAAAAGGGTCGTAATTAACGAAGACAATGATATCATTTTCGGTATGGTATCGGATCCAGGCCCGTCTCAAAGATTTGGGGGGGCCTGCTTTATTTTAAAAATTGAACCCTTATGTATTGTAAAATTTATACAAATTTTAATATATATATTGGTATATGATGTAAAATTTTCGAAATTATTTAGTTAAGTAAAGATATGATATTATATTGATTGAAGAAGGAAATTTAAGTACATAGAAAGTTGATTTTGATTTTGAAAACAAACAGAGGCGTAATTTAAGTACATATAAGAAGGAAATTTTCGAAAATTGATTTTGGTTGAAAATTGAAAACAAGCAGGGAAATTGCTAACTTAAAAATAGGGAAGATTTGATTTAGATTGAGATTTGGCAGAGAATCTGGGCTGGTGTAATTAATTCTGTATAGAAAATATGAGTAATTAATGGTAACTTGAAACTTGAAAGGGGCGTGAGAAGAAGTGGCGTGAGAAGAAGTTGGAAGTTCAAGCAATTATTCTGCCATAATTAAGAAATTTAAGTACACAAAAAACAAATTGGGCCCTTGAAAATTTTGGGGCCCTGTGCTATTGAGCTTTTTGCACACCCTTATCTACGGGCCAGATCGGATCCATTATAAGACTTGAGCTAATAAGTGATTCACCCCCGTATACTATATAGTATATATATTATTTTATCATAACCAAAAATATTCAAACTAGGTCATTATTATTAGAGCTACACAAGTTGCTCCGCTAGTGTTATCATGGTCGGATTGGTCGTGGACTCCCTCACAAAACATGCCTTTTCTTTTCCTTTAAGCTGGACTTGATTTCGGAGGCTCCTTCGAGTGTCCTCAAAATTTCGTATTATAATGTCGTGGGGCGAGCCACCCCGTGCATCCCGCACTCTTATAGGCCTTAATTTACTTTAGGGTTTCCCGTTTCTTGACAAAAAAAAAAACTTGTTATACCGAAAAGGGTGATAGTGGCCGGTTCAACAATATAGCAAGTAAAACAGAACTTCCCTATTCCTCTTCACATAATCTCAGCGCTTTTGTGTGGCTTAACAGGTTTCTAGGTTTCTTGAATTCAAACAAGAGACACAAACAACCAGAAAGCAGATCCACATGAACACGATTTAAGGTATCTTTATCTCATTCCGTCCATCTAAACCCTCTTTTCAACAAGTACTGATCTTACATCGTTTCAATACATGCAACCAGCCATGGAACTTTTGGCGAAGAAACCAAAATCTTCCTCAAAAGACAACAACAAACACCAAAGCTCGGTTGATCTTCCAATAGAACTTGTGGTTGAAATCCTACTAAGATTGCACATCAAACCTCTATTCAAATACAAGTGTGTCTCCAAACAATGGAGATCCACCATCTCCGACCCAAGATTCGCTCGTAACTACATGCAACGAGCCGTTTCTTCCACCAACGTTAGCTCATCGTTTCCATGGCGCCTCTGGGGAATTCTACCTCTGCTCACGAAGGGTTATTACGAGAACTCGAGTCCCAAGTCATTAGTGTGTGCTATCCATCATGACCCTGACGATGAGCCTCCATCACTCTATGTTGGTGATAGTCATGATCTCTACGACACCATCGTTGGGTCAAGCAATGGACTCATACTTCACATATATTATCGTAGACTTGGCCCAGTACGAAAGCTTTGTGTCTCGAATCCGCTCACAAAACAGTCCGTGGAGATTCCGTTTCCTCGTAATAGTCCTTCAACCTTCCGCTTGGCAACGCGTGCTGGCGACGAGAATACAAGCACATACATTACATACAAAGTTGTGTCTATTCAAGAGATGAGTCCCCGTGTTCGATACGATAAGAAGATATCCGTATTCTCTTCGGAGACCGGGGAATGGAGTGATGTGAAGGAAGTGAAATGTATCCACCCGGATGTTGTCTTTGAATACAAGCCTGTTTCTTGCGACGGTATCTTGCATTGGTTCGATTGGAAGAAAAGGAGTGTAGTGACTTATGATCCCTATAACAGCCCTGACTGTTTCGGACAGATTCGGTTGCCAAGTCAGATTGAATTAGATATTAGTGACATGAAGGGATTTTGGACCATGAATCCGAGTTATTATCTGCTCCATTTGGACCCTGTAGAGCTTCTCGGGTTTGGCAACGAAGAGGACGATTCTGATTCTGATCCTGATTATGATCCTGATCCTTTATGGATACATGGATTATCGGGCATGCATCTAATTCATTTGGGCCGTAACGAGTTTCTCAAGTTTGGCGACATAGAGGTTTGTGATTATACCGAGAGGAGGTTGCGTGTTTGGCGGTTATTAATAGACTTCTACGATGGCAAGGTGACGGGACAAGAGGTGTTTGTGTATTCTTCCAAGATTAGGGCAGAATGTGGTCCTGTTGTTGCGAAATCGTTAGTTCCTGTCGCGTTGTGCCCATGGTCTTCTCCTTTTTATGGCCAACCTAGGAACAACTCATCGTCACTAGTACGATTTAGAAAGATCTCTCCTATTTGGTTTCCTTCTTCCAAAACATATTGATGAAGTCGTGGACGAATATCTTAGGTTGCTAGGTACTACTTATGCTTGCCACAGAACATACATTGGTGACTTGGTTTTGATTTATTTTGGTTTGTTGTTGTTTTGTGTTAGTTGGTGCTCTTTCGTAGATGTGTTCTGTTTGGATGATTGGATCATGACTGCTAATATTGCTAATGAGGAAGTTCAAGGTGAAATGCAGAGAGGAAGCAGTACAATGAATGTATAGTAACATGTGTATACATTGACGAATGATCATGCTAATAAATTAAAGTGGATATGCAAACTTTCCCAAGTGTTCATGAAGCACAACGACAAGATCAACTACTAGAATGTCATTTGGTCGACTTGGGAAAAATATATAAGTATGTGTTATCTACAAAGTTCATCTACTTTAATAAAGATTAAGATTTTAACCTAACAAAACTTATTAGATAAGATAAAATCTTTATATATAATAATGATGATGATGATGATTTGATATATTTTAATAATACATTACTGTTTAATCTCTATATACTTTTCGACAATATTGTATAGTTCTCTGTCAAAATGAGAAAATAAAAACCTTACAAAAATGGCATGTTTTCAATTTTGAAAAAAACAGCCCATTATCCGATTACAATACCGGCCCAGAACGTTAAACTCTAGTATTATTCTACTACTTGTAAGTTGTAACATCTTGAAATCACAAAAGGGGGAAGAAAGTTCAAATTTCGCCTCCTTATGCATAATTAGGGTTTGTAAATAGTTGCACATCCTTAATCATCACCATATCAAACAACAAAAAAAAGGGGCCATCACCATTTCTCGGCTACAATTCTCTTCCTAATTCCTTCTCTACAAACTCCATCTCCGAAATCCATCATGAAGAGAAGATCAAAGAAGAGCAATGAGTCATTCAGTTTCCCTGATGACATACTATTTCAGATTCTCCTACTCCTCCCATTCAAATCCCTCAAAACCTGTCAACTCGTGTCGAAGCAATGGAACGATCTCATCAAGGATCCGAACTTCGCGACCCGTTATCGACACAACGGATCCTTGATCATCTTGCTCGACGAATCGGAGCTTTACGGCGGATTAATAACTCACAACAAGAAGATGATCCATAGTCCTTCATGCACTTTGCATCGCATACCGACCGGGTTCAAGAGCCTCGTGTTGTCCGATACGAGTAGGCACGAATTGCTTTCGGGGTGGTCCAACGGTAACATGGTATGTGTTAAGACCTCTAAGGGCATATTTCGTCTCTACAACTTGTTCACTAGGGATACACAAGTGGTGAAGACCACGCGATGGCAACTAAACCCGGCGAGTTGGGTCTATTATGGATTCGGCTATGATCGTTACGATGATGATTATAAGATCGTCTTGGTATGCAAACACAATCCTCAATATTCGTCGAAGAGTACTACTGAATTATGGGTTTATAGCCACAAAAACCGTTGTTGGAATGTGTTTGATGGCTTTCCTTATGATGACTATTCGTGGCCGTGTTTGGCCGAGGGTCTATGCTACTCATTCAATGGCGTCCTTCATTCGATTGTCGTTGTTAATGACGAAAGTCTAAAGAAGGCGATTGTGACATATGATATCCATACTCGTAGGTTCGGGGAAATGTCGATGCCTGATGATGGCATGAGTTGCGATATGGCCAAGGTAACCGAGTTTGATGGACGGTTGTGTTATACTTATTGGTTGGCTGACAAATGGGTCATGGAAGTTTACGACGTCGAAGGGTGTTGGACAAAGGTGTTGAGGATTGATAGCTTGGTGACAACAAACCATCTCAACACCTTCTATGGGTTGGAATACGCGGCGCTATATGAGCGTAGAAATGGGCGAAAAATGGTGTTGCTCGCATCTCATGGCACATTGATATGGTATGATTGTAGCACGGAGAAGATCAAGAGTGTAGATGCATATAAAGCTTGGCGGAATCGGCGGAGACTTATAAGGCTTACTAATAAATCAACTTGACATTTGATCGATGCAAGTCTTGGTCTTTGCTATATGTGTGAGTAGGAACTTAAGCTTGACAGGACTGAAGCTTTAATTACTTTGTTCTCTATTATTATGATTTTGTACCTTTTGTACTTTGTTTTGTTCCCTTGTGAATGTTTTCTTCATGACAAAAGGCTGGGGATAATGGTGTTAAATGTTGTTGTTGGCTTTATAGTGAAGTGACTATGTCTTGTGAAGTATGTAGGATCATTGAGTAATACTTTAACTTGCTTCAACTTTGCATCATTATCTGTTATGATCACATCTAACAAAAAGAGTGGACTTGAGATGGCTCTTGATGAGCGCCGTCTCAACCAAATCAAGTAGCGAAAAACGGATTGAGAGCATGGAAAGACAAGATCGACTTGAAGACGATGCCATTCGTTGAGAGTTGAAAGGCTAATGACAGGAAGGAGGTCACATGTTTGAGCCTAGGTCGGTTATGTGCTTGTCGCAATAGAGGGCGAGCGACATGTTTGTCTATGTAAGAGGGTGAGTAACACGCGCGTTATCAAAACATCGGTTGATCAGTGCCACGGAAAGAGGTCGGCCTTGGTTTCAAAGATGTCTTAGATGCGGAACAAAGTCTATAAATCACTCAACATTTGAGTAACCATGAATTGCTTGCAGCTTTAACAAACTCATACAAAAAACATTGTTGGAATGTGATCTACGGCTTTCCTTATGTTCACTTGACTATAAACTATGAACAACACTATTGAACACCAACAGACTACCTGTCTGAGTAGTACATCTTAATTAATAAACATAGGTGAAGTGTAATTTTAAGAACAAAGTGAATCAAGCCAAACAATTTCTCAGAAACGCATTAGAATATGTAGGGTTGGAGTTTGTTGTTATTTGGTTCACATTTGCGAGAATCCATATTCCAAATTTTCCTTAAAAATGGGATTGTTCTATGGATTAGATCGATCGATGGATCATGACCTAGTTGAACCCAATCATCATTAGTCATTACATTTTACATTATTAATATGTACTTTATTGTAGTCATTTTCCCCGCAATAATTTGACTTTACATTCTACAAAAAAAATATTTGAATTTACATGTTAAATTCCACTTTGGCCACAATCATATATACGCCAATAATAAGGGCAAGTTCATCATTTGGAAAGGGAATCGTCATCGAGGAGAGATCTGAATTTTTTTTTAACAAAAAAAAAAGAGAAAATCCCATTTTAGTTTTTTTTTCTATGGATTCTGCTTTAAGATCAAAAGTGCCAAAAAGAGGTTTTTTGAGAGATATAAATATTTGTTGAGTTTTGATAATGCTTAAAATATAGTTTTGCTGAGAAAAATATAATATAGGATTCCAAAATTTTAATTTAAAAATATATTAAACATTTTTTGGTATAGAAATATATTAAATATTTGTTTAAAAAAGAGTATAAACTTAGCTAGCTAGCTAGCACCTTAAGAGATTTGATTCGTGTTAATCCCCAAGGAAACACCATGCTTTCTTGAACTTGGCTCTCAACCTCTTTAGCATTACCCTCGTTTTCCCCTTCTGCCTAGAGAAGACTTGTATCTCGTCCTTGTCAATGTCGTACCGAAACAACTCCATGCTATATTTATAACACAAAAACACCACGACTTTTCGCGCGTGATCTCTACATTGATAAAGCGCGGCGCCATACAAGGGGCCGTCTATCCGCGGAGGACGAATGCTGAACAACCTGGTCCAAGACTCGGGTATGCCGTATTCTTTCATCACCCACACATGGAGCATTGTATGTACATTATACGAACAACACACGCTTCCATCTAACTCACTTAATGTTGGAAGGGGCATCCTCCAACTAGAAAGATCATCATAGAAATCATGTGGCAATAGAATTTCAACAAACTCATAACTATGAATATCTAAAGCGCCAACTATGGAAACCTCTTGTTCATGAACTTGTGCACCTTTTTTACGTAGAACCCAAAGAAGAACATCTTTGAAGGAGTAGGCTGCTTGAGCCCTTTGTCCTCCCCATCCTTCACAATAATATGCATCATGAGGAAAGTTGTGGAACGACTTCCAACCGCGATTTCCGTAGCTGTAAACGAAGATCAGACTATTACTTTCATTGTATTTACGTAAATCAAACCTTCCCCTTTCATGATATTCCAAAAACGGTTTGGACCAGTGCGTAGAAACCACCACGATTTTATAATCGTCTTCGTAACGGTCGTACCCGAATCCGTAGCAAAGCCAGTCCAGTGGGGCGCCATATCGAAGAGGGGCGTCGGCCACCACATGAGAATCTCCGGTGAAAAGGTTATAAAGAAGAAAATTACCCTCTTCTCTTACACAAGCTATCTTGTTTGACGACTCCAGAAGCAACTCATGTCGTTCAGGATAATAGCTCGAGCCATATCATAGGGTCGGGTTAGTTCAATAGGGACGCGACGTACCTTATATGAGGTGTTGTGGTCATCGTCGGGTCGGAAAAGGCAGCTGAGAGTGTTTCCGGTGAGGAAGTTTCTGGTGAGGAAGAAGGTGGAAGATTTGTTATGATAGAGTTTGGTGAACGTGGGATGTTTGACCAGTTTGTTCCAGGCCTTGGACACAAGTTTGCATGCGAGTATGGATTCTAGTGGGAGGAGTAGGAGGATCTCTAGCATTAGGTCGGGAGGAAGAAGGGTGTTTGCATGGGTTTCCATGGCTTCTTGTACGTGTTTTTAGTTTAGATGGAAAACGAAGGTAAAGCTCTATAGCCCTGATATTCAAAGCTTAATCTTGTTATTATTTAGGGTTTATATATGTACGTACGTAGGTCAGAATAAATAGTAGGAAAACTATCTATCTATTTTGTAAAAGATATTGAATGTTTATAGCCCTGATTCAAAGCTTAATCTTGTTTCACTCCGATCCTACGGTTTTTAACGGTTTATACTAGTCAAGTTAGATATTAGGATAGATATGATATTGTGTGTTTTTTATAATCAACTCAAGAAAGATATCATACGTATGTTATTTATTGAAATCGTTATTAACTAGTTGACTTGAATTGGGTAGGGACGCGGTTGATAATGTTTTTACGTTTAATTTTAATTGATAAAAGTACAATAAATAATAATATTATTTTTTTTGGTTGAGAATAAATAATAATAAATAAATAATAATATTATTAAACTTTGATATTGGCAATGTTTTTTACCTAAAAACCAGCCATGACAATAAGGCTTAAATAAAGATCATATTAAAATAGATGATAACACTTTATTCTATAGATAAGTTTCAGCTAAATATGAATTAACTTGATATTGCATATAGCCTATATAATATTATTTTTAAATAGACATGATGGTTATTTAATAAAATTATTTTGATATCTATATATAGATGAAATTGATATAAAATAAAAAACATAGATATTATCATGATGTGAACATATATGGATAAGATAAAAGTATTATATTGCTATTATAAAATAAATAAGAAATAAATGATTTTAATTCAAACATATATGAATAAGATAAAAAAGGCACAGTTTTAATGTATACTTATAGGCTAGTATAGATAGATATTTTTTCGATAGAACTAAATCATTACGAATATTTGACATGTACTTCATTTGGAAAGCTCGAAACATGGTTGTCTTTCAGCAACAAAAACTCAGCATTGAAGATTGTAGCTTGATATGTTGTAGACATATTCGGAATTGTTGTAAAGCTAGATGGAAGGAAAGCTCTAAGCAGCTTAGGAAGTTTTTGGAGAAACATGATAATGGAGACGATGTATATAGCTAGTTCGCTAGCAGTTTTGTATCCGCTCTTTTCTTAATACAATTAACCCTTTTGACTTCAAAAAAAAAAAAATATTTGACATGTAAGTTAGATTTTGCCCGTCCATACCACAATGCGGGCAAATACCAACTGTACAACTGTACAAGTCTACTAGTAAAATATAGATAAGATATGAGATCTTATGAAAATATAATTCTCATTTAAATAATTGATTTATTTTCTGTTTTATAGATGAACAAACATCACAATTTAATCCTTAATGATATATTCGTTTGTGGTATCTTAAGAAAACTAGTTTAACCCCCGTACCATGTACGGGTAATGTGATTATAAATCCAATTTAATATAGATATGTAATGTCCTCACCAAAAAAAATATAGATATGCAATGTCAATGATCATGTTAAAATTATAGGATCATATATATTTATTTTCATATTATGATTAGTGTTTTTTTACCAATAGTAAATCAACTCATAATATAAATAAGTTGGATTTGTTTAAAAATTACTTTATGATAAATATCATGTTTTATTAAATAGTAATATTTATGTGAAGATTATAACTAATTCTTGGTGAGGGATAATTTATAATTTTTGGGATAATTCATAACTTTTGCTAAATTTTAATCAATTTTTACAGGATAAGATTATATGAGATTCTAACTACCTAACTTTTGTATAAAGGAGGGCCCGACTGATTATTTTATTATTGAAATGACACGTGGCACAAATTTTTGTGAAGACAATATCTCCGCTTTATACTATAGGTAGTATAGATATAATTGAGGGAAGCGAAATATTTTTTAATAAGATTTTGACAATTACAATAGATACTTTAGGTGAAAGGGAGCATTATATTGTTAATAAAGAATAGATAAAATAACTCAAATCATTATGCTTACAAAGAATAGAATTTCTTTCTACCAAAAAAAAGAATAGAATTTCATGTCTTCGGGGGTCTAGTCAAACGTTTAAGCCTCTAAGGGTAGTATCTAGAGATCACCGGTTCGACTATCATGGACAATGCCCTCGACCAAAAAAAAAGAATAGAATTTCATGCCTTTCCATAAAAGAAAATGTTATATAGTTAATGAATATTCTAGATAATTTTATATCTTATAGTTTATGTTTTCACTTTCAAGGTGAAAAAATCAATACAAAAATATTCATAAATCTAATATACAGTTATATACATTAGAAAAATTGTATTATATGCATCAGAAAATCAATTATATTAGATTACAATTTATTATGACGATATTCTATCTAATTATATTAGATTACAATTAGGCATTCAACTAGATCACATAATTTCTATACTATTTTTCTAAAATAAGTGACATATATGATATATGTATAAATTTATAGTTATTGTACATAGTATTTTTTTTAATATTCAAGATATATGAGTTTAAGTTTAAAATCTCAATCATAAAAACTTTCAATACGTGGTTTTTGAAAAAATAAATATTAATATCAATCACGGGTCAAGATATAATTAACCCTAACCGAAACTCTAAGAGTTTGGGTTAACCTATTGAGTTTCAAATACTATATATACTATATTTAATTTTGCATGCATACTTAAGTTTAAATAATATAATTTGATATCTAATGACCTACCTAGGCTACATATTATTTAGAGCAATAGACATTTAAAATATTACTTGCATTGGACCATAGTTCTTAATACATCTATATATATATATATATATAACTTAGGTGGTGTCCCCATTAAATGCTCCATTTGGTCCTCATTGCAATCTTCTCTATATAATCAACACTATGCAATAATAATCAAAACAACCACAATAGCATAGTGGTAAACCCTTCTTCTAATTACCCAAAGGTTTGGGGTTCACATCTCTCTAGCAATATTTTTGTGTTGTTTGCATATTTTCTTAACGTTTTTTTAACGTAAATCGCAAAATATGTGGATATCATAAATCATAAAATATGTGTATTTTTTTCACGTAAATCACAAAATATATTTATACCTCAATCATAAAATATGTGTACTTTTTAAACGTGTTTTGTGTTTATTTGTTGTATTATGTGTATATATGATTTAAGTATATAAATAAATCAATAATTTATTTTTTTTAACGTAAATCACAAAATATGTTTATATCCTAAATCATAAAATATGTGTATTTTTTTAAACGTGTTATGTGGGTATTTGTTGTATTACGTGTATATATGAATATTTTCTTAACATGTATTTTTTTAACGTAAATCACAAAATATGTGTATACCATAAATCATAAAATATGTGTATTTTTTTAACGTAAATCACAAAATATATTTATACTTTAAATCATAAAATATGTGTATTTTTTTTTTGTATTCTTATATAATATCCTATTTTAGGATTTGGTATAGTACATATATCATTTGTATATGACAATTATGACTCTGCTTGTTTTTAAATACAAAAAAAACTTTACTTATATCACTTTAAAGAATAACGCAAGGTTTATCTAATCGGTAATCAATAAACTAAGAGTTACAAATCAAAACAGGGCAATGAATTGAAAATGATAAGTGAGCACTTCAAGAGATTTGATTTCTGTTGCAATGAACATCCCCATGGAGACAGAAGGCTTCCTTGAACCTCGTTTTGAGCCATTGTAGTAGTGCCCTCTTCCTCCACTTCTGCCTAGGAGTAGCCTTACATAAGACCTGTATCTCGCCCTTGTCGATATGGTGACGATCTGTCTTGCCCTCATTGCTATCGTTCCGATCACCATCAATCTCGACGATATCATGCTGATCTATCTCACCCCTGTCGATTTCGTTCCGGTCTTTGTTGTCCATTGTGATGTCGTACCGATATATCTTGTCCTTGTCAATGTCGTACCGGAACAACTCCATGCTAGATTCATAACACCGAAACACCACGATATTGCTCGCATGATCTCTACATTGATAAAGCGCGGTGTGTTTGATCGATATCGGGTACGAAGGGCCGCTTATTCGCAATCGTCTGATGCTGAACAACTTGGTCCAAGACTCGGGTACGCCGTATTCTTTCATCACCCACACATGGAGTCTAGCTACACCATACGAACAACACAAGTTTCCATCTAACTCGGTTAGGGTTTCATCCATTGGTTTCCTAGTAGAATTATCACCATAGTAAGGAGGTGGCAACAGAATTTCAACAAAATCGTAACTATGAATATCTAAGGCAACAACTACGCTTTCTTGTTCAAGACCATGCAGTTTTGAATTTTTTTTATTTACAACCCAAACAAGAACATCTTTGAAGGAGTAAGCTCGAGCTTTATAGATTGACCAATAATATGCATCATGAGGAAAGCCATCCGAAAACTTCCAACCGCGATTTCTGTAGCTGTAAACGAAGATCAAACTATTTCTTTCATTGTATTTACGTAAATCAAACTTTTCCCTTTCATGACACTGCAAATACCGTTTGGACCAGTGCTTAGAAACCACCACGATCTTATAATCGTCTTCGCAACGGTCGTACCCGAATCCGTAGCAAAGCCAGTCCAGTGCGGCGGAATATCGAAAAGGGGCATCGCCCACCACATGTGAATCTCCGGTGAAAAGGTTGTAGAGAAGAAAGTTACCGTTCCGTGCTCTTACACAAGCTATCTTGTTTGACGACTCCGGAAGCAACTCGTGTAGTTTGGGAATTCTTACCGTGACATCGCGGTGTTGGGTTAGGTCAATATGGACACGACGTACCTTATACGAGGTGTTGTCGTCGTCGTCGGGTCGGAAAAGGCAGTTGAGAGTGTTTCCGGTGAGGAAGAAGGTGGAAGATTTGTTATGATAGAGTTTGATGAACGTGGGATGTTTGACCAGTTTGTTCCAGGCCTTGGACACAAGTTTGCATGAGAGTATGGATTCTAGTGGGAGGAGTAGGAGGATCTCTAGCATTAGGTCTGGTGGAAGAAGGGTGTTTGCCTGGTTCTCCATGGCTTAATCTTGTTTATTGTTTAGGGTTCATGTACGTACGTAGGGCAGAATAAATAGTAGAAAAACTATCTATCTATTTTGTAAAAGATATTCAATGTTTATAGCCCTGATATATTCAAAGCTTAATCGTGTTTTACACTTCTACTCCTACGGTTTTTAACGGTTTATACTAGTCAAGTTAGATATTAGGATAGATATGATATTGTGTGTTTTTTATAATCAACTCAAAGAAAGATATCATACGTATGTTATTTATTGAAATCGTTATTAACTAGCTGACTTGATTTGGGTACGGGATGCGGTTGATAATGTTTTTACGTTTAATTTTAATTGATAAAAGTATAATACATGATAATATTATTAGTACTTTGATATTGGCAATGTTTTTTACCTAAAAACCGGCCATGACAATAAGGCTACGTTCTGAATGTTCGCTCCCATTATCTTCACCATCATCATTCTTGGGCTTCAGGGTTTGGAGGGTCTTGAGGGTCTCGAGGGTTTTGGTCTTGAGGGTCTTGAGGGTTTTGGTTTTGAGGATCTTGAGGGTTTTGAGGATCATACTCATTTTTTGCAATGGAATCTAGAACTTTCTTAACGTCACCAGCAAGAAGCCTGTTCCTTGGATCCTTTTGAACACACAGGTGTGCAATATTGATTGCTCGCTCTAAACCCTCTTCTGGATACAGACCATTTAAAGTCGGGTCAGCCAATTGTGAGTAATTTCCCTCTCTGACAAATGGTTTTACCTGGAAAATTAGAACTCATGTCAACAAATGCATTTGTTTCCTCAGCACACAAGAAAAATCTGACAGGTAGAGCCTCACTTCATGGGCCAATTTTGAAAAATCCTGACATTTTGTCATTTTTTTTTTTAATAATAGGGTAAACATATTAAACAAAAAGAGGTTACAAAATTGCTAGCTAAGTTAGCTATTTACAACTTGTTCGGTCTCCAATCTCTCTAGTCTCTCCACATACCTACTAGGATGTTGGAATATAAGTTTAGTTTATTAAAGTCTGTTAATATGAAGTTAATTGGTGTCTTGTATTAGTCTGTCAAAGTATGGTGATTAAAAGTGTCCTAAGTTAATTATGTTCGTACGTGTGTTAGAAATAGAAGTCTGTTTTTAGTTTCAACTGTCCATTGGTAGTTTTAAAACTGTCAATGAAGTCAGTTGAGGACAGTTAGCAGTTTTAGTATATATATGTATCGTGTGGATTACTCCTGTAACCCCAGAAATTCAGTCTGATGTGAATGCAAAAGTGAAACTACATTTTCAGACAAACATACGTGTTCAACAGATTGGGTTTCTTTGAATTCGGTGTAAATCTAGGGCAGATTTTCTACATTTGGTATCAGAGCACAGGGAAAGGAATTCAATCATGACAGGAAAGGAGATTTCTGGTGGTTCCGGTACTCCAACAATCACAGAGAATTCTAATGATGCGTCAAGATTTCATGGAGAAAGAACGATCACACTCCAGTACCCCATGTTGAGCAAGACGAATTATAGAGCATGGGCAATCAAGATGCAGATCTTTATGTCTGCACAAGGTGTGTTTGAGGCAATAGATGAAGAGGGACCAGTCAATGTAAAGAAGGACAAACTGGCTCTAGCGGCCATCTACCAAGCCATCAATGAGGAGACCTTGTTGCAATTGGGAGTGAAGAAGACTGCAAAGGAGGCATGGACGGTGATCAAGAACATGAATGAAGGGGCTGATCGCATCAAGGAAGTGAGGACTCAGACCTTACTAAGAGAGTTTGAAGGTTTGAGAATGAAAGAAGGAGAAAGTGTAGATGATTTCTCAAGCAAACTCAACACAGTTGTGAGTAACTTGAGAGGATTGGGAAATCAAATCGATGAGGAACGAGTGGTGAAAAAGTTGCTAAGATCTACCTCATCCAAGTTCATTCAGATCGCTTCCACGATTGAAGAGTTTTGTGATTTGAAATCCAAGAGCATTGATGAGATAATAGGCTCATTGAAGGCACATGAAGAGAGGCTGCAGGATCTTGGAGAAAATTGTCAAGAAGTTGCACTCATGACTCGTGCAGAATGGAAGAAAAGGGAGAAGAAAATCTCCAAAGAGAAGAACGCGAAAGAGTACTCCAAGAAGCCTAAAGGTTTCAAGAACAAGGGCAAGGGAGATTCAAGTTCTGAATCGGATGAGGAATCTGATGAAGGAAGGAAGACTAAGAGGAAATTTGACAAGAGAAAGGTAAGGTGTTACTCTTGTGGAAATTTTGGCCATATTGCTTCAGAATGTGACTCAAAAGAGAAAGAGGAACATGCCAATCTTATGATGAGAAGTAAAGATGATGAAGAACCTGCATTACTTATGATCAGGAGTCAAGAGATTGAAGATGAAACAGAGGAAGCAGGTTTCTGTTTTTATAAGTGATAAACTAACCTTAGGGGGTTGAATGTTGGAATATAAGTTTAGTTTATTAAAGTCTGTTAATATGAAGTTAATTGGTGTCTTGTATTAGTCTGTCAAAGTATGGTGATTAAAAGTGTCCTAAGTTAATTATGTTCGTACGTGTGTTAGAAATAGAAGTCTGTTTTTAGTTTCAACTGTCCATAGGTAGTTTTAAAACTGTCAATGAAGTCAGTTGAGGACAGTTAGCAGTTTTAGTATATATATGTATCGTGTGGATTACTCCTGTAACCCCAGAAATTCAGTCTGATGTGAATGCAAAAGTGAAACTGCATTTTCAGACAAACATACGTGTTCAACAGATTGGGTTTCTTTGAATTCGGTGTAAATCTACGGCAGATTTTCTACATAGGATCCCTCAAATTCTTCTTCCACCTAGATTTGAGGCAGTTGCGAATAAATCCAGTACAAACTCTAATACAATTTTCAATGCTTGGAGCTAGCTGACTAAACACCATATCATTCCTTGCCTTCCATATGTAATAAATGACAACGCAATGGCAATGATTCCACAGGTTGTAAGAGAGAGTCTTTTTACCTTAAAACAAAGTAGCTTGGTTCACCCATTCATCAATGCTGCAGCTTCTCCTACCAAGCTTAGCCCACTTCAAAACGCCTTTAAGGACCTCGGTAGAGAAGTTGCACTCAAACCAAATATGAGAATAGTTCTCTGAAACACCAGCATTGCAGAGAGAGCAAGCATCGTCCTGTTCAATGCCCCAGCCCCTTAGCTTGTCTTTCGTGATGGCCCCTCCATTTAAGATCTTCCACACAATAAATGCCACTCTAGGTGTCTTTTGAGAAATCCTGACATTTTGTGATTAGTTTCAATAATCAAGTCTCCTCACTAGACTCCGCTAAACTATAACAAAAATAGGTAAAACTGAAAACTGCCACCCTAGGAACTAGGTTCGTGAGAAATTTAACATGGCGAGAGAAATGTAGCAAACATAAAGATTCAGTAAATAAGAGAATGATAGATGGATAAGAGAACTCATCTTACCCAATTAACCAATCGTCCCTCGTCGGAAGGAGGTTTTGAACTATTCACAGCCCTTCTTCCAGCTATGAGCTCAAAAAGGAAAGCCCCAAAGCAGTACATATTTGATCTGAATGTCAGCTGACCGCTCTTAAAGCATTCCGGGGCAGTATATCCAGGAGTGCCCATGACACTTATGGAGACATGATCCTTGCCATCTTCAGGACCTCGTTTTGCAAAGCCAAAATCAGACAGCTTTGGATGGTAACCCTCACCCAGCAAAATGTTAGAGGAATTCAGATTACGGTGTATGATAGGAGGATCCATCTTGTCATGCAAATACTCTAACCCCCCGGCTACCCCAACCGCGATTTTCATTCTTGTATTCCAGTCCAGTGGCTCCTCATCATCCCCCAGTTCTAACACGGGCATTAAATTTACAGATAAGAGTTGGTTGGACTAGATTAATTATGCTAAATAATGAACAGATGACATTGAGAAAGCCATACCGAACAAACATCTGTTGACCCGGCTAAAGTCGTCGTGCCAAGATCAAAGATAAAACCCAAACTACAAACTAAGTATAGCAAGTAAGTAAGGGGTCTAACCCAAGAGAACTAAAGGCTTCTAGTATTAATATATTTATCAACTACAGAAAAGGGGGGTTTAGGAGAGAAATCTATACTAAACTAATCTAAGAAACAATTAACAAACAAATAAACGAACATACAAATATGGAAAACAAGTGATAAGGAGACAAGTTCATTCAAAAGATCCACTCATGATATAATCCCTCGATCATAGATTCATCCATTGATTTCATTCACACCTATGGTTAATTCCTATCCTGATCATTAACAATCGCAAGTCCACGGTCCAAGCAATTCTATAACCCTAGGCAAGGACGCTTAACCTAGAATTAGCATAGAGAACAAGGATATGCAGGATATAATATCAAACAATCAAGCTACAAGTCAATTGCAAGATAAAACAATCAATTCTCTTCTTAATCCTAGTTGCATAGACAACAGGTCTAGGTTAAGTTGTTTTCACAGATTAGTTTTGTCCACGGTCCAAACCTAATCAAACAGTAGAAAGCTAATCAATTCAATAGGGTCTCGACTCCTAGAGAAACAATCAACAATCATAAGATGAAGCACAAGAGAATCAATATCAACCAAAGGATAGAAATCAATTACCAAAATCTCACGAGTTCATACATCAGAGCTTCTCCCTTGAACAAACCCAAGGAGACTAGCTCTCCATAACTAAACTAAAAGAGAAGAATTGAATTATGAGAAAGAAGATACTAAAAACCTAAGGCTGGCTCCTCCTTATATAGCCCAAGGAACAAGCTCCACGAGATAGATAAGGAAAGAGGCAAAAGATAGAAAAGGAAACAAGATAGAAAGATTTCGGCCCGCTTCGGATCCGGCATCACCGTGGTCGCGTCGCTCCCACCGCGCCCGCGCTTTCGCAACAGAGAAGAACAATTCATCTCGGCAACCACCGCGGTCGCGTCGGCCAGGCCGCGGTCGCGGAATCTCGACAGAATCGCTGGTGTCATTTAGGAGGCTGTTTTTACCATCTTCCGCTTGGAATCTGACTTTGTTGTAAAAAGATGAATTGAAGCCCTTGAAGTTAGCTTTCCAATGGCACCGGAATCAAGTCAATACGACCTCTGTAGCTTAAGATATAGTCTTTGCAAGCAAGTGGTGTCGCGCAGACAGCTCAAAACGCCTTAAAACTCTTGATTCTTGCATCCTTGTGTCTTCGGCCTAGATATTACAATTACGCACAAACTCTAACCTAAACACACTTAATAAAGCCCTAAAATACAAGAGTTAACCTATACAAAATAGAGCGAATCATCTGTCCACAGAGCCTAATGGCATGTATTCATACACAAGCAGTCTTTGATCATCGTCATCACATAAACCAAACAATTTCACAAGGTTTGGGTGGTCAGCTACAGTGAGTGCAAAAGCTTCAATAATAAACTCCCGATCGCCATGCGCTCCATCACGATTAAGCTGCTTGATAGCTACATCCCGAATCTAAAACAAAGCAAACGGCAATTCAGAAGTCATAGCCAAAAGGCCAACACAAAAGACAAGAAAATACAAATCTTTGAAAAGTAAGAAATATACTCCCTCCGTCCCAAAAAGATTATCCGCCTTTCCTTTTTTAACGTCCTGAAAAGTTTATCCACCTTTAATACTTTCCATTTATATCACATATTTTTCCCATTCTACCCTCACACAACCACACATTTTACCCTCAACAACCATTCATTTCTTCTTCTCCCTCATCCCTTCTCTCTCTCCCAGTAATTACCTTCAGGATTTACATGTACCAGCAACAACCCATTTTTCCAAAATCATTCCTCCATTGATGAAAAAAACCCAACCTCGGTAGTTCTAAAATAACTCCTCTGCACCATCAATGTCTGGTTTATTCAATCCTAGACCAATATTCCAATTTATTTTATTAGCCCAACTTATGTTTAGCCTTTTTTTTTAATCTACCCATTTTTACTTATCTGTACACCCAAAATTTCAATTCCAAGTTCTCAATCTCCAATTTTCTTAGGTGTTGTCCAAATTGGATTTCCTAATCTTCACTACTTCACTAATTTTTCAAACAATCTATCACCAACTTTATTGAGATGTAGGGCAAGTTTTCAGATCTCAGATTTGACCTGAAAAATTCAAATCCGCCCCACCAGTGAACTCAAATCTGGGATTGGAAGATCTGCGAACCGGCAAGAGAGAGGATGATCTAGAGGAGAGGGGAGTAGAAGGGGATGCCGACTATGGTGATGAGGTCGCAAGAGGCGAGGGCAAGGATGCTGGAGCAGGAGACGAAGTCAGGATGGCGAGGTCGAAGCCATCTCCAGGGAGGTGACGAGGAGAGTGGCGTCGTAGCCGAGGAGACGGTCGTGTAAAAAGAGGAGGATGGCGGCGACGGTCGCCGGAGAGTTGCTTGAGGGCGGTGGTAATAGTGGGAGTTGAGGGGGGAGTTGGACCGCTTGGAGAAGACAAGGGCAATAGATCTGGGGGTGGATAGTGGGGTAGGGATACTACGGTAAATTTGCTTTTGTAAGGAGTCCAAAGCTTTTTACTCTTCTTACTAGATTGAGACAAGTGTCTAGAATTTTATTTACACTTCATGAGATCATTACATGTGTTTTCATTAAAAACTGCGCATTTGGCAAAAGTGGACAAATTAAGTGGGACAGATGGAGTAATATATATGGCTCCATCAACTTTGTACATTTCTAATTGAAGTCCAAAATTGGCATTTCACCAAACCTGATTCTTCCACATCAGCCTTTCTTTGTAAACCTTGCCAGAACCTCCCTCATCCAAGAAATTGTCAGGTCTAAAATGTGCGATTGCTTCCGTCAATTGTTGGAATGTATATCTACTAAGTTCAATATCCGTGCGGACGGGGCGGTCGTCCGAATTTGATGTGCGTGCAAAGCGAGCAGCATAGATTAGCATCTGTCAAGTGCATAAACAATGAACTAACCACGACACGAAATGCTTCAAAGTCGAAGTTTCTTGTAATCGGATCCTATTTGCATCATTTTCAATTGACAGGATCATGACAGATTTCATTCAGCAATGCACAACAGAACATCATTTTCTAGAGAATTTGTCCGAACAACCACAATCGGCGAGCAAGCATAAACACTGAACTAACTACGACAGGAATTTCTTCAGAGTCGCATTTCTTGTACTCGGATCCTATTTGCATTTTCAATTGGAACATCATGACAGATTTCTTTCAACAATGCACAATGGAACATCATGTTCTAGAGAGTTCGTCCGAACAACCACAATCGGCGAGCAAGCATAACGCAAAGGTGAACAAGAATCGATAAAAGAACTGCGCAATTCAGGAAAAGCACAAAAACCTAAAGAATCGGAGGCGAAAAGCGTCTTCAAATTCGGACTTTCTGAACCTAAATAAAGAACTCCGAAATTCTGAAATTAAGCAGCAAGATACGCGAAGAAAAGATTACCAGGGACGTCGGCTAGCAGGCGATCGATCCTCCACTTAATTTCATTGGAAGTCGGCGATCGACCGGAAGTCAGCGACCATAGCCACCAACAACAGCCACCAAAACAAGCCATTCCGGGACCTCGCTCGCATACAATTCCACTTCAAGATCAACTAAATCGGCACGATTGACCACAGCTAAATCGGCACGATAGTTTAGTCTTTCAAGGCGCGCGCGTTCTCCAAAGGTCGGGGAAGAGAGAGAAGAAATGCGAGAGTGAGAAGAAAAAGAAATTGGGGGGAAATTTGTTTTTTTTTTCTACCGTGGCAACAATATGAAATGAAATACTCCCGTCATGTTGTATTTATATATATGGGGGTTAACTCCCAACTATGATAAATTTATTAGTAACAAAAATATTATATCTACAGATTACATTTATTTGAACAAAGATTTAATTAAAATAATTTATAAAATATATAAAGATATTTGTGTATATGATTTAAACACTGAACTATCAAAATAAATATATATGATTTCAATTAAAATATTTTTTTAGATAAGGTAAAATCATATAAATCATTTGAAATTTACATACTTTAACTCAAAAGAACATGTTTAATTAATATATGTATATATATATATTCTTAGATAAAAAATCTTATACATATATATATATATAATCCAAATTATTTGTTTTAAAAAATCCGAATTATATTTCAAAATATATTATATTTGTTAAAAAATAATTTCATGATTATCTATTTGAAATGATTTTCCAATTACTTTCAATATTTTTTTGTTTTGTGTTGATTTTTTTTATTAGATAGAAATACCATGGTAAAATATATTATATTATATTATATTTGTGTTGATTTTCTTTTCATCTTTGTCTCTTAAATATATGAGAGCACCTAGGCCAAGATTGAAACATATCTAGGTCCAGTCGGTTCCCACAATACTTACCACGAAGAACTCTGCTCCATAGAGACGTTGGTTCCTAAAGGGTGCACCACCCAAGTTTAGCAAGAAGAGTTTGGTTTTTAGCCCTCATGGAACAAAAGCCCAGGCCACCCGAACTCCTCGGCTGCGTCAGCTTTTCCGAAGCGAGGAGGTAAATTTTCCTGTGATCATCTGTAGAGCCCCACACAAACCCTCAGATCTTCTTGTCAATTTCATCACAAATCGATCGAGGAATAAGAGTGGATTGCATCGTGTAGACCGGGAGACTAGAAAGAACCGAATGTGCCAAAGTAACACGGCCAGTAGAGGATAGGGATTTAGCCTGATGTAATCTTGTCGAGCAAGTATGTGTAATGGGATTTGGACATTCTCCCACAAGCAGTGAGTACCCCTAAGTAGGTACCAAAATCATCCACCACCGGAATATAGCAGATTACTAATCTTAGTTTTAGTGGCCTCTGAAACTCTGCTAGAAAAGAAACCGCTACTCTTGGCATAGTTAACCTTTTCGCCCGATAAAGAGCAGAATTTGGCAAGACAACGACGAATCACTCGTACTTGGTCCGGCGTGGCTTCCGCAAACAAAACAAGATCGTCTGCAAAGAATAAATGTGAGAGCCTAACTCCACCCGATAAAGGGAGTTTTTTTTGGTTGAATAGGTGAAAGGGAGTTTTGCAAAGTATAGATAAAATAACTCAAATCACTATGCTTACAAAGAATAGAATTTCATTTCGACCAAAAAAAAAAGAATAGAATTTCATTTCGACCAAAAAAAAAATAGAATTTCATTTCGACCAAAAAAAAAAGAATAGAATTTCATTACACAAAAAAAAAGAATAGAATTTCATGCCTTTCCAAAAAATGAAAAGTTTATATAGGGAATGAATGTTCTAGATAAATTTATATCTTATGGTTTATGTTTTTAGTTTCGAGGTGAAAAATCAAAGAAAAAATATTCATAAATCTTATATGCAGTTATATACATCAGAAAAATTATATTATTTACCTCAAATACTTGATATATGTAAGCTGTAATTTTTTACTGATCGAATCAATTTATATAACAACTTTTTATTAATTTAATAATACATTATTAACTTATAAATCCGTAGGCGACCCTGGAATTGAACCACTTCATTCTTACAAGAATCTGAACGTTAATAACAAGTTACTACAACTCCAACTTACATTGGCTCAAATTCCAAGATCATTGTAGCTTGGAGAAAGACCCCTTGATTCTAGATTGCTTAGCTTGGAGAAAGAAATATTGGAGGATCTAAGAAAGACTATAAACAAGAGGAATGTCATGCTGCAGCAAAATGCCAAGTTACATTGGCTCAAATTCCAAGATCATTGTAGCAGCTTCTTCTACAACTCCATAAAGATGAGGAGAGCAAGAAACAACATCAGCTCAATACAGGATGCAAATGGTTTAGTGTATACAGAGGAGAGCGAGGTTAAGATGAAGGTGATTGAGCACTTTGAGAGCTTGCTGGGACAGTCAGGGTTCTTTGAGCCATGTGATAGATCGTTTTTTGCTGAAGGGCCAACTGTAACAGCAGAAATGAGACAGTCAATGATTCTTCCTTTTGAGAGAAAGGAGGTAAAGCAAGCTTTGTGGGCGATAGGGGTCAACAAAGCACCAGGCCCTCATGGTTTCAATTCAAAATTCTTTCAAAAGGCATGGTCAGTGATTGGGGAAGATTTCACAAATGCAGTTCTTGAGTTCTTCAGTCATGGGAGATTTTTGAAAGAAGTGGGAAACACAATGCTCAGCCTTATTCCTAAGAACAACAATCCAGCTTCCATTCATGATTACAGACCTATATCGTGTTGCTCAGTGATCAACAAAGTCATCTCCAAATTGATTGTTAAGAGGCTTCAACTTGTTCTGCCTGAGATAGTAGATAAGAATCAGGGAGCATTCATCAAGGGAAGGAGTATCAAGCATAACATCGTGGTGTGTCGAGAAATTGTAAAAAGCTATTCCAGGAAGTTCATCAGTCCTAGGTGTGCAGTGAAGATTGATCTTAAGAAGGCTTATGACACCATCAGCTGGCCTTTTCTCTTGCAAATTCTCGAGGGTTTTGGCTTTCATCCGAGGATGATAGGATGGATCAAAGAGGGTATTACCAGCTGCTCTTACTCTATTAATTTTGGAGGAGAATTACTTGGATATTTCAAAGGGAAGAGAGGGATTCGACAGGGAGACCCTCTTTCCCCGTACCTCTTTGTGCTGGTTATGGAGTATCTCAGCAGGATGCTGAAGCACATGAGCAATTCCAGAGGTTTCAAATTCCACCCAAACTGTGCAAGGATGGGGATAACAAACATTTGCTTCGCTGATGATCTTTTTTTGTTTGCTCATGGTGATTACTCTTCAATGCTTCTCATGAAACAGACTCTAGATAATTTTTGTAACATGTCTGGTCTCAGTGTGAACTATGGGAAATCCAAGGTGTTTTGTGTTGGGATGAGTGATCAGGATGCAAGAGAATTAGCTGATGTGATGAATATGGAAACTGGTGAGCTGCCGGTCTCATATTTAGGAGTCCCACTTTGCAGTGCAAGGGCAACCAAGAGAGATTACAAGCCGTTAGTTGAGAAAATCACTTCAAAGGTTAATGGATGGGCTGCAAGAAAACTGTCTTATGCTGGGAGATATGAGATTGTGAAGGCTATACTCTATGGTGTCCTACATTATTGGTGTAAGTTATTCATTCTTCCAAAAGGAGTTGTGAAACAGATAGTGAAAGTCTTGAGAAGCTTCCTCTGGGCAGGCAATAGTGACAGCAGAAAGGTGCCTATAGCCTGGAAAAGGGTGTGCTTGCCTAAAGAGGAAGGGGGCTTGGAACTTAAAGAAGTCCTCTCTTGGAATAAAGCGAGTTTCGCAGAACTGATTTATGACGTTCAGGCTGAAAATAATACTCTCTGGAAGGCATGGGCTGAAGTTGTGCTCCTCCGAGGTGTTTCTATTTGGGAAGTCCAGTGCAAGTCAACATCCAGCACAGTGTGGAGATCATTGATTGCGCTGAGAGATGAACTCAAAGCAACAGTTGAGAATGTTGAGAATGTGGCTGTCATATCCACATATAGAGGCAGATTTGACAAGAGAAGTGTCTACAATAGTTTAAGAACAAGGGGGCAGGTTCTGAATTGGAACGTGTTACTGTGGGGCAAGATTAACACCCCGAGAGTCTCTTTCACTTGTTGGATGATTGTCAATGGAGGAATGCAAACCAAGGACAAGCTGAAGATGTATGGCGTGATTCAAGAGGATATATGCGTATTATGTGACAACAACGTTCAAGAGAATCGTGATCACCTCTGGTTCAATTGCAAGTTTTCTAGAGAGGTCATGGACAAAGTTCTGTGTTGGGCAAGAATTGGAAGAAGGCACAACACCATTGATGATTGGATTGGAGCCATGAGTGGCATGACTAGAAGGAATGGATTCATGTTTAGACTTTGGATTGCCTGCATAAGTGCGGTTATGTACTATATTTGGCAGGTTAGAAATAGAATAATTTTCAGAGATGATGATTGTTCTGTAGAAGAGTGCAGTAGTATAGTGATCAACCATGTTAGAAATTGTATTCTAGCAAGGTGGAGAAAACACACAAGAGAGTCTAGAAAATGGTTTAGTAGAACCGGTCTAGACACTTCTCTGTCCATCTAGGTTTCTAGATGTTTTTGTAAGTCTTTTCTTTTATTTTGAATGAAATCACCCCTTTAAATTCAAAAAAAAAAGAAAAAACAAGTTACTACAAAAAACAATATCTTTACTTCTTTTACCATTCATCGTGATAACGTCATTATAACATATTAGGGTTGTTTCTTCCTCTATATACCATTCACAATTAGGGTTTGTTTTTCAAATTCCTTCTCTGCCTCATACATCTCTCTAAATAAACCCGACGGGAGGGGGGCACGGGACCACGCATGCCCCCATGTGTCCGTTTATGGATATATTTGGAAGAATGGTGAAAATGAGCTTGAAATAGTAGCTTATCAACTCTTAAGGCAGCTAGCTACTAGGTAAACTACTGAATAATTGAGTGTTTGTTGTATGCAACAATACACTTGGGTTAGCAAACTGAAAATTTGTGTTGAAGTTCTTGTATTCGAAGTGGATGTAGCTCTATGATATTTAGGGTTTAGCAATTTCCCTACATATATCATTAGCCTTGCCCAACTAGATGAATCGATGATTTTGCATCTTCTCTCCTTTTCATCTCTTGCGCCTCTCTCCCTCAAATAAACACAAGATATAATTGTGTGGATTTGGCGAGTTTTGATGTTGAAAGTGGTTAACCATCAGTATTCTATAACAAGAGGAGCTCTGTGAGGGATCCCCTTTCCCCTCTTAGCACTACCGTAACTCACCCCGGGGGATCCCGCCGTTCTCGGTGGCATCGACGGCGAGAAAAATAAGTTGAACAAACGGTCGGACCACTAGATTTTGGTGTCAAGAAAAATAAGTTTAAGGTAAAGTGATTTCCATGATATTGCTATATCCTTTTCCTTATCAGTAGTTTATGATAGGTAAATTGCTTTTGCTCATCGATCTGGTGTTAAACACGGCAGGAATGAGAGTCAAATTGAACTTCTTAATTAAAACAAGGGATTACAAAGCTTTAAATAAACATGATTGAAACTAGCTAGAAGCCCACGTCTAACAGACCTAAGATAGTGGGAACTAAATAAAACTAAAATAATAAAGACCTTAACATTAGCTACTAACTTTGACTCTCCTTTAAGACTAGCTAACAACTTTCAACTTAATTAGTCACACGTGCATGAAGTTTGAATATATAAGTCTTCAACATCTGAAACCATTAACTCTCAGATGAAGCTCGAGCGACAAAAAGTTGGATGCAAGGGTCAGCTAGATGTTGCAACAGAGGTAGCTACAACAGATTAAATCACTCTATATCCTTTTAGTTTTGTTTAGTGAGTTTCATATGAAAATTCTTGAGTTTTGTTTAATTCATAATTAGCATCTATACGTACATAATTAGGTAGCACCTTAAGAGATTTGATTCGTGTTAATCCCCAAGGAAACACCATGCTTTCTTGAACTTGGCTCTCAACCTCTTTAGCATTACCCTCGTTTTCCCTTTCTGCCTAGAGAAGACTTGTATCTCGTCCTTGTCAATGTCGTACCGAAACAACTCCACTCTAGTTTCATCACACAAAAAGATAGATTCATAACACAATAACACCACGATATTGCTCGCATTATCTCTACATTGATCAAGCGCGGTGTAATTGAAGATGAAGCGATTCCAGGGCCGGTCGTTTATCTGCGAAGTACTAATGCTGAACAACTTGGTCCAAGACTCGGGTACGCCGTATTCTTTCATCACCCACACATGGAATGTATATTGTACACCATACGAACAACACAAGTTTCCATCCAACTCGGTTAGAGTTTCGTCTACTGGTTTCCTACTAGAATCATCATAGTAAAGAGGTGGCAACAGAATTCCAACAAACCCGTAACTATGGATATCTAAAGCACCAACTACTTTTTCTTTTTCAAAACCATGTAGTTTTCTTCTATACACAACCCAAACAAGAACATGTTTGAAGGAGTAGGCTGCTTGAGCTCTATAGGTTGGCCAATAATATGCATCATGAGGAAAGCCGTCCAACGACTTCCAACCGCGATTTCCGTAGCTGTAAACGAAGATCAGACTATTTCTTTCATTGTATTTGCTTAAATCAATGCTTCTCCTTTCATGATATTGCAACCACAGTTTAGACCGCCAATGACAAACCACCACGATTTTATAATCGTCTTCGTAATGATCGTACCCGAATCCGTAGAAAAGCCAGTACAGCGTGGGGTAATGTCGAAGAGGGGCGTCGGCCACCACATGTGAATCTCCGGTGAAAAGGTTGTAGAGAAGAAAGTTACCGTTCCGTGCTTTTACACAAGCTATCTTGTTTGACGACTCCAGAAGCAACTCGTGTACTCTCGTGACATCGCAGTGTTGGGTTAGGCCAATAGGGACGCGACGTACCTTATACGAGGTGTTGTCGTCGTTGTCGGGTCGGAAAAGGCAATTGAGAGTGTTTCCGGTGATGAATAAGGTAGTAGATTTGTTATGATAGAGTTTGGTGAACGTGGGATGTTTGACCAGTTTGTTCCATTCCTTGGACACAAGTTTGCATGCGAGTATGGATTTTAGTGGGAGGAGTAGGAAGATCTCTAGCATTAGGTCGGGTGGAAGAAGGGTGTTTGCATGGTTTTCCATGGCTTGTACCGCTGTACGTGTTTTTGGTTTAGATGGAAACGAAGGTAAAGCTCTATAGCCCTGATATTCAAAGCTTAATCTTGTTTATTGTTTAGGGTTTATGTTTTTTTTTTTGGTCAAGATTGTTTAGGGTTTATGTACGTACGTACGTAGGTCAGAATAAATAGTAGGAAAAGCTAGAATTGATTGTCGTGGGAGGAAACTATCTATCTATTTTCTAAAAGATATTGATTGTTGCGGTACAAGTTTAGCAACAATGAGATCAAAATCGTACCCTTTGTATCCAACCAAGACCAAGGCAGAGGAAGCATAAGGAGAAGGGATTTTTAGATTTCTTCTTCTTCAATCTACTATAATCTATCTATCTATCTATCTATCTATTACTATATACTAAAGCGGAAGCAAATTCCGCCACCATATTGCGCCACATCACCTCTTTATTAAAATAATATGTTTTATATAAATTCTTTTATCATCTATTAAATTGGAAAATTTATTTTTCTACTCCCTACCTGAAAATTTTATCTTTTGTTATCTTTCTACTCCCCACTTGAAAATTTTATCTTTTATTATCCATTAAATTGGAAATTTTGTGGAATTTTTTTATTACTATACATGATCCAAAAGCACGTACACCATAACACTATCATCAACGAATCTTATACATACTTAGTTAAGATATTAGGTCTATCTTAAAATTTAAGTTTTTTAAATTAATAATTCTATCCAAATGTATAAATCTCAATCCTCTCATTATAGTACTCATTTAATAATAAATAATACATAGATCTATCATAATTTTTTTATTAAAAACATAATTTTATTTAGTCATAATTTATAAATCATAATCTTAATGCTTTAGCCATTTAATTGAATATCATATTAATTATAACTTATTTTTCGTAATTTTAATATGCTATTTTTAAAGATTGTCAACGGTAGAAAATTGAACCACTATGTATAAGCCAAATATTCATTGTATCCGAATAATGTATTAAATATATTTTCACCATCATATATATTAAAATTTCGATAAAATGATTAAAAGATATATTTGCCATAAATATATCTCTAATATTACCTGTTAGTTATGTTTTAGATAAAATATAATAGATTTCTTAATTAAAATAATTATTTGTTAAATATGTAAATATTTCTTATTTAATTATGTTTTCACAACATAGTAACATATATACAAGATAATTTGGTTTCTTTTTATCTTATTAAATATTCTCTATATCTTTAATATAATACTATACGTATCCGATTTTTTAAAAAAGTTAGTGATTTCATTATGTAAGTCAGTTTACGCACTTTATTTTAAATGTTAATTTTTTTTTATCAATTTTAACAAAAATTTGATAATACATCTTATCTTATGACATTCTTCATCGATTATTTAAATATATGTTTATGTATGTATAAACAAATTTTATCTAAATAAATTTTATGTTTATATAAATATTTGATGATGTACGAGAATTATGTTATTTTATAATAAAAAAGATAAATATCATTTTAAAACAAAGTAGACATGATAATATTTGTACTTATTATAGTAAATTCATATACAATCTAATAAATAAATAAACAACATCCCCGTACAAGGCACGGGTCATTTACTAGTACAGTATGAAGCGGAACTTAAGTCTTTGTTAAAATTTGCGCCACATCATCAACCCTGAATAAAATAATGATTTTATTTTTTGCATTGATTTTAAAAAAATAACTTATATACCATATCTTCTTGATATCTTATCCAATTTCCATATGTATACTTATCTTACTCAATTATATATCCTTATACGAATAAGGAAATTAAAGTGATTTTCTTTTATATTCCTTACAATTTTTTTCTTATTAATTAGCATACATTTTTATCATTATTGAATCTTGAAGAATAGTGAAAAAAATTCACATGTCAATAGTATATTCATTAATAATATAAATTTGAATAGAACTATTTTAGAATTAAAATTGTATGAATAAAAGTACATATATAGGTCAATAGGTTCGGACTTTGGTCTATCGGATTTGGATTATAAGTTCCCGAGTTAAAAGCGTATTCATATCAAAATTTGTTCTCAAATCGATTAGTTCGGTTTTATATTTACATTACCCGTACATGGTACGGGGTTTGTACTAGTTACTAGACTTAATGTTCAGCATGAATGTTTTATCGTTTTTGAACTAGGGCTATCTTTTTAATTTTGGGTGGTGACTACATCCGAACCATATCTAAACAATGATGCCAAATCTTTGATTCAACACTTAATATGGCAACTTTGCACCAATGTCTTTCGTTAGAATAAGCAAGTTCAACACTTAATTTCGCCGCATACGAAGGGAATCACATCTTGAATCTTATTTTTTTGGATCCTGGGCTGTCTACTTTTTCGCCAACAATAACCAAATTAACCTTTTTCTTAGCTAGAGCTAGAAGAGGTTTAGCTTCCTTTTCATCTCAAACACCATGAAAACCTCTCTTCCACTTGACCTAATATCAGAGATTTTACTACGACTTCCATTACAATCCTTTCTAAAATGCAAACTTGTCTCCAAAGAATGGTATAAGTTGGTGCTAATATGGAGACGTTGGTGCAAGAAATCTCTTCTAAATTTACTCAAACTTGACTTGCTAATATGGAGACGTTGGTGCAAAGGTCATCACTTGATACCCAACCGGCCAATATATTGTAGAAAATTATTTATTAAAATCATTTAAAATTATTTTTGTAAATTAAATTTGTTAACATGTGGTGGGACCAGAATTAACGTGGAGGCTCGAAATTCTCTGACTTTAATATATAGTATAGATACATGTTAGGAACAATGAAATACAAAACTATAAATTATCTTTAACAAAATAGAAATGATCCTTTGCCTTCGAGCACTTAGTCGAACGGTTAAGCCTTCTGGGTAGTACCCAGAGGTCTCTGGTTCGACTCCCATGAGTAGTACCCTCGACCAAAAAAAATAGAAACGATCCTTTTTCAACCAAAAAAAAAAATTAGAAACGATCCTTCATTCAACCAAAAAAAATAGAAACGATCCTTCAACCGGATGAACGATCTCTTTCCCATCAATAGTTAGGCGTTGAATTATTGTTTCTCGGTACGACATTGACAAGGATGAGACATATCGATACGATAGCAACAAGCACAACGAAGAACGGAATGACATTGACACCATTTCGTCGAGGATAAGATTGATAAGCGCGACGGTATCAATGAGGGCTAGATAGGTCAATCGAAGCCGAAAGAGATCGAGGACAGCTACCACAAGAGATGCAGACAACAATTTGATTTTGTTAGAACCATTAACAGAAAGGTAAGCAACATCAATCACCTAGCAAGAATGCAACAAAATCATAACAAAAAGAAATGTCATTATATCCCTCGACTCGATCGATCTGTTTTTGATGAAACTCAAGCTCACCACTTGCCAAATGCCAAACTAGTTCCGATCACTCCAATAGACAAATCACAAGAGCATGTACCACATCGAGCGAAGAAGAAACCCGAGAGACCGATCTAGTGCATGGAGAAGCACAACCCGACGATAATTCTTGCGCTTCCAAGGCGCAGATAACGAGAGTTTTACGGTATCACCCATTCAAACGCTGAGTATGGAGGAAGAGGACGTTTACGAGGCTCCGATTACTCAGAGGAGGACCGGAGCCACGAAAGAAAACGGTCGAGAGCAAGACAGTGAGCTCACCGAGAACCTCAATACGAGCATTACACGACAACGAACGGGCTAAAGCACATGAGCACCCGCGACACGAGTCGCAACTATCCGAGGCTTAGCTTCGGAAGAAATCAGTCATCTAAAGAGCGTCATAAAAAAAGGACCAAAGTTGACTGTTTGTCTGACTGTATGTATTGAACACATACCGGTAAGAAAAAGAATTCAAAAAAAACAAATTTGTATATATGTATTGAACACCAATAAAAAGAAACGGCCTACCAATCCCCTATTAAATACACCGAAAGTGTCACAAGAAACACAACCACCCCATTCTCTCATCCTTCCATTATTTTCAGAGAGAAAGAAAGAGGAGAAGAGTCTAGAAGAGCAAGAAGAAGAAGAAGAAGACATGGATCCGCCTTCGAGACAAGCCATGGACGATCCTCGCGATGGGTCCGTCGACACCTGGTAATCAATCAGTTCAATCTCCTCTACACTCTTCTTACCAATATTTCTCTCTTTCCGGTTCTGGTTTGAACTTTGAGTGCTCAATTTTGGTTACAGCTGCTCGTGCTTATACGATTGCTGTCAGAGCATCTTCGACTTCCTCTGCTGCAACACCGATTCTTGCTGAATTGAATCCAAATCTCTTCCATGGTTATCTTTTCAGTTCCATCTTGAACCTTCTGTAATAAACTGATTTACTTCTTTTGGTCAATTTGTTTACGTGACAAACTCTGTTAGGTTTCTGCAAGCTTTGTTGATTATCTGTTGATCATGTTTTGGTTAACCAACCAAAAACATTCTTACACATGGACTTTAACTAGTATCCACTCGATTAGGACTTTTTGGTTGACTAAGTCAACAGCCTAGTACGTACCAACAAAATGGATGCACAAACTTTAAATCTTGCACATGGGTAGCACTGCCCAAGTTTCAATTTTACTCTGTAACGTCAATTTGTTATAGGCTTTTTGTCACATTATCAATTTTACGCTAGTATATGGCCTATATGATAGTAATTGATAATGACACATGATGGGCGTCAAATTTTGGTTTCATTGGGGATTTGAGTCCCCACTTCATTGTTTTCAGTACACACAAACAAAAATTGTGCTTCTGCCCTTTTTCCTGGAAAAATGGTCAAAGTACTAACAGACATACTGATACTTCCAATGTAAACAGTTCGATAACATAATTAATGAATTGAAAATAGATTATAGCATAAAATATCTTGCCTGCCAAACAGGTCCTTGTTTTTTATTCCCCTGTCATAATCAGCATACACGTATATCATGTCAAAAGCAGACATTAAAGACCACTGCCTTTGATGATGTTCATGAAAACGCTACTTCAACAAGATGGCTGAAACCACCAAATTTCAAAACCAAATCAAAGCATTTTACTATTGATTTACTAGCATAATGGGAATCTACACAAACAACACTGATTATACCACAAATTCAGCACAAATCATGGTTCTGAAGGGCAGACAAAAAGCTTAAACCTCAACAAATCTACAAATCATTTTCCTCATTTTTCTTTTTGTTTACACCGCTGATTATACAACAAGTTCAGCATTCATGGTTCTTAAGTACAATTGTATTACCTAAGAAAAATCCTCCAATCATAGATATACTAGATTTGCAGCTGATAGATTAGTGTCTTGTATTAAACACCTTGGAAAAATTAAATGTTAAACTGCCAACTTCATAGCCATGAGATACAAGAAGTACCATATATTCAGTGAACAAAAATATTTTATACCAGACACGTAGTCCATTTTGCCTTGGATCCGCGTTCACAGTGGCGAACGCTGATCGAAGACGAAAGTTCAGATTCAGTTCACCTGAAGTGGCAGATTTCCAGAGGAGAAAAACTAGCAAGAGTTGATCGAGGCGAAAGACGACCAACCACGGTTAAGTCGGAAACTTCAGAATGAGACTGTTGGCCAGAGTCACTGGAGGAAAAACAAGAACAATGATTCATTAAGCGAAAAGGTTCAAAAAGAGAGGTAGCAAAGAATTAACAAATTGTTCAATTTTTCCATTAACTGCATTATGTTAGTCCTAGAGATGCAGTAACGGGGATGGGGTGTGTAATTGTAGAGAATAAACTCTTACTTGCTAAAGACAAGTTTTCCTTTTGTTGTTTTTGTGGTTGAAGTACTCTGCTTCTGATCGAGTCGTGCACTGTATGTTTTATCCTGTACTCATGGAAGTTCCAGTCATTATATATTTTTTTTAATAAACAAGACTACATGCAAGATTAGTAGTCCCGGGTTGTATCCTAGGGTGTGTCGGCACTTGTCAAGAAAACTAGTTTTTGTTCTTGTAGGTGGGTTTGCAGTGTATTTTTAAAAAAGTTTCTAGTTTCTAATTAACATATGAGACTACATGAACTAGTTTCTAGTTTGTTTTTTAGGGATTGCAAAAACCAACCTAACCCCTCTCTTTTCACACAAAGATTAGTTTTTCAATTACAGGGGAATAAACTAAGTTTTTATGTAAAACCAGAATTTATTATTTGTCCATGCAAAAAAGAAAACTTCAACAAATTCTTTAACTGCATGTGCAAACCCCTAATCACATATTGTTTTGGTATTCGTTCAAAAGTATGCTTAAACCAAAGGATTATTGAAGTAGACAATAAGCAAAAAGATGTTCCATAACATAAAAGCCACAGATAGGAAGGAAATAGATGATTGCCTTGATGACGCACCGTTGTATGTGATCCATTGGATAGTGACAGATAATGTGAAGCATCCAGATGTTCGGAATTCCTAACAAATGGGTGATCCAGTAGCATGCTAGCAACAGGCCTCTGTGCAGGATTTCGCTGAAAGCAACACCGTAGGAAATCCTTCCCCTCAGCTGATAGTGTTTCTGGTATGGGTGGAGATTCTTTCATAACTTTAAACATGGCTGCAGCCTGGATATAGATTAAATTAAGCTGAATGAGAATAATTAACAATGTTCAATTTCAACACACAAGAGAAAACAGATCTGCATTCAACTTAGAGATTTGGTGACATTGCCAACATCAATAATGAACCTGAAGGATCACTTTTTTGTTATTAAGATATCTAAAGTTTCACTTATTCTTATGCAGAGACTAAGCAAGTGAAGCTACAGTGAAGAGTAACAAGTTGAGATGTAAAAAATATGAAAATGCATGATAAAATAAGTAACTACCCCTTCATATTCACTCCATGGAGGTTTCCCAGTAAACATTTCAATTACTGTACATCCCAAACTCCAGATATCAACAGCAAAGGCGAGATCAGAGCGACTATCTCTCTGCATAACAGCTTGCATTAACTGAAAAACATAAGAAGAAATATATGTCAGTGTTTGCTATAATTGGCTAGAAGTTTTTTACAAGCAGATTGACAAGAAAAGATTACCTCAGGAGCCATCCAATAAGGACTTCCCTTCAAAGAAAGAACAGCAGCTTGCCCAGTAAGCTAAACAAGAAAATGATAAACCAAAATTTAAATTTTGGCCTGCATCAAACAACTCTTTCTGAAAACGATAAAGTGGTGACTTAGCACATAAAGAACTGCATTCAGTATACCAGTACAAAATTACCTCAACCAGGATTAAGCAAATGGACAAAGGTATACAACTAAATTGACTTGGAATCTAATTTTGAATCATTCAACATCAAAATTTAGAGCTAGATGTTGCAGTCAACAACTTGCTGCTCCTCAAAAACTAACCAATTCATCATTTTATAAATTTTATCATGTGGCTTCAGCTAATATAATTTTCAATAGCAAAGTTAGCTGTCAACAAACAAGGGGAAAATAAAATAATGGCTTTTCTAACATGAAGATCTTACATGCTTAGCCATCCCAAAGTCAGCAAGTTTGACAACTCCAAATGCATCAACAAGCAAGTTAGCTCCTTTAATATCTCTGCAGAATAAAGTGAGATATAGCATATAATCAAACAGGTGTACGCTTTAGGTGCAAACTTAGCAATATAAAAATTCTCTAATTCAGACAGAAGTGATTTAGAATAAAGGAAAATATGTATGGATACAATATACCGAGGATTTCTATTACAACATGCCAATTAGTTTTCCATTCCATTACAGCAATGTATATCTCAAATTTTTTGTGGATTATATTAGTGTAAAATTTTAGACTCAATAAAATCCAACACTCAGAGTTTTATTTAAGAGAAATCCAACATTTGCTATCTTTGCACTAGTTGTGCCATCTTTTTAACCCAAATAAAATAAATATCTAGAATCAACATAGTTTTATTCATTCGAATTGATATTACAGAATGAATTGATAGTGTCTGTTGTCACAGATTACCTGTGTATAGTTTTTGTGCCATGCAAGTAAGCAAGTCCAGAAAGAATATGCCTTGTAAAATTACGAACAACTGACTCGGTCACAGCTCCACAATGATCATGCACATATTTATTGATTGAACCAGGATAGACATACTCCAGATAAATGTAAAATCTGTCACCAACCTGCACTTACAGTTGCATTTTTTAGTGAGAATCTTTACAGAGGAGTTTATAACCAAGACAAGCATGATGCAAAGCCTCTACGTGGACTTCTTTGACCAACAATAAGTTATGCACTTAAATTTACTTACTATCTCACTTCCATAATATTGCACGATATTTGGATGCTTTAAGTTACTGAGCACCTTTATTTCCTACATATAGAGGACATAACAAACATAAGCTTAACATAAATGAGCACCTTCAGAGGAAAAGAAAAGAATATGATAAGCGATGAATATTCTTATAAAGATTATACCTGCTCAAGTTGCTTCATAGACTCGATAGATTTAGAATCATCAGGACATAACTCAACTTCTTTCATGGCGCATAATGCCCCTGTTTTTCTACCAAAATTTAATTCCGAAAAAAAAAAAAAAAACTTCAGCTTTGAGTACATATGACACTATATAACCAAAATAAAATCTGGAAAAGCTTTGAATGTGAGCTTCTAAACACCTGTTGGTTGCAGCATAAACACTTCCAAATGTGCCACGTCCAATAAGTTTCCCCTTAATCCACTGATTTGTACCTGGTAAAAACACGGGCCTAGGTGTGATTTGGGGAGAAGGAGATGGTTGGCCACTTAGTAGATGAGGAGATGATTGCATTGACATTTGAGGATTAGGAGATGCTTGTGCTGAGGTATAGGACAGAAGGGAAGACTGTGCAGAGATTTGGTTAATGGGATGTGAAGGTGATTGTGAGACAACTCCTGGAGGAAGAGGTAACGGATGTCCACCCAGTGAGCCATTATAGTCACCATGCATATTTGAGGTATCAATAAACAATTTTGGACGAATTGGGGAGGTAGCGCGGCTGGTGTTTTTGGTCCTAAGAGGACTTGTAGTCCCAGAATCATAACTAAACATTCCCTTCTCCTGCAAAGTTGCATATGGGAGACCAGATGTCATATCCTTTGAAAGTAAATCTGGGGAAGATGAACCTTTATACGACATCTGGTAGGATGAAACCATATCCCCAGAACTTGATCTTTGTGGACTTAGCATTGGGCTTGAATATGCCGTGGCTGGTGCACTCTTATATGGCTGTTGAATACTAAAGCCCTCTTGAGCTCTAGCAAATCCAGTCACATTTTGCAGCATGCTTCCCGATAACCAGCTCTCCAGATGACCAGCATTTTGTGGAGCATCCACATTGATTCTAGCATGATCACGTTGTGATGGTGAAATCCTACAGCTATGTTCACAAGTTTCAGCTGCTAATCAGTATATATATAGATTACTTGATGAACATATCATATAATTATAACTTTCAGGTCTAATCACACATTACATTATATGCACAAAGGAATAGCAATTATGTGACAAGCATATAGGTATAGGCTTTATAAGGATTGGAGATCCTACATTCCATTCAACTATCAGTCAAGTCATATAACTTCTTATCAGTATACAGAGATTCTTGATACACATATTAAAATAAGATCTTCATCTTCAGTTCAGATTTCTCCACATACATTAAATGCAACAGAAGGATCATGATTTGTTTCCAATGAGCCACAAATTAGGCCAATTCATAGTCCTCAATTAAACAGCAAGAAAGAAACTCAAATCAACAACGGATTAAACTGAGGAATGCAGATCATACAATGACATTAAATCCACAAAGGAGAAGCACATATTTCACTACCTGCTATTAGACGAAGGTCCATAGGAAGAATCTCTGGCTACAACCTCCGAGACATTTTCTCTTCTCCTTTCCCTCTCCCTCCCTCTCGCCCTCCCTCTATCCCCTTCCTTAACCTCCTCCGGCGACGGCAGCCGAAAACTGTCGCTACATTCCTTATTCCGGTCACCACACAACGCCGCCAAATCCGGCAGCGGAAGCGGCTGCGGAACCGCCGTGTAAAACCGCTTCAGATTGCCGTCTCCTCTGCTGATCTCCACCGATGATCTGGCCGAGGAGGAGGAGGCGGACGATTTCGCTTTCTCGAAATCCAAATTGGCGACCTCGTGGTCCTGAAGATACCGAAGCTTCCTCGCTCTGGTCAGCTTCGGAGATTGCGAAGAGGCTGGCGAGGTAACAGAGGGAGAATTCGAGCTCGGCCGCCGAGGCATTTCGTTTGCGACGGTGGATCTGAGATCATCGTAGGAAGAGAGATCTTCCAGATTAATCGAATTTGAATAATCAGACGCTTCTAGAATCTGCGAAATCAAATCGGAAGTCGTTTCGTTAGCGATTTCCCTCCCCGTCGCCCACGCTCTCTCTGCTCCCCATTTTTGACACAAGCTTTGAAGGTAATGATGATAATGGCGGAGCGGACGACGGAGGGGAAAGACCGACGCGTTTGGTTTGGTTGACGCTGGCAAATTAACGAACAGGGTGTCGTGTCTAGAGGAAGTCGTTGTTTTTACTTTTTTTTTTTTTTTTTGGTACCCGAACCGAGTCAACTTAATATTTTATGCGGAATTATTTTTGTGGAGTATTTAATTTAATAATTATGCTAACGTTGAAAAATAGAGTGAAAATTGCATTTCAAGCAAGACTTTGTGATAATAAGCCACTAGTTATAAAAGTGCAACGCTTTCAGTGATGTGTCAGTGGGTGATTCCATTGACAAGGTCAAAATCTATATTAGGTGTGATTTGTTTTGGATTGGCCATAAGGTCAAAAGTATATCAATATAAATATATAATCTATTTTTTCTATTTTAAAATAACCCCTGCATTTGCTAGAAATTGCCATTTAAATTCTTTACAAATATATTAGGTGTGATTTGCGTTGGATTAGCCATAAGGTCAAAAGTTTATCAATATAATTTATTTTTTCTAATTTAAAATAACCCCTGCATTTGCTAGAAATTGCCATTTTAATTCTTTACAAATAAGTACACAATTCCAATAATTAAAATGTTTGTGTATTCATTAAAAAAAAGGCTAAATAGCTGAAAACCACCCCTATAATATGCGATATTCTCAATAACCACCCCTTTAATGCGAAATTCCTGTAAACCACCCCTTTAATGAGCTCCGTTACCAACTCACCACCTATCGTCCCATTGCCGTCAAAAACCGTCAAAAATAGCTGATGTGGCTTGTTTTTTTAGCGTTTTTTGCGAGAATTGCTTATGTGGCTTCCATTTGCTGGCCACCCAAGCTCCACCTCAGCTCCATTTTACCCATCTCTTTTTTTTTTTATGTTATAAAATTTACCATTTATTTGGCAAACCAAACACGAAGTGGTGTTCTTCGTCTGAATTGAATTTCCGCCATTGAAGAACTGGTTGCCTGCGGAAATAATAAAGGCACAACAAATTCAGAGCATCACTCTGCTTTCTTCAATGGCGACCCCTTCCATCCAGCAAGCTTAGCTCTCACTCCATCTCCCCCCAGACCCACCAATGGCCGCCCTCGCCCCCATTCCTCCTCCGACACCCCCAATGGCCGCCCTCGCCCCCAAATCCTCGGCCTCCAAACCCACCACCACCTCCCGCTCCCCATCCGCCTCCCTCTCGACCCACCTGGCCATGGTGGAGCTCAAACACCGCCTCCCACCTCTCCCGCCGCCTTCTCGACCCCGACTCCTCCGTCCGCGACGCCTGTCGCTCCGCCCTCGCCTCCCTCTCCGCCACCTACCTCGACGGCCAATCCCCCGAAACCGCCTTCGTCTCCGTCTTCCTCAAGCCCCTCCTCGAGGCCTGAGCGCCCGTGGTCGGTGGCGGTTTCTTGTGGCTGAGCCGGTGGCGTGGCGGATGTTGACGCGAGACGGAGGATGGAGAAATCAGATCTGAGCGCCTGTGGTCGGTGGCGGTTGCGGTGTGATGGCAGAGAGGCTCGGGTTCGTGGCGGCGTGGAGGAGGCGGAGGCGTGGAGGAGGAAGTGGTGTGGCGGAGGCGGTGGTGTGTGGCATTCATGGGCAGGATGGGGATGAGCAATTTTGCCCCAAATTTTGACCTAATTTTGCCCCAAATTTTAATCTGGTGAAGAGGGGTGGTAAAAATTAAATGGGTAAGTTATTAAGCTTATGTGGAGCTTAGGTGGCCAGATTTTGTATGCCACGTAAGCAAAGCAAGCCAAAAAAACGAAAAAAACAAGCCACATCAGATATTTCTAACGGTTTCAAACGGAAAGGGGACGATGGGTGGTGAGTTGGTAACGGAGCTCGTTATAGGGGTGGTTTACAGGAATTTCGCATTAAAGGGGTGGTTACTGGGAATATGGCATATTATAGGGGTGGTTTTCAGCTATTTAGCCTTAAAAAAATGGCAAACACAGACACCTAAGGAAATTGAAATTGTAAAATTACAATATGAACGGAGATAATGTTTGTGTATTCATTTTCATTGAACCTTTGTGAACCAATTGAGCTTCCAAGTAGGCAAGAACAAAATCAGAATCACATTAGCCAATAACTGCTACAAATTCCTGGTCAAAAAACGCTTGAAAGTAGTTACTTCAAGGATACGTAATACAGTTCCCTCTTGAACCGAACTAATGATAGTACACACACTGACCCACCATAAGAAAATTTCCTACTTGTAAGAAACAGCAAAACAGCATTTCCATGCATTTCTTGACAATGACTGAACATTTTATTTGCCCTTCAAGATTCATTCAATGAAAATCAAGTCTGCTCTTTAGACTTTTCAGCTTCCACGGTTGTGGCTACTATCTTACAAATGGGTTTAGTCTCGTTCTTGGAGAGAAGCTTCACAGACGGATGAATCTCAACGTCATTCAACAGTATTTTGTCGCCAACATCCAGGTTGCTAATGTCGACTTCAATCTTCTGGGGAATTTCGTCCACTGGGCAATTTAACTTCAAGGTGGGTCTTATTTTATTCAATTGCCCTCCTGATGAAATACAAAGTCAGAATGGATTTTGGTAAGACAATGAATAGAGCACAATAGCACATATACAAATTAAGTTGGCCATAATGAAGGTTAAAAATTATTAGGATAGCCAAACAGTAAGTTTGCAGTTCAGCTACAATTAAGAACAGAAACATTAAGACAAATGATACCAATAAACCCTGATTAGGGCATCATCAAAATTATCCAATGTTTTTTTACCATACTAAGCTAGGCATTGGCCAACAGTATTCAAGATGAATGAGCTACTTAAAACGACACACCACAATTCGCTTCCACCAGATAAAGGTAAGAATCAGATTTATAAGCTTTTATGAATTACTTCACTTTGAAACTACAGCAGGGCAGAAGACTATATCCCTATAAAACACAAGCTTACCATAAGAAAAGTTAAACATTATTCTCATTGAAGATGTCCATCTACTTGAATCCTATTTTACCAGAATTTCTACAAGGACGATGTGTTTCCATTCTGTTTCATATCAAACTAGAAAACCAGTTTCCTAAATTAAAGTCTAAACTATGGTAACGATGAGCTTTCCCATGATTCTGTTATCTCTTATCAATGGAAGCCACGACAACAACCAAAACAAGAAGAATAAAGAAAGCAACATAGCTCATTGTAATGCAATCACACTGGCTGAAGACCATAATAAAGCAAAACCTGGCAAGGCTTGACAGAAACTGTCTATGAGAACATGTAAGTGGCCTTAAAGTGATATATTCATGATAGAAATTGTTTGTATAATTGTATCATAGAATGATCAAATGGAACTCAGAAACACAATACATGACCATATGAATCAACCTAAATAGCAAATCTCAAATAAGATATTTCATAGTGACTGTCCCAAAGCCATATCAAATTTCTTCTCAAGTCATTCACAGTAACAACAGATTAACATCGTTATTAGTAACAAACGCTAGAACAACCAAGCAAACACCAGTTCCTATCTAACCAATGCATCAGAAACTCAAATGTGCAATAAAATGGAGATCATATCACACCTTTCTTTAGCCCGGGGCAATCCTCTTCCCCCGTGATCACAACAGGCACATTGACTGTCAAATTCGAACCTTCCTCAGCCCAAACCAGCACCAAATTCAGCACCTCACCAGTCTCCGCATCCCTATGAAGCTATCACAAGTTCACAACAGAAACAAAACAAGAGAAATTCAAAAACCAAACCACAAACACAATCGCAACCTTCAAACACAGAGATTAGCCTCAAACCTTGACAGGAAGAACAGTTCCGGACTCAACCATCACAGACGACCCCGCCCCGGCCCGAACCTGAAGCTTAAACGCGGTCGAACAGAAGAAATCGGGATGCACAGACTTCAAAATCGACTGGATCTGCTTCTTCTCGGTGGAGAGAAGACGCTTCCTCGAAACGACGCCGTCCGCGCCTTGCTCGCCGAACACGACGGCCGGAATCCGGCCCTGAGCTCGCTCTCTGGCGGTGACTTTCCGGCCGGTGACCTCCCTCGGCACCGCCTGGATCGTGTGATAGCTCCGACAGAACGGAGACCTCTCCGCCGTCCTCCTGAGGTGTTCGCCGGCGGCTCGCCACCACTGAGCCATTTCCCGTTTCTCTCTCCGTTAGGGTTTGCCGGTGTGAGCTGATGAAAAGTGATCGGTTCGTTTACACCGAGAGTGGTTTAACGAGGGTTTTATTATTGGGCCTTGGGCTTTTTTATTGTTCATTGGGCCTTTGAGTTCATGGCCCGGTAATTTTTGTGCCAAGAAAAATATGTGAGATTATGTACACACACATTAGGCATTTGTAATGAATAGACTAACATGTGATGAATATGCTCATTTCTTTTTTTGATCTAAGAATATGCTCATTTCTTGATGTATGAACAATTGTACTTTTCAAATGTTACCTAAGATATTATAGATTTGGTGCAATTAGATGTATGAAAGTAACTCAAATAAAAATGTAGGTGTTATATTTATGTTTTAGGAGATTAATGTGTTAATTATAATTTCTTTGACTGTTTGAGTATTGATTTAATCATCTGAATTTGTTCGAGTTAAGATGAGAATACTTCCTTCCTTGTCAATGTGAAACTAAGAAAGGGTGTGGAGTAAGTTAATCATTTTTTTTTGTTGTATTCTTTTATTGTTGTTGTTTCATGTTTGTTCCCAGGCGAATTTGTTTGACTATTGATTTTTTTTGTCTCTCAATTTATTTACCAAATGTATTTTGCACTTCAATTTCTTTCTTTGTAAAATATTTTTTAAACAAAGTTCTCTTGATCATGTCATCATGATCATCTATTCATTTGTATTTCTATATTTTAGTTTGTGATAACGGGTTTAACCTTTAAAAAAATCTAATCTATATTACTAAGAGTATAGATTAATACCCTTTATAAAGATTCTACATATTTTATATTTCAATATTATTTTTTTATTTTTTTAGGGCTCAAAAATCGTGTTATGGATCCTTAGCTCATACTGTCATACATGATTATGTGACGTGGAATACATCTTCTACTCCGATAGCCTTCCATGTATATAATACCAACATTGAAAACGAAATGTATTAGTATTTTCAGTAGGCTTTTTAAGAAAATGTGTTGCTTATTTTAAATTTAAAATTCACACCGTATAAAAGATTACAATAACGGATAAGTGATAACTATGGTCAAAAAAAGGCGCCATTCTTTCATATGGGAAAAATCGTATCGTTAAAGATAGCTCCCTTAGATATCTCTACACTTTCGACCAAAAAAAAAAAGATATCTCTACACTAACAACTCTATTTTGACCAAATATAACAATTCATTCCATTTGGCATTATTCGAACCTCGGGACATAATCTTTTATCTTTCTAATTCCAGCCTAAATTGTATGACACATTATTGATCACGTTATTAAAACAAGGTTAGATCATAGTCAAATAGAAAATTCTGATCAAAGAAAAATAGTCAAATAGAAAATTGTCATACGCTAGCTAGGTCACGTTTTCATATACTTGTCAAAGAACAACTTTGATCGCATTAGCTTCTATTTTTGCTGATAGCAAACGACATTATTGAGCTAGCAAGACGAAGCTCTGATGAATCAGAGTACAATCAAGAAAAAGAAGAAGAAGAAGAAGATTATTGAGCAACAATAACGTTCACTATCGCTCACTATATGATCGGTTAGAGTTCTCATATCGTGGGCCGTTTGCTTACAACCAATGAAAACATAAAATAGAGATAAGAACGATTAGAATGATGATTAACTCACTTTTTTTGACATGATAAACTTCATATTTGTATATCTAAGGAAATGTGAAAGGGGTGATTTCACCATTTTCAAATTTGTTCGTATGTTAAGGAAACAAATACATCCATCATAGTGAGTCGCAAGCTCATTCTTATGTTTTGCGACGATGCATGACTGAATTCGATTTAACAGTGTCGTGCTTCTTACATTTGCATCACGATTTGCTATGTTCTTACACATGTATGTTTGGATATAAGTATTTTGTACTCCATCCACTTGTTTCTCAATAAATTCACCATGGCAAAGCCCATTGTTCGTGTGGGGAATGAACTCTCGAATGATTTTTTTTTCCACTAAAGCGTATTCCATTCGTTTCCTTCATGTTCACGCTTCTGTAAGTTCCAACCAGACAAATCGTTACAATCTACTTCAAAAGTTGAAAATCAACCAAAACAAATCACCTTATCAACCATCCATCTTAGAATGCTTAGAAGGTTAGAATCATATCACAATTGTGATAATCTTGGAAAAAAAAACTTTTTTCAAAAATAGAAAAATCTATTTTTTTATAATAGAACAAAAATCTATATTTTTTTTTGTACATAGATCAAAAATCTTTTTTTTTTTCATCGGGAGATTAAAAAGTATTTTTTTTGATAAAGATTAAAAAAGTATTTAGAACTACAAACTAAGCACAATACTTTCATACTAAAAACAAAAACAAAAAAAATTATTCAAACAATCGAAAAAAATAGAAAAAATGCTCATCGATATCTTTGACTGCTCCCACCCTAAAAATAGCGTCTTCGTCGTTATGGTTTAAACCCTCTCTCACACACAAACAAACAAACACAGTCTCTCACCTCACCTCTGTATAAATACTCCCCTCCATTCTTCGCTCCTTCGTTTCTCTCTCGACACAATCCAAACAAATTCGATTGCAGATAATTCCGGTAGAAAAAAATTCGGTGTTGGGATTGCGGAAAGAACAAGAAGATCGGATCCATCGCTCTGATCCTCTCTCTCTCTCACACACACAACTCGGAACTGATTTCTCTCCTCCCAATCCGCCGATCGAACTCCACTCCGCAACAGGTTTGTCGTCGCTTCTTCCGATTCGCACGCGATAATCCACCATTGTGTTTCTCTCGTTCACGCCGACGGCGATTCGAGCGCAGAAATTCGCAAGAAATTCGTCCGATTAGATTCTTCTTACTGCTAATTGCTTCCGGTTTTCTGTTTCCGATTCTCTTCTGCAGATGATAATGTGTTGAAAGTGGAGATTTCGCTGTAGTGTGTGTGAAAAATAGAAGGCGGCTTCTCGAGTAAGATTCTCGCTCCATATCTCAGCAATTCAACTGTTTTGTTTGATGAGTTGATTATCTTTGTTCTTCGTGCATTTGGAATTTTTGTTTCCTTTCTTTCGGATGAACTGGTTCGTTTATTAATGGAGTGTAATTAAGTGCGGAAAAGGAAATTTAGTATTCAAGATCTTGCACGTTCGCCATTCCGAGTCAACTTTTTCCTATTCGGTTTTTTAACAAAAATTGTTTATGGAGATTTGGTGGTTCGTGGAAACAGTTTTCGTCGCTTTTTGAATCTAATCGTGAAGAAGATTGGCGTACTGTGTGAATGCGATTTCGAGGCTTTTCGTTTCTTGCATTTTAAGCCGATGAAGATTCCGGAAACAGAACACAGTGAACATTCGCTGAATTGATTTGGTGAATTCGTGCTGTTTGATTACTGTTTGCATCTTCATCTCTTGCAATCGGTGTTAGTTTACTGTATTATTAGTCCTTTGCTTAATTCGCTGGTTCTTGTTGTAGTTCTGTATGCCATTTGTTTAATGATTTCCCCTATTTCGTAGAAGATTAACAATATTCGCCAATCCTCCCCATAGCCACCTGTATCTCGAAAGCCGAGGCTTGAAAATCTCTTTCTGATTTATGGTTTTCACATTCGCCTCCATGTGCATATTAAGTACTAGACCTCATCGTTATCATCATCGTTTTTTAATTCCTGAATTTTCAAGTCATAAATCCATTAATGCCGTATCTAAACCTTCTTCTTCTTCTTCTATTGTAAAAACCAATTTTCAGGGGGTTGAAATGTCGTCCTCAAACTCGCCGTGCGCGGCGTGCAAGTTTCTCCGACGAAAGTGCACCCCAGACTGCGTGTTCGCGCCTTACTTCCCAGCCGACAACCCGCAGCGGTTCGCCAGCGTGCACAAGGTCTTCGGGGCCAGCAACGTGTCCAAGATCCTCAACGATCTCAGCGTCGAGCACCGCGAAGACGCAGTCAACGCCTTGGCGTATGAGGCCGAGGCCAGAATACGAGATCCTGTCTACGGCTGCGTCGGGGTGGTCTCCGTCATGCAACACAATCTGCAAGAGCTCCATAACAAGCTGGAAGCCAGCAAGGAAGAGCTTGCGAAGCTAGTCGGGCCCTCCGCCATGCAGCAGCTGTTGCAGAACCCTGTCTTGCAGGCCCAATTCCATCCTTTACACCCCCAGAATGCTGGCGCCGCGATACCCATGGCACAAATGATTGGCAGGGCACAAATGATGGGAATTGCTTCTGGGGCTGGGGCTGGGCCTATGCCTGCCCCGTATGCGATGGCCGAGCTTCAACAGCAATTGCAGCAGCAACAGATTGGTGGGCATTTGTATCAGCAGCAATTACAGCAACAGCAATTACAGCAACAACATAGAGGAGGTGCATTGGTGATTAGAGAGCCCCAACAGCAGCTTCAACAGCACCAGCAGCTTCAACAGCACCAGCAGCAACAGCAAATGATGATGCAGGATCCTCGCAATAAAGGCAAAATGGTGGTTACAGATGAAAAAGAAGAGTATATGGTCCATCAGCAAACTTTACAGGATCAGCAATTAGCGGCTGCTATGCAGGAGCAAGAGTATATGAGGAACTTACAGCAGCAAGAGCTGATGAGATTTCAGGGAGATCAATTTGGGCAGACTCAAACCCAACATCAACAACAGCTGATGAGGTTGGTACAACAGCAGCGACAGCAGAACCAGCAGCAGCAGCCTTTGTTAGCGCTGGGGAACCCGAGCTCTTATCATGCTCAGCAGCAACAGCAAATAGAACAGCAGCAAACGCTTCTGAGGCTTCAGCCGCCACAAAAGGCAGAATCCGATGATATGGTCTCAGGGTATGTCGACAGTTCTTCTCATTTTCAGCAGCTGCAACAAGGTGAGCCTGTTTTGATGCTTCAGCCGCCAGAAAAGGAAGAATCCGATGATATGGTGTCAGGATATGTCGCCGGTCCTTCTCATTTTCAGCAGCTGCAACAAGGTGAACCTGTTTTGATGCTTCAGCAGCCACAAAGGGCAGAATCGGATGATATGCCGTCAGGATATGTCAACAGTCCTTCTCATTATCAGCAGCTGCAACAAGGTGAACCTGTTTTGATGCTTCAGCAGCCACAGCAGTCGGAATCTGATTTCGAGCTTCAGCAACAGCAGCAAGCAATTCTCCAGATGCAACAGCAAGAAGCGATTATCCGGATGCAACAGCTGCATCAACAACAACAACAACGTCAACAAGGAGATGCGGTTCCTCTGATTGATCTGGAAGAACAGATTCACGAGCAGAGGCTGTTTCAGGACCGTCGTCATCTTCCGGGTCCCAGAAATGATTAGGAATGAAGAACCGAACGTACATTGTTGATCATCAGAGTCCTCTCAGATCCTATATTCAACTATTCTTGTTGCCGGACAGTTTCCCGAACCTATAGGTATGATTTACAATTCTCTTTTCTTACTTCGTCATCTGTGATTTACGTCCCCTGCTCTTAGTGCTTGTGTGTGTGTGTGAATGACTCTTATCATACATGATATGTTACTATCATATGCATGAGTGTTAATTAACTACCTAATCAGATTAAATTAATGTTGCTTAGGGGTTTTAGCTATGCTACTTTAAGCTTAGCAGTGGAGATATGATATTGTTCTGATTTCCACATTTGGACATGAATTTCAACTAAAAGGCGTGAGAATGACACCATTAGCAGGAGACAATATCTTGAACAAAAGATCATTCCATGTGTTTGGTCTTTGTGTTGTGACTACTAATAGTGACATTTTTAGACTTTTTCCTTTTACCACATGCGTTTGGTTGATGTACTCAGTATATAGTCTACCTAAGAAGGGCGAGGAAAAAACTTGACCCTTTCACAAAAAAAATTAACTGTTGAGCTAACCTTGACATCCTTTTATAGTAAAAACTAGTGTGGCTCTAATTAATTATTTGCAGAATGACTAATTTTATCCTGTTTATGCAAACCACAATTTTAGGTGGACCACTTTGCTTGTAGCTAGCTTGACATTTATGTTTCTATAAAACATATTGTCAAAGACCACAGGATTTAGCCAAGGGACAAAGTTTGACTATGTAAATGAACTATCTCTGTCTTTTAGGGACAAATGGTTATAGATATACAATGCATTAATTGAGCACAGCTTAATTTAAGTTAATTACCCTTTTTTGTGTTTGTGTTTGAATGCAGATCAGCCGTTGGGTGCTTAATTCCTCTAGCTCACACATTCACAAAGAAGGATCATATTTTGTAGGTCACATTCATTTTTTCCCTTAGATATATTCTAGTACAGTAAGATTCTTTTAGCTACATAATAAACACCATTGCTAATGTTTCTGATATTGTGAAAAATAATTAAGATACAGGAGTCCTCTTTCTAGATGAGATAGATGCAGATTGGAAAATGCATGATCTTGAATCGATCTGTGTATTAATGCTGAAATTTTGGGGAAGAGAAAGATTTGAATGCAAGAAATAGGCTTCATAGGTTTTTGGGCATTTTGATGCATGAACACATGGCTTCCTTTGCATATTATACAATAAATAACACCGACTTATTCTTGTTGCTCCATAAACTTAAGTTTTATCTTGATTTATAGAATAAATTATGCAGGGTCTGCTGCCCTTAATTTATGTCATAATCATATTATAGTACTCCGATCCGGAATGGTATTAAGTTCTTCTTGTTTATAGTTGAACGATTGACTTATACACTATTACTATCAATTAATCTATCTACATAGTTATACATCTACTATGTATAAATATATAGTTTGTACGAGATATATAATTAAAACGATTTTTCTATTATGTGCCCTTAGGGCACACAATAAGCAACTAATAATGGAAATATTTGATAAATTTTAATTTTTTTGATTTTTAATCTTTTTTATGACGGGTTCACTCTTTTCCTTTTAGGGTTTTAGTTTCTATTTTTGGTATGCTTATCATGTGTCCTTAGGGCACACAATAGAAAAACCGTAATTAAAATGTTATTGATTAGGGTAAGGCATTTCTGTGGATCATGATCTGCTTTGATGCATATAGAATTCAAAGAACATGGTAGACGGCCATGTGCTTCGTACTGATGCATTGTTTAATTGTACCATTAAATTGTTAATTAAGTATAAGCTACATATATATCGATCAATAATTAGTTTTCTATTGCTGAATGTAAATGACTTTCTATTATTAGTAGTGAAATATTAGAAGGAAAATGTCCTCAACGATCTTCTATATATATATAAGCAATGAAATCTCCATCACAAAGATTTTGCATAGAATAAGCTACAAAAATTACAACCAACAACTTCATATCGGAAAATGGGTCTTCAATCTTTAAGTTTAATGAAAGTTATACGACTAGAAAGCTTTTAGTTGTGGCATATTGTATTTGTACGTTGGATAAGTAAAAGACAAGTGCCATTTTAATAATAGGTCAAATTCAAATCATATTTTACAAATTACAATTGATATTTTGAAAGTTTTATAATGCAAATTACACACAAGATTTCTACTACAACAACTAGCACTTAGTATATACGGAGTATATCGGAAAAAAATATATATCTCATAGTGTTTATTAAAATGTCACGAGGCAAACCCGAAAATATAAGATCATGTAAGGTTTTCTTATGGAGGTGAAAAAATCATCCAAAGTCGAACGAGCCAAACTCAAAGCCGTTACAAAAATAGAAGAACCAGTCAAAGCACTTCAAGCAAGTGGACAAAAAGGGCAACAAAAATAGAAGAACAACTCAAACTTTTATGTATGTATATATGTATGTATGTCTTGCGTAATCTATTGAACTACTTAGCATGCATCAGTTAGACAAGTGGGAACTAGTTTGATGACTAAGTCGGGACTCCTGGACAAGCAAATGGGACAAAATTTGAGTTGGAGAAGGAAGTTGAGTCAGAGTAGAGATGGAGGTAATCAGCGAGTCGTATGTGGTTGGAAGACCGGCCAAAAGATAAACCGAGAACTCGGACTCCGAGATATGTGATACGACCTCGTCTATGGTGGATGTGACCTTCGTGTTTGTCGAGCTAGACCGTGTGGTATATTTCTCCTTTGGATGGAAATGTCGCGAAAGCACGAAGGTTGAAAATGGCACGACCGGATAGCTAGATGGCCAACGTGACGGACACCCTTCAAACCAACCTTGTGGCTTGGGATTTTTAATTAAAAAAAAATCTCCATTACAAAGATTTTGCATAGAATAATCTAAAAAAATCTGATATATTAGTAAGTTACAAATTAAAACCACCAACTTCATATCTACTCAGATAATGAGCCTTCAATCTTTAAGTTCACTAGAAAGTTTTTAGCTATGGCATATGGGTTTCCGGACCTTTTTTTGTCGCATTTTTAAGGGTATATATATATCTAGCAGTTCTGATTTGTTTAGATTATATTTCTTGAAATATTGTATTTGTACGTTACATAAGTAAAAGACAAGTGCCATTTTAAAAATAGGTTATATTTGTATTTATCTCAAGGTCAAATTTAAATCATATTTCACAAATTACGACACACAAGATCGATTCCAGTAACAACAAGTATTATATTGTTGTCTATTATGTTAGCATGCATGCATGTTTAACTGTTTAAGTGTTTAACATCGTGATTTTTGCATGTTATAAAAAGGGATAAAACATATCCAGCCCCCCGAACTTACGCAAATTTGTCACTTAGACACCCCACCTTTGATTTGGACCTATTGAGTACCTCAACTTATATTTTTTGACCTATTGAACACCTGTTGGCTGAGTTGTACAAAAACAATTGCCATCATGGCGCCACATGTACACAATATATATGCCATCTCATTACTTTTAATTAAAAAAAAGAAAAACAATAAAAATTAATATTGTTATCAAATTAAAAATGTGTTACAATTTTCTATATAAAAAAAAATGTGTTACAATTGAATCGGAGGGCTTCGACCGACTCCGAACCCGCCGTCATCCGTGCCCTCGCCGGCATCCGTGCCGTGGACCTCCCCACCAGCTCCGGCCGCCACCTCGTCCTCCTTCGCCAACACCTGGGGCCTCCGCAGCGTCGCCGCCTACTTCCCCCGCACCCAGATCGGCCGTCAACCCCGGTACGGTGACGAAGGGCCTCCACCAACTCTCTTTCCCGTACCCGACCCCATCCAATCTCACCTCTCTCTTGCTTGCGTAGGCCTTGCTCACCTTCTCGGCGTGCCGGCACCGGAGAAGGTGACCTTGTTCTTGAACAGGCGGAGGCGGAGGTGGTCGCCGTTAGGGTTCCGGCAGGGCTTGGGCAGGGAGCCGGTAACCATCAAGACGCAGTCGCCGGTGCCGGAGGAGTACCGGAGCCTGGGGTCGTCGTAGAAGGTGGGCTCGGGCGGGTCGTGGAGGAGGTCCGGGCCGGAGTCGGTCGGAGCCCTCCGATTCAATTGTCAAACTTTTCTAATTTGGTAAGTGTATTTTTTTTCTTTTTTTTAATTAAAAATAATGAGATGGCATACACATTGTATACATGTGGCGCCATGGTGGCAAACGTTTTTGTACAAGTCAGCAAAAAAGTGTTCAATAGGTCAAAAAATACAAGTTCAGGTATCCAATAGGTCCAAATCAAAGGTCAAGTGTCTAAGTGACAAATTTGCGTAAGTTCGGAGGGCTAGATATGTTTTAAGCCGTTATAAAAACCAGTGAACTATTGTTGTCAAAACCCTCTCTGAACTTTCTTCTTCCACTTGTCATTATACATATATAGCATGAGTTCAGAGGTCCTGAGGTTCAACCATTCAAGGGTCTGTTGAGTACGTAGAGAGAAATATTATAAGAGCATGCTATATTATAGTTGATGAAGAGTCACGGATAAGACAAGGAAGCAGCGATACTAAGACATAACTAGTAATACTAATAGCATAGTTAATTATATAATAACAAAAGGCTTGTAATTAATTACATAATAACAAAAGGCCGGAGATGTATCCGGACAAGTGTTCAAGAGTTCGAGCACTATGCAGCGTTCCTTGTATAGTAGCAGTATAGATTCAAAAAAAGGAACATGACCTGCTTTACCAAAAAAAGGAACATGACCCGTTCCTTATATACAAAATAGCAGTTCACTGTTCAGATTAGAGGAAGCATGCACTCAGCTTTGGAGGAAAGTGCAGATCAAGAGAAGGGAGTTTGTGATCAAAAAGAGAAGGGAGTTGGTAAACCCAAGAGCGCTCGACAACAACCTTGGGACGCAAGCGATGATACTTTTGTTCAAAGCCATTATCATCACTATCATCACTACTAGAAGACGGCGCGTGCGGGGTGAGGACTGAGTTTGGTGAGGGGGGCTTAGTCTCAACTTCCTGATCCACAGTAAAAGTGGAGACGCAGAGAAAATAGTCATTAGTTTGATCATCAATTGCTGTAACCACAGCACATAAAGTTCCCTGGCTGGGATGATCCTCCAACCGAAACAAGGTAGCTCTCATCATCAATATACCATGCATCTTCAACCCCTCCAACAGATTAGGCAACTCCCAAGTACAAACAATTTCCCCTTGTTTGTCAACTAGGTGAGCAGTTGATGCAATTGTGGAGCTACCATCCTCTAAAACACCAAGGTCTAATCCGATGACAGAGTATAAGGGATGGTCATCAGTTGATACTTGACTCAAGACTCGGCCACTGCAGATTGTCTTTCCGCTGTACAAGAGGGAGCCCACATGCTTGGTCCGGCTTCGATCTCCAAGATCTTCCCATTTCCTCGATTTGGAGTCAAATACATAGCAGTCTTTACGGCAGTCTATCTTCACGTAAATCTGATCGCCAACTACCAAGTGATTGACTATCAATAAACCCTTTCTTATCTTCTTCGGATCGTGCAAGGGCGGGATTTCCGTCCAGCCCAGACCGACTTCTTTAAGATTGAGAACCTCATGTGATGGAAGAATATGTCGAGGTGGATCTAGATACGCATCCGGAACGCTTTCAATCACGTGCATTTCATCTCCAATCCTCACTACAATAGGCCAGAATTTTGGCTTCTTCAGAGGAGGGATGCTGTCGCATTTTGAGAGAGAGAGTCCACCATCACCTCCAGACAAGTGATAGGTTTCACGGGACGTGCCCTCAAAACCATACATCTTGTAAAACCAGCGAAGATAACTGTGCCCTTCATTTTTATGTCGAAGCTTATCGAACTTTGGAAAATCTTTTCCACCGATCATGTATGCACCAGAACCTAATTTGAACAAGCCCATTGACGCCGGGAGACCCTTTTCAAGAATGTCGAGAGTGCATGTGGTGGTAAGAGTCTCGTCCTTGGACTTGAGATCCAAGCAATAGATCATAAAACCGTCCGAGATACAAAGATACCTTTCTTTCTCTTCTGACCTAGCCAGTTTGGCAAGCTCAGTCCAACTTTGCCTTTCCTGCACACCAAAAACATAAATCAAATCTTGCAAGAACGACCACACAGTTGAATCAATAAAAGACTATTAATCATGAGAAAATTATCACATATCAACAGATTTGAACTTGCCATTGGCTTGCCTCATGCCAATCCCTTGCCATTTTGGTCCTATGTAGTCACCTATGTTACTCGGAAACTCCACCCGTTTCGGATGGGAACACGAAAACTCGGAAACTCAGACTCGGAAACTCGTTTTTACACTAAAAATACCAAAATCCTGTGTTTCCCCGTTTCCGTTTCCGTGTAACATACGTAGTCACTATGTATACAATGCAATTAAGAGACAATCATCCATACTCAATTTCACAGGCTCTAATAGCTTTAAGTTCACAACAAATGAAGAGGCAATACAGTCAGGGATAAAACAGGATCAATCAAAGAGCAAACACAATGAGGGTTTATTCTACTTTCTTAAACCACACAAACAACCAACACAAGTGGGTCACATTCAGTTATAAAACAGGGCACAAACGATTATGAGAGATTGATTAAGTGGGCACCTGGAATGAGCAATAGTGAGTTGAAACATGGGTTGTGCTGCTCATGCGCAAACACTCTTCAAGAGACATAGAAATCAGTTGCTTCTGGAACTCCAGAGCTTCATCTGCCTTTGCTATGTGTTGGTACTCCTCTTTCAGGGCTTCTAGGATGCATTCAAGTGCCATGATACCTTCGGAGCCAGACCCAGGTGCATGATCAGAACCCTGACTTTGCCGGTGACCAAATGCACCAATTGCCAGAAACCTTGATTCAGGCGAGCCACTGGAGCGTCCACCAAGTGGGCTGTGGTTTCTAGCTTCGTGATCTCCCATTGATGTGCTTGTTGTTTGCAGACCGGATGCTTGCAATTGCTTCTCTATGGATCTCTGAAGTCGATACAGAAGACAGTATCAACAAAAATCTTCAACAAGTAAACACGATTAAAAGTCTGTAAGCAAAACCTAATTCCCCTCCACTCCCCTCTCTCAAAGATTACGTTTAAGTGCAAATCTTAGCAATAGCAGCGGCATGATTCGGTGCACGATGGCGGCGACAGAGAGAGCAGGAGAGAGGACGATTTTTCTCGGCCCCGAACCGACCGAAAGTTTTTAGGTTGAAACCGACCCGAATATTAGCGAGCAAACAAAATACCGATCAGAAAATAATTACATATATCCATATTCTTTTAGCTTTCTTTGCTGTCCACGTCCCCCTTGCGGTTTCAGAGTTAGGATGGTTTGAATTTTTTTTTGTCTTTATCATTTTGGATTGTCAAGGCTTAGTCAGTTCAAAGGCCAACCACGCCTTCCTCAATTCACATTCCTGAAGTGCTACGAGATCAATCTCAAGCCGGATCTCATCGCCTGTACGTTCGCCGGAGACGTTTCGATTGACGTCGACATCGTTTCCCCCGACCAAGTTCCTCGTCCTCAACGCCGCCGACCTCGATGTCCATTCCAATTCCGTCTCTTTCACTCCGCAATCGGCTTCGCAGGTAACAGCGGAATAGTGAATATTTTTCCAAATTTGGTTCTTTTGTTCAGATGATCAGTTTTTATTCGATTTGTACGAATTGAGAGCCATTGGTGTTGGATGATTCTTTGCAACTCCTTCTTATTGGTTTGCTTGGAATTGTGTGATCGGACTAAGGGTTCCAACCTTTCCGATAGCAGTTTCAGTTTGTGGTGCTTTTTTCTTTTTTCAGTTTTGTGCAGCCCTACTGTTCGAAGAAAGTCCTCTGTCAGAATAACTTTGACATGAATGTGTGCTCCTTATGTTTTGCTGCTTTGTGGACTTGGATATTGTTTTTTTTCCCCTTTGTTCAGGTCTGCTCATGGCCCCGTATTTGCTGGTTCTACTGTCCTGAGCATATTCAAGATTTATATATATATTTTTTTGTCTACAGGCCCTTTTGCATGCCTCTGTCGTCGTGAGAAGCTTGTTGTCGATTGGGTTGCAGCCCATGATCTTCAAGATGACATGAGAACCGAGGTGATCATCACAACATATTTGATATGCTTAGCTGCTTACAACTATAAATCCATTGATGTTCTCTCTGCATGTTTAGTTTAAGTACCTTTTTCATCTTATTGTTGTAAATGGAAAATTCACTGCATACATATAATAATTCTTAGTCAATTCAGAGATATCTTTCAGGAGGACCATTTTATCAATTACCTGAAGGTTAACATAAGAATAGTAAATCCGTTCTGGCACACTGGAGAAAAGTGAGATTTTAGATTCACTCACGAATGCAATACTTCCATCAAATGAAGAAAATGCTCTTGCTATGGTGAGGTTTCTTAACGCAGACACAGGGGGTCCATATCTTATGGTCATTTTCGCAGCTTCAATGCTTTTACTCCCTTCAGACAGGCTGCAAGATGATCCTACACAAGCTGAATATTTTTATTTTCTTATAAAATGTCCATGAGATATAGGCCGAACACCTCTACTTTACACATGGAATGCTGTAAGAAAAATCTATGTCTGAAAGGAGCATTGCATAGCATTTCTTGAAAGGAGAATTGCCTAGCCATTTTATTAGTTTCGAGCCTCAGAGTCAGTATAAGCATGAATGAGCTATTAGTAAACTTTTGCTTACTGTTTTATTTGATGGTTTGGCGGATATTAGAAGAAAGTTTTGAAAATAAATTCTGTCGTCATGTGCTTCAAAATGAATATAAAACTGATTTGACTAGGCACCAATGACAGCCCCCTGTTAAAAAATCTTGCCTTTATTTGATTAGGTACATTCTAGAACGAGGATAGTAATACCGATTGAGAAATGCTAAATTGCCGAGGAATCTGGCATCATTGTGTAAGATTCTGTTAATCTTCTCTGTGATGCAGGCACACTTATAACATAAGAACCAAATTTGATGCTTCACTTGTTGGCTGATGCCTCTCAGGACTTTGTAAGTTGCATCTTGAAGATTCAAACTCCGAGGCTTTCAAGTTGCATCTTCCTAGAATAGAAGATTATCTCCGGGTTGCTGATGATGGCATGAAGATGCAGGTTCGGATCCCTTTCATACTGCCTTCTAATTGTTTTTTCCCACCTTGAAAAATTGTTTATGGTTAAACTATTGCATATAATATTTTTCCCCCCTTTTATTATTTGCTGTGGACTTCCTTTTTCAATGAAATTTATTTTGCTTATTCTGTTTTTTTTGCTTGAAATGCAATGGCTCTTTTACACCTTTTGGGTTTACTTAAGCTAACAAATGCCTTACATCTATTGCAAACAACAATTCTCATTTGCTTGCTATATAAATTGCATGATCAAAGTTTAGTCTGTTGATTTGGTTATTAGCATTTTGGTAACAAGGGCTTTATTTGCTTTGGACATTCCTGACGACTCTTAATTTTCTTCTCTACCATTATTTCTATTGAGATATTCTTCTTCTTTTCAGCCGCTGCAGCAATGTCACGCCTTCTGGTGTCTCTGAGTTGATTCGGAACTGCCGTTCTTTGGATATATTAAGATGTAGGTATGTTGCAACTAATGGTGTTGCTACTACAGTGATTTATGTAATTTTGATGAATTACTATGGCTCTTGTTTGACAAAGTTACCATCTTTTTAGCTGTATTACTTATTTTCACATTCTTATCTTCAGATTTAATTCAAAGTTTAGAATGAATTACAAATGTTGTAGAGGCTGTCAAAAAAGTGACTACACTGCACGTAGATCCTTGAATATATTAAAACCAAGGCTGAATGATGTGGAAGAGGATTTTTGGGAGGAGTTTGATACAAATGAATTAGCCCATGGTGCTCAATCATTACGCTGGCTTGTTTGGGTATGCATTTCCTTCTTGCCTTTGAGCTTAGGATAAGATTTGCGTTCCTGAATAGTTTCTCTTTCTTCATGGGCCGGAATTAATCAAAACTGCTAACAGAATTTGTTATTATAAGTACGAACCAAATTAAAATCTCGTCCTTGGATTGGGTGATTAAACTTGGAATCTGCATAGTTTTTACTTTGGGTTCTTCAACTTATGTCCTTGGTCCATACAATAGTGATACATATTTTGGCAAGATTCTCTTATTTGATTACTTCAGTATTAAATATTTTCTTATTAGAGTTTATCTATGTCAATTTCGGGTAATAGTTTCTAAACATATTTAGTTTATTTTCCTATGCTATACGGGGAGTTAGAAAGACTATTTTTTACCATTCAATCTGATCCATGTTATTGACAGCTGAAGATTGATCAAGATTCATTGGACGTCCTGACTGCAGAGTGTCCACGCATCAATGTAAATCCTCAACCATCACCATTGTTTTTTAAGAGAGTAATGCTTTGAAAAGAAGCATTTCCAGGTTTGGTATTAGATGCCTCCACGGTAGAGGATTGTGATCCATCGATATGGGCAGTTTGGGCTTCATTACCAAAAACTATAACTCCGTCAATTTCAAATCCTAATGAGTTATGTATAGCTGAGAAGTTCAAGCTAGCATTTGTGGAGAAAGACATGAGACTAGCTCCCAAACGAGCAAAGAACGCGAGACAGCGACAGAGGCGGGCACAGAGAGAATGGATGATGGCAAGCACAGATGCCAAAGCCATTGTTCTTGCATCTCAGGCGAGCCGATCACTACCAAGGTGAAAGCTAGCTATAGCTTTAGCTCTTATGGCCATGTACCAAGAGCGGTGTTGCCTTGTTTTTTTTTTATCTCTTTGTATATCTATAAATCAAATGGCGCACTGCACTATGTCTTTTTTTTCCCCTTTTCCACTTTGGGGTGGTGCACATGACTAGACTGTTTTGTTTGTTCTCTTCTGCACCCCCAATTACTATGACTTTATTTGTATTATCGGTTTCATGAAATATGTTAATGCCACCAAGTTTTCCTCCTAAAGCTTGCTTTCTGTTTTTGTCATTTTGTAGATGAACTATGAAGACTTCTGTCACATAGCGTCTGTTTGCACGCAACAAATTGCTCCCAAATGCAGGTGGTTTTTTAGTCCATCGAATTTGATGCAGTTTGAGAAAGATGAGCAAGGAAGAATTGCCATACTTCCATTCTACCTATATGTGATGCACACAGTGAGTTTAGCTGCTATATTTTGCTGTGCATTGTATACAATTTTTTTTTGTTCCAAAGTACATATAGTGTAGCATTTAGGAAACCAAGTTTCTAAAATTAAAGTAAATCTACCCATACAGTAATAATTCTGACTAACGAGCTTGTGTTAGGAAAGAATAAGCACATAAATATGGTCACTTCAGGAGCCATATCTTGCTTACTTATATTGAATTGTGTGAATGTGTTTTTTTAGGAATTATTTTTCACGTGCCAGGTACTATTTTGTTTTTAAGTTATAAGTTCATTTTTGTCTTGATTTCTCATATTATGGTTTATACATCAAGAACAAAGTGCATATTCAAAAATAAAGATTTACATTGTAATGGAGTATGTACGTGGAGGGCAGCTTTGTGATAAACTGGTGAGAACACTCATAGTTAATGACAAATTTTGAACATGATTTTTGCTTCTAAATTGTATCTTTTTGGGTAGTCATATTCAACAAAGTTAAGTGAGAAGGAGGGAAGAAAGTTGTTTCAGCAACTGATTGATGCAGTTGAATATTACCAGTGCAAACGAGTATATGACAGAGACCTAAAGGTAAGCAAACCACCTTAAAACTAAATCAAAATCTTAAAGAATGTCATGAAACTAAGCCCACTGAATCAAAACTTTCCTATTTGCAGCCTTAGAATCTGCTCATGGACAGCATAGGAAACCTTAAGATTTCAGACTTTGGACTAAGTGCATTACAAAAGGTAATAACTTGTTTCAAAAGTTGGCCAAGATTAATGTTCTGCATCTTTCACCTTACAAGTTATCAAGTGTTCTTCTGTTTTTTTAATTCACTTGCTCTATACAGCCTGGGATCTTGTAGCTCCAGATGTGAGAAAAATTTATACTTGAATAAAAAAGTTCAAGATCGAAGTAATTAATTATCTTTCAACTCCAAAAAATATCAATCTTTTTAGCCTTTTATGATATGGCCTTTCTCTCAGAAATCACATCTGATATGTGGATACTTTTGCTTTTACCAATCTGATTTTAGGAGATTCTTGGGGAAGAGATAGAGTGAGTGGCCCAAATCATGACCAGAATTGGGATTGACATGAGAACGAAGATGGAAATGGAAAAGACCACAAAACTCAAGAGATGGCTTGCCACTTGTCTCACAAGGGATGGTTTTGATGCTTCTCTCTCAAACAATGGGCATATGAAGCGCTATGCTCACTGGTAACAGCTTTGCTGCTACTCAAGCAAATGATCAGGTATGTGTTTCTGATCTAGCTTTACTAACCATGTTGTTATGCTAACTTCAAGTTTATAAAAGTGGCCTGTATTCACTCAAAGGGATTACATAACTGCTACTAGGATTTTCTTCCATGTGTGTAAGTTCATTTTTTTTTTGTTTCTTTCTTTTGTAGAGGATGAGGATAAAATGGAGGTTGCCAGTGGCTCACCTCTGCCAACTATGAAGGTGATTATGATTACAGCATGTCAGAAACGTTAATTTCATCTACTGAATGATGTTGTCCAAAATGCTGTGATTCTGCCTAATTTTGGCTCTATTCAGATGGTTCACTTTCATGATATATCCTTAAAAAAATGTCTATTCTCTCTTTGAGGCTACAAGCCTATAAATATATACATTCGGATCATGCTTTATTGTATTGCTGGTGTGAAAAGAAAAAACCTTAAATTTGAACTTGTCCTTTCCAATACCAATACATTTGATTGAAGATGTATGAAATTGAGATGAGCATTTTACCACTGGCAATGGTGTGAAATTGGAGTCAGCTACAATGACTCGTGTTATCTTAATTGTGTTTCGACTAGCTTTTTCTTTTTCACTATCAGACAAAACGTGTGAATATTTCAACACACTACTATTGCTGGCTATGCAGTTTATCAAATCGAGTATGGAGTCTTGCATTTGTTCCATGACGAAAATCTTAAAAACATGGTGTTGGTAGATTGTGAAGGTTTATCACCATTGAGACTCCCAATGCAAGTGATGAGTTCGTGTTCTCTGCTTTTGCAAGATCACTTTCCAAACCATTTGGCTTGCTTATTGAATCAAAGTTTTGTTTTCGCTTTCTACATTTTCAATTTTGTTTCTCTCGTACTGATGACAAAGGTTGAATTCGATTTGGGGAGGGTGGTTTGTCATGGTTGTTCAACTGATGAGAGACCGGATTTGAAAACATAATTTGCTCTGAATTTGGCAAAAATCGCTTTTGGGATTCGGTAGTTTTACCATGTTGTTGTCAGCGATTTGTTTTTTTTTTCCCTTGACTTCAAAGTGCAATTTACAGCTTGCAAGTGAAGTGTTGCTTTGAAGGTTCTGATTCTTAGAGTAGCAAAAATCCATGGTGGTCTTGTAATTACTCCATCTTCGTTATAGTTTTTTTCTTCTATGCTCGAAAAAAATTACTTCAGGGAAGGAGAGAAAGGACGAGAATGGATTTTTGATCTGTACCATATGGCAATTTATTTTTGATGGTTTGGTGATTATGCATTACTTATTACTTGAAGGTGCTATAGGCTGCAAGCCTTAGATGAAGTCCATGCAGAACTACTGTCTGAAGACAAGTGCCACAGTTGAAGAGGACTTCCTTGAGCATGTAAGTTCTTGATTTTGTAATTTATATATGTTCTTGATTTTCCAACCGAAAAGAACCCTCTTTCCACAGTTGAAGAGGCCATCTTATTGGGAGCTATTGGTGCAGGCTGGGTTGATAGAGTGGCCACACGTATCACCAGGGCAAAGCAAATTTCAGAGAACGGCAAACCGGTAAATGCGGTTGCTTATTAAGCACCAATGGTTGAAGAAAGGGTGTATTTACACCGCGGGTCATCTGTTTCAAAATCAGCGCCTGAGTTCCTTGTTTACAGTGAATTGCTAGAGACAAACGACACTATATTCACGGAGCATCATTCGTGCAGCCAGAGTGCCTTCTTCGGTGCGCTGGCTCAATGCGCACATTTTCCACACCACTCACTGATCTAAAGCGTGGCTATGACCATCACACTGATCAAGTCTATTGCTACGTCATTCCTTCATTCGACTCCCAGCCCGAGCCCGGCCTCTCATGGAAGCTGTCTTAGCATTAAAAGGCAATTGACGATGTCGAGTATCGTGTCAAAGTCTTTGCGTACACTTTGCTTGATGGCCAGGTTTTATTTATTTATTCTGGTTGTGAAATTGTCCTTTGATCTTCCCATGATGATCAACAGTGTGAGTGTATCTGATGTTGGATGGGAATGGTTAGATTTTGCAGTATTACTTCTTATTTGGAGAGGAATAGAACTAAGGGAGACGATTTGGAATTCCATATAAAATGGTAATCCATATGCATTGTATGAATTAGTTTGTCGATGATACTAAAACCTTCTTAGTTTCATAATGATGAGTTTCATGGTCTTTTTGACAATTCTTGCTTTCGCCACAACTAAACTACCTACCATTAGGTTGTCATTTACATATTCTTTTATTAACACAACACCGACAAATGGATTTTTGTTTAATGTTCATACGAATTCATTTTTTGTATTGCAAACTGCTGGCGGTGAGCAAAGTTATTTTGTCCATTAACTAGTATATATATATATATATCGATCAATAATTAGTTTTCTTCTGCTGAATGTAAATGACTTTCTATTCTTAGTAGTCAAAAGTTAGCAAAAAAAAATGTATATATATGCATGTAAATCTCCATTACAATTATTTAGCATAGAATGATCTAAAAAAATCTTATATGTTGGTCAGTTAAAAATTACAACCAGCTCAGCAACTTCATATCAGATTCTGAGTCTTGAACCCTTGATGATGTTTCATGAGTTTTTTCCTACTTACAAGCTGCTTTTTGAAGGGATTCATGATGATGTGGCGTCTGTGGTCCACTCGATTCATGAGGCGATCTGAGGACGGAAAGATGGAGGGAGGCTGAGGTCTCGAGCTGCATCGAGTGTGGCGCAGGTGCTGTGGAAGAAGCCGGAGGATAGGTGCGGGCTGTTCAAGGTTAATTGTGATGCTAGCTTGAGTTCGTGGGGGAAGATAGGTGCGGGCTTCGTTGTCAGGGACGGGGATGGCAGCTTCATGCTTGAGGGCTCTGCTTTGGTGGGTGAATGTTAGTCCCCTGAAGTCGCAGAGGCTGCGGCTTTGGAATGGTCTTTGATGCAATGCAGGGAAGCGGGGCTGTCTCATATCTCAGTAGAGTCGGATTGCGGTTCGTTGATGGCCAAACTAAAGAATGGTCAGGCGTGGAAAGGAGATTTGGGTGTGCTGCTTCGGAGCATTAGGATGTTGGCGAGGGAGTTCCTGGTCTGCTCGTGGAGTCCTGCTCATGTTTTGGCTTCCTAAGGCCTAGTTTTCCTTGTATTTTTGATCCTGTTGATTCACTTTCTACCCAACTGGTTGAACTGTTGCATTGTGACATTAATCCCTAAATAAAGCTTTGGTTTTCCTCAAAAAAAAAAAAAAAACCCTCTCTGATCTTTCTTCTTCCAATCATCTATATATATAGGGTCTGTTGAGTGGAGAAACATATTTATAAGAGCATGCTATGTTATAGTTGATAAGAGTCACGGATAAGACAAGGAAGCAGCAATAATAAGACATAACTAGTAATACTACTAGCATAATTGATTATATAATAACAAAAGGCCTGTAATTAATTACATAATAATAACAAAAGGCCGGAGATGTATCCGGACAAGTGTTCAAGAGTTCGAGCACTATGCAGCGTTCCTTGTATAGTAGCAGTATAGATTCAAAAAAAGGAACATGACCTGCTTTACCAAAAAAAGGAACATGACCCGTTCCTTATATACAAAATAGCAGTTCACTGTTCAGATTAGAGGAAGCATGCACTCAGCTTTGGAGGAAAGTGCAGATCACGAGAAGGGAGATGGTAAACCCGAGAACGCTCGACAACAACCTTGGGACGCAAGCCATGATACTTTTGTTCAAACTGAGCAGCGCAACTGTCATCACTGTCATCACTACTAGAAGACAGCGCATGCGGGGAGAGGAGTGAGTTTGGTGAGGGGGTCCCAACTTCCTGGTCCACAGTGAAAGAGGAGACACAGAGGAAGTAGTCAGCAGTTTCGCGAACAACTGCTGTAACCACAGCACATAAAGATACAAGACTCTGGTCGGGATAATCCTCCACCCTAAACAAGGTTGCTTCCCTCATCAGTATACCATGCATCTTCAGCCCCTCCAACAAATTAGGCAACTCCCAAGTACAAACAATTTCCCCTTGTTTGTCAACTAGGTGAGCACTTGATGCAATTGTGAAGCTTCTATACTCTAAAACAGCGCGCCCTATTCTGACCACAAAGTATAAGGGATGGTCATCAGTTGATACTTCACTCAAGACTCGGCCACTGCAGATCGCCTTTCCGCCGTACAAGAGGGAGCCCACATGCTTGGTCCGGCTTCGATCTCCAAGATCTTCCCATTTCCTCGATTTGGTGTCGAATACATAGCACTCTTTACGGCAGTCTATCTTCACGTAAATCTGATCGCCAACTACCAAGTGATTGACTATCAATAAACCCTTTCTTATGTTCTTCGGATCGTGCAAAGGCGGGACTTCCGTCCAGCCCAGACCGACTTCTTTAAGATTAAGAACCTCATGTGATGGAAGAATATGTCGAGGTGGATCTAGATACATATCCGGAATGCTTTCGATCACGTGCATTTCATCTCCAATCCTCACTACAATGGGCCAGAATTTTGGCTTCTTAAGAGGCGGGATGCTGTCACATTTTGAGAGAGAGAGTCCACCATCACCTCCAGACAAGTGATAGGTTTCACGAGACGTGCCCTTAAAACCATACGTCTTATAAAACCAGCGAAGATAAGTGCACACTTCTTTTCTATATTGAAGCTTATCGAACTTTGAAAACTCTTGCCCGCCGATCATGTATGCACCAGACCCCAGCTTGAACAAGCCCATTGACGTCGGGAGACCCTTTTCAAGAATGTCGAGAGTGCATGTGGTGGGAAGAGTCTCGTCCTTGGACTTGAGATCCAAGCAACAGATCATCAAACCGTCCGAGATGCAAAGATACCTTTCTTTCTCTCCTGACCTAGCCAGTTTGGCAAGCTCAGTCCAACTTTGCCTTTCCTGCACACCAAAAACATAAATCAAATCTTGCAAGAACAACAACACAGTTGAATCAATAAAAGACTAATCAAGAGAAAATTATCACAAAGCAACAGATTTGAACTTGCCATTGGCTTGCTCATGCCAATCCCTTGCCAATTTCGTCCTATGTATACAATGCAATGCAATTTACTTCTCAGAGACAATCATCAATACTCAATTTCACAGGCTCTGATAGCTTTAAGTTTACAAAATCAATAAACTCAGTCCTGCCATTACCTTTAGTTCTCACTATCTATATATCACAAACTCAGCTATTCATCATCACAAGTCCACTGCCCATCCAAACTCAACTATTCATCATCACAAGAACAACAAGTACATAGCGCTTGCATTTCAATCCTGAGCATACATATCAAATCTAGGGCATACCCATTACAAGAACAACAAGTACATAGCTCTTGCATTTCAATCCTGAGCATACATATCAAATCTAGGGCATGGCTAACACAACCAACACAAGTGAGTCACATTCAGTTACTATAAAACAGGGCTGTGACAAACGATTAATAGAGATTGAGTAAGTGGGCACCTGGTATGAGCAATAATGAGTTGAAACATGGGTTGTGCTGCTCATGCGCAAACACTCTTCAAGGGACATAGAAATCAGTTGCTTCTGGAGCTCCAGCTCCTTGTTGGTGAGGGGTTTCTCTTCGGTAAGAGCTTCATCTGCCTTTGCTATGTGTTGGCACTCCTCTTTTAGGGCTTCTAGGATGCATTCAAGTGTCATGATACCTTCTTCCTCATTACTGTCACCGGAGCCGGAGCTGGAGCCGGAGCCAGACCCAAGTGCATGATCAGAACCCTCCTGACTTTGGCCGTGGTGACCAAATGTACCAATTGCCAGAAACCTTGATTCAGGCGAACCACTGGAGCCTCCCAGATGTTGTGCTTTTTAACGAAAATAACAATAATATTAAAACCAACCAGAGAAATAGGGAATTTATCATCAGTTCAGGAGATATTAATCAAGGGCTCACCACCAGGTGGGCTGTGGTTTCTTGCTTCCTGATCTCCCATTGATGCGCTTGTTTGCAGACCGGATGCTTGCAATTGCTTCTCTATAGATCTCTGAAGTCAATACAGAAGATAGAATCAACAAAAATCTTCAACAAGTAAACACGATTTTATAGCACAAGACAAACTCCGCAACTGACCAAAATCGATACGCATGATTAAAAGTCTGTAAGCAAAACCTAATTCCCCTCCCTCAAAAATTACGATTAAGTGCAAATCTTACCAATAGCAGCGGCATGATTCGGTGCACGATGGCGGCGATAGATAGAGAAGGAGAGAGGACGATTTTTCTCGGCCCCGAGAGAGAGGAGAGAGAGAGATGGAAATGAGGACGATTTTTCTAGGGTTCGAAAGGGTTATTTCTACTTGTTTACACAAAGTCACAAACCACCCTTATTTTTTCTTGCTTCTCCCAAACGATCTCTCTTTACAATTTTGCACGAAACTATCCTTTTATCTCATAATCTATGTATCTATATACTATATACACTTAAACCTCTATAATTTAATAGGATCGGGACCGGATGGAGTATTTTATAGAGATATTAATTCATCGATAAACTAATACTCCCTCTGTCCCAAAAAGAATGTCCATAAAGCATTTGTGCACAATATTTAAGACACATCACATCACTAATTAATGTCCCAACTCCACCAACTACACATTACAGCTGTTTTCAGTAAAGGAAAGGGAGGGATCCATGCCAAAAAATTACAGCCAATAGGAGACAAGGAAGGTTTTTTTACAACCAATTAAAGCAAAGAGATTTTGGGTACAGGATTGTTGACATGGACTTGTCTTCCATAAACACAAAACAACAATAAATACATAACCTTGTTTACAGAAAACCCCAACTACAACCCACACGAGTGCATTGAATTGAAAAACACAAAAGAATCTCTGCATCATTGCTGGAAGTTGATGGCTTCAGCATTTACTCAAAATGAAGACCCACCACCTGATGGTTCAGCCCCACCTCACCAACCTTTTCTCTTTGATTTAAATGAGCCAGCTGTGGAGACAGAAGAGGTGGCAGGGCATCACACAGCAGGGGAAGAGAATCTGACGCCAACCAGTTTGCATCACCAGCCATCAAAATCCAAGCTCAGCGATGAGAGAAGGTTTCATATTCTGTTGAGGCTTTTGCAGGTGCATTCATCAACATGTCAGTTGTATAGGAGACACATGCAAGTCGTTGCAGATGAGTTTGGTATTTCAGCAAGGACAGCAGCCAGGATATGGAACACAGCAAAGGAGCAGATAGAAAACCATCAGAGGCCAAATGTAAGCAGCAAGTATCACAAGAGTGGGAGAAAGAGACAAGATGTAGATCAAGCAGCAATCATAGCAATAAAGATGGGAGACAGAACTTGCATCAGAGATTTAGCTAGCAAGTTGGGCATGGCAAAGAGTACATGTCACAGACTCATCAAGAGGGGAGCAATCAGGCCTCATACCAATGCACTCAAGCCAGGCCTAAAAGAAGCAAATAAGACAACCAGACTACAATGGATTCTCAGTTTGCTAGAAGGGGCCACACCAGAGACAAAGAAATTTTACTATGCAATGTATGACTTTGTCCATATTGATGAGAAATGGTTTCAACTCAGCAGAAAATCACAGAGATGTTATCTAGCAATGAATGAGAAGGGCCAATACAGAGCAGCAAGTTCAAGCAAGTTTATACCCAAGGTGATGTTCACAGCTGCAGTGGCAAGACCAAGATACAATTCACAAGGAGACTGCACATTTAATGGAAAAATAGGGATTTTTCCATTCACTTATCAAGAAGCAGCAAAGAGAAAAAGCAAGAACAGAGCAAAGGGCACAATGGTTACAAAACTGGTAGAATCAGTTAACCAAAAAGTGACAAGAGAAATGCTCATAAGGCAGATTGTTCCAGCAATCATGGCAAAGTGGCCTAGGGAGACAGGAGCTCATCAAGTCATTTTTATTCAGCAAGATAATGCAAAGGCACACATATCACAAGAAGATGCAGAGTGGCAACAGTTTTATCAGCAAGATGGTTTCACTTTCATACTAACTCAGCAACCACCAAACAGTCCTGATCTAAACATCTTAGACTTGGGATTTTTCAGAAGCATTCAATCACTCATGCACAAGAAGATGCCAAACAATGTTGATGAGATGATGGATGCAGTCAATCAAGCATTCTATGAATTAGATCCTAAGACATTGAGTGATGTGTGGATGTCTTTGCAATATGTTATGAATGAGGTCCTAAAGAGAAAAGGCTCAAATGACTATGAGTTGCCACATGTAAACAAGAGGAGACAAGAGAGGCTAGGCATCCTACCAATACAAGTCCAAGCACCAATGTGGGCAGTACAACAGGCATGGGAAATAGTTTATGGACAGCAAACACACAATGAATGTCAACACACTATGGAACCAGAAATGCAGACTGAAGACACCCAACACAGTAACGGAGACAACCAGACTCAAGAGGAAGCATATGAGGACATGCATGAGCTTTAGTGGAAGGTATGAGACAACAAGTGTTTTTTGTAATCAGAAAAGTGTAAGTTGATGCACAAGAAGTACTTTTGTAATCACAAAAGTGTAAGTTGTAGGAAGACATACTTTTGTGATCAGAAAAGTGTAAGTTGTGGGAAGAAATACTTTTGTATCCAGAAAAGTGTAAATTTAATGATGGTAATGAAATGAAACTGACTTTTGCCTAGCAAAAACAGAAGATAAGTTTATAATGAAACAGGTGGAGACATAGGCAATATAATCTCAAATGTCAAGATGGTAATGAAATCAAAGTGAATCAAGGAAATCATAAACTGTAAAGGAGACAAAGATGGAGTAAAGAAAAGAAAGTGATTACAAAAGCAAAAACAGATTGCAAGGCTAGCAAAAACAATTGAAAAAAAAAAGAAAATTAATCTCAGATGTCTCCAATCCATCATTGATGCAACCCACCCACATTAACTTCAGCTCCACTGGCTTGCCAAAGCCTGTAAACAGACTTGCTTCCTAGTTGAAGCTGAAATTAGTGGGAATGTAGAGCCATTGCATCTAAGAACATTGACTCATCATTGATAAAAAGAAAAAAAAAAGAAAAATAATCTCAGATGTCTCCAATCCATCATTGATGCAACCCACCCACATCAAACTTCAGCTTCACTGGCTTGCCAAAGTCTGTAAACAGACTGGCTTCCTAGTTGAAGCTGAAATGAGTGGGAATGTAGAGGCATTGCATCTCAGACTATTGACTCATCATTGATAAAAAAAAACAAAAAAAAAACTGAGATGCAAACATGAAAGGGATGCAAAACAATCAAACATGACAAAAGCAATTTCATGAAGGCAGGAGACAACAACATAAGAAGCATGCTCACAAAAAGACTTGGTACAAAATGTAAGTGTACAAAATGATAACACAAGAAGCATGAATGAAAGTGCACAGAACCAAAACCAAACAAGCATGCTCACATCTCAGAGATCATGACAGAATTAAATCTCAGACAGACAATGAAAAAAACAAGCATTAAACCAAACAAGCATGCTCACAGAACCAAAACCAAACAAACAAGCATGCTCACATCTCAGAACCAAAACCAAACAAGCATGCTCACATCTCAGAGATCATGACAGAATTAAATCTCAGACAGACAATGAAAAAAACAAGCATTAAACCAAACAAGCATGCTCACAGAACCAAAACCAAACAAACAAGCATGCTCACATCTCATAACCAAAACCAAACAAGCATGCTCACATCTCAGAGATCATGACAGAATTAAATCTCAGACATACAATGAAAAAAACAAGCATTAAACCAAACAAGCATTAAACCAAACAAGCATGCTCACAGAACCAAAACCAAACAAACAAGCATGCTCACATCTCAGAACCAAAACCAAACAAGCATGCTCACATCTCAGAGATCATGACAGAAAGTGTACAGAATGATATTGCATCTCAGAGATCATGTCAGAATGATAACACCAGAAGCATGACAACAAAACCAAAGAAGCATGCTCACATCTCAGACTTCGTACAAAATGTAAGTGCACAGAACATGAAAAAAAAATACAGCATGTGAGAATGAATGAAAATAATCAATGTACAATCTCAACAGACAATGTAATGAAATAAGTAGCATGATATTGCATCTCAGACAAGCATGTAACAATGATAACACAAGAAGTATGATACAAAACCAAACAAGCATGCTCATAAGTGCACAGAACATGTTCACAAAATCAGCATGTGAGAATGAATGAAAAGAATCAATGTACACTTGATTGTACACAATAAAATCAAATAAGTAGCATGATATTGCATCTCAAACAAGCATGTAAGAATGCTAACATAGGAGACATGAACTTATTCAATTCAGCAATGTATGTAGATATAGGAGACATGAACTCAACAAACAATGGAGAGCAAAATCCATCAAACAAGGCAGGAGACAACAAGGGCCAACAATGAATCCATATCACATCTGAGAACAACATGCTTGCTTGAGCTTATGCAATCCAGCAATTTATGCAGATATAGGGTACATGTACTCAACACATCAGGAAAAAATAACATGGATCACATCACAACATTCCATATAAGATCCGACAGTGGGCTTCCAATCATAAGATGGTACCCGGTCTATCAAGAATCTACACACAACATATAACACAGCAGAGACGCATCCTCATCAACCAAATCAGAAGGAGCACATAAAGGAGACAGTGAGGAGCAATTTCAATGAAGGGGGAGAAATCATGCTCAGAGGTAACATGCAAATCAGGGAGAGATCATGCTCAGTTTCACGAATCAAGTTAGGGATGGGGGGAAATCATGAACATGCAGCCACAATCAAGCAAGACTCATCACAAGAACATGCAAGCAAACATGCACAACTTCTCATCTCAACAGAATTGAATCTCAATACATAAAGGAGACAATGAGAAGCAATTTAAAGGGAGAGACGACTTAGCTACCCAGAAGTGCCGGAGTCCACGGAATCGGGCACAACTTCGCCATCATCAGAGTTAGGGGGGTCTCTAGCACGGGATTCCACAGTCGGCTCCTCTTCCTTTCTAGCCACCGCCTTCGCCTCGTTGTAAGTATAGTTCCTCACCGAATCATTGGAACGGCCCTCGCAGCTGAACGAGTGAAAACCCTTGCAAGCGGAGCCCCAGTCGCATTTATCGAAGTACACGGGGCAACCATGGTCAGAGAATGAATCAAAAGAGGGTATGGGGCCATCGTACTCATCCGCGAAGGGATCAGAGATTTCAGGCTCTGCCGGACGCCCCTCCTCACTCATCGTTCAATAGGAGACAAAGAGGGATCCAAAAATGGAGAGACACAGAGAAGGAGGGACGAAGGGAGCAAGAATGGAGACCAAACAAGCAAGGAGACAAAGAGGGATTGAAGCATGAAGCTTCTGCAAGCCACAAATGGAGTCGAAGCAAGGCAGAAATGGAGGGTTTTCAAAGGAGCAAGGGAGAGAGACAAGGATTGGTAAATGGCGCAAATGAGGAGTGAGGCGGATGAGATTAGGGTTTGGGTGGTTATATACCACCATCCATGGCCGAGCACCACAATTGGATCAGTCCAATTGATCACACACAAAACGCCCACGTTTACAGATCAATTGACCTGGAGAAGAATTAGGCTTCAAATGCAAATTTTTTTTTTGGGCCTTCATTGATCTTGTTTTAAAGAGGATTAAAAACTGATTAAGAAAATAATGAAAAAAATTTGAACTAAAAATGATTTTTGGGTATAATCTTATGGATATGTTAAGTGATTAATGGGTATAGTGTGATTATGAGAGAGATGAAAAGGAATAAAGAGTTGGTAGGTGTATGTAAATTGAATAATTGTATGAGGGTAAATGTGTAAAAAGGATGTGATATAAAAGGAAAGAAATGAAAGATGGACGAACTTTGTGGGACGACCGAAATGGAAATACGGACATTCTTTTTGGGACGGAGGGAGTATTTATTAATCAATATATACTTCTAAACCTGAAGCAGTTAAGGGCAGTTTCGTCAATAAGAATTTTTAAACCGCCCATCCTATTTTTAATTAAGTGATTAATTATGACAAATTTCTATCCATTCATATCTATACATAATATATCTTGATATCCTATTTTTAATAACTGATTTTTATTCTAATTTTCTATCCATTCATATCTATACATAATATATCATATATCTTGATATCCATGTTTTTATATCTATACTTCCATATTTTTAATAACTAATTTTTATTTTAATTTTCTATTCATTTGTGTAGCACAAGATAAGTTATAGCCTCTATATATATACATGAAACACAAACACGTAATTACTAACACAAACATGTTATAGCCTCTATTCACGTGATTTACGTAAGTTATAGCACAAGATTTCATACGTGTTTATTTTATTAATGGATTTGTATGTTTATATTCTCTACTTTCTGATTTTTGCCTTCTCTACTTTTTGATCGGTGTCATAATATATCTATGCTTAAAATATTTGGATTTCTCCACGAGTCTTTCTATTGGCGTCAATGTATGAATGTGTATTATTTTAAAATTTTTAATTATGTAAGTCTAGCAGTTTAGAAAGTTAATCTAAACTAATAATAAATGTATCACGTAGTAAATGTTTCCTTCATAGATGAAGTAATATATTTTCATCGAATTGCTGGTCAAGTACGCACTATGTTATTCAAAATTAAAGTATTTGGTCAAATTTTATTGGGATATTACTTTCATTTTCTATCCACTTATATCTAATAGATTTGTTTTCTTGTGCTATATATTACTATTACCTTTTAATATTTATATAAAAGCTTTAATTTACATGTGTAACCTTGATACGTAATTATACCATGATACACATTACCCGATCCAATTTTACCATATAAAATCTTTAATTTACATGTACAATAACCTGTCATTACCCGATCTAATTTGACCCATAATCTAATTGATCCAAACCTACACTCAGTCCGAAATGACCAAACCCGACCGAACCGACCCATTTGACAAGTTTAATATGTACAATATTGACACATTAAGATTATTTACAAATTGAATTAATATTTTTGGCATACAAATATTTAATTTCACAAAATATTTCTTCATTTCTTCGATTGAATTCAAATTGAGGAGAAGTTTGAGTTGTTGAAATTTACATGTTAGTTGGGTATGGTCATTGCAAGTTTGGTTCAGTTGGGATCGGACCAGTCAGTTTGGTTCGGGATTGAATATAGACTATATAGTTCACGTCGTTATTTTAATATTAGTCGTTTCCAATTCATTATGGTTTTCTTGCAAATTTAGGTTGACCAATTGGTGAAATAAGTCGACTATTTTATACTTTCGTTTGACACCAGCATTTTAGACCAATTTGACGATAAAGGGAAGTTATATTATTTATTTGTTATAATAATAAAATATATATTTATATTTAAATAATTATATATACAATTTTATAGTTAATAATATGATATCAATTATGTTAAAAATATGTTAATTAATATTTTTTACATTTTTTAGTTAAAAGAGTTCTCGAACAAATACCGATTTTGTTCTACATAGGTTCGTGTTACTAAAATTAACCAATTTACCGATTCTAAATGTTACAATTTTCACAATACTTATCGGATTCAAATAAATTATTTATTTAATTTATAATAATTATATCATTTGTAAATTAACATATTTTTGAAGTTTATTTAAAAACTTCCCGGGCAAGGCCCGGGGTTATAACTAGTTTATAGAGATTTTAGTGATAGAAGTATTTTTAATTAAATAATACTAAGTATTATCATTGAACCAAAATTAATACTAACTACATAAATAATAAAAGTATAGCCAAACTATTAACATATTTACTAAAAATGAAATATGGACAATTTTCGACCAAAATTTGGATGATTGGTATTATTGTATATTCCTTATACAGATAATTATTAATTTATGATTTTATTAAGACCTTATATTTGTATAGTGGTTTTTTGAAAATTTATTATCTTATCGAAAATCATCAAATTTTACACTAGCCTAAGTCGGGACCGGAGAAAAATATTAATTTACCGTGGATATTAATTTATCGAGTATTATTTTATAGAGGTTCTACTGTATCTATCTATCACCGTCATAAGCATAATCGTCATAAGCATCGTAACTAGTATATACTAAAACGGAGGTTCAAAATAATATTTAGTATAACACGTGTCAACTTCTTATTGAACCGCATCACCCACCTTTATTAAAACAATTTTATTGGTTAATTTTACTTGTAGACTACACATATATGTAAAATATGTAAGAATATATATTATTTAAATTGTATGTACAAGTTTTCTTTAAAGATATAGTTAATTAAGCTTACTTATACTAGATTGGATATTAAAATAATAATATAGAAAATATATGTCAACTCTAATTAAATATATAATTAAAATTATAATCCATAAACAATAAAATAAATTCTACAAAATCTTAGGAGGATCCAATCCTTGTACAAAAAATCATAATCGTACAAACATATGTTCGATTAAAAGAATATATATTATAGCGAAAATACAATATTATTAAAATAAATCCTATAAAAAATAAATTAAATAAAAGAATACAAGATTTTATATCAAACTATTCGTTTAAATAACTTTATATAAAAGAGAAATTAAATTTTTAGTTAAATCTGTCACCATATTTTGTCACGTCACCCCCCTTGATAAAAATATTGTATTATTATATATTAGCTTTATCATAATATATAATCTTAATCTTATACATCCATCTAACTATCAATTATCTATCTATCTATTACTATATACTAAAGCGGAAGCAAATGCTGCTATCATATTGCGCCACATCACCCCCTTATTTAAAAATTTATCTTATTGAATCTTTATTTTATCATAATCTTAGACATACTTACTTAGGATATTAATTCTATCTTAGAGTTTGAGTTGTTTAATTAATAATTCTATCCAAATATATAAATCCCGAATTTATCAATAGACCATTTAATTAATACATAGATCTACCATTAAATTTTTTTAAAAAAATATTTTTATTTAGGCATAATGTATAAATTATGATCTTAATATTTTATCCATTTAGTTAAATAACAAATTTAATTATAATTAGTTTTTGCAATTTAATTATGATATTTTTTTAAAAATCATCCAATGGTAGCATATTCTACAACTATATTTAAGCCAAATATTCATTATATTAAAATAATAAATTAACTATATTTTTTCTTATCACTTCATATTTAAATCTCAATAAAAAGATTAGATGTTATATTCAGCATAAATATATCTCTAATATTACATATTGATTACAATTTAGATTAAAAAATAGATTTCTTAATTAAGATAATGATTCGTTAATTTTTTATAAAATATATTTATATTTCTTATTTAAGTATTCTTTCAAAATATAAAAACATATATATATATAAGATAATTTGGTTTTCTATTTTATCTTATTAAATATTATCTATATCTTTAATATAGTACTATATTATTCCGAGTTTTTATTTAACATTGTTATACATAATACAAGTTAGTTTACACAATTTAATTAAAATGGCAAACGTTTTTAAAATTTTTTAATAAAATGTGATAATGCATTTTCTTATCTTATGACATTCTTCCTCGATTATTTAATTATATGTTTATGTAAATATAAGAACATTACCCCTCATTGTGCCATCAAAATTGACTTCAGAAAGGCCTTTGACACCGTCAATCTATCATTCATCATTAATGTGCTTCACTCTTTTGGCTTCCCTGCACAACTCATTGGCTGGATTAGATCTTGTATCTCCACTGCCTCTTACTCAATTCTTGTCAACGGCCAGCTTGAAGGATACTTTCCGGGTAAAAGAGGACTCTGCCAAGGCGACCCTTTATCACCCGTCCTCTTCGTCCTCGCCATGGAGTACTTATCCCGAATGCTCAAGTCTCTTGAGCAGGATGCCAATTTCCAATTCCATCATAAATGCCAGACTTTAAAGCTCACTCACCTTTCCTTTGCAGACGACCTTATCATCTTCTGTAAAGGTAACCTCAGCTCTGTTCAGGCGGTGAAAAGGGTTCTTGATGAGTTCAGCCAGCTCTCTGGATTACATGTGAGCCTTGAGAAATCTAATGTCTTCCTTGGAGGTGTGGATGATCAAACTCAACAGCAAATCCTTCTCTCCACTGGTTTCTCAGCTGGCACGTTTCCCTTCCGATATGTTGGGATACCAATCGGGCCCAAGCGCCTGTTTCCGAGGGACTACAATCTGTTGGCCGACAAAATGACAGCTAAAGTTTGTTCCTGGACGGCAAAGCACCTCCCTTATGCAGGGAGGAAGGAATCAATTCGGTCAGTGCTCTATGGAATTCAAACTTTTTGGTGTAACATCCTCATTTTGCCCCAAGAAGTGTTGCATAAAGTTCAATCAATCCTCCGCTCGTTGCTTTGGTCGGGCATCGCTTCTTCCAAAAGAGGGCTGGTTTCTTGGGCGGTGATTTGTAAACCGCTTGATGAGGGTGGGCTTAGGTTCAAGGAGCTTCTCTCTTGAAACAAAGCCAGCATGTTGCAAGTGATTTTTGAAATTGACAAGGCACAACCCAACATTTGGGTCAAATGGGCTGAGGCTAATTTGCTCCACGGTGATAGTATTTGGTGTGTGCAAGCCAAAAGTGATGATAGCTGGGGCTGGAAGAGCCTCCTCAAGGCCAGAGACCACCTTCTCACTAAGGCCGATTCCGCCCAATGCACTACAACTATGGAGAGAGTTGACGGTAATTACTCTTCCATTGCTATCTATAATCTCATTCGGCATAAATGTCCAGCTCAATCGCATATGGCTACTATTTGGGGGAATTTGAACAGCCCCAAGTGTTCCTTTATTACTTGGCTTGCTATTCATGACCGACTTCCCACTAAACATCGACTTGCCCGCTGGATTGATCTCACCGACACCGACTGCCCACTTTGTAGTGGTGATGTTGAAACTGGCCAGCACCTTTGGCTCCTTCTCAATCACTATCCTCCAACGCCTTCTTCCTTGGATGAACATCCACCGCCGATTTGATACACTTCTTGACTGGTTGGATTGGGTTTGTCGTGCTCAACATAACAAATTTGTGTCCCACACTTGGGTCACCCTTCTCACCACTTTTGTGTACCACATTTGGCTTGCCCGAAATGAGGTCGTCTTCAACAACACTAGCCCAAATAGCGACTTTGTTGCCCAAAAGACCAAGAAACAAGTCCAAGAGATTATTAAAGCCAAGAAGCCAAGAGCTACCACCACCTTGAATGTAACGTGGCTTAGATCTTTAGGTAGCACTTAGAGCCTTTTTTGTACTGGCTAACTTGTTTTTGTCTCTTGTTGTTGTTTCTTGCTACTTTGGTTGCCGGCTTGATGGCATTTTTGATGTGTATCATTCTTGTAACGGTGCACTTTGTAAATTCTTTCCTTACTAATGCAGATTAACCCCTTTATTCAAATAAAAAATTATTTATTAAATATTATGATTAAACTAACTACATATTTAATTTGTGTATATCAAGTTGGTGCTTTGCATACTAAAATATAAGTACACATAAATTGCATAATGATGTATTTTATTGACCATAAAATATAAGCACGTGATTTCAAAGCATCCAAATCTACAGCAAGGACAGAGTAGTCATTTCGGTCCAGCCCTTGATTTGCAGTTGGTTGATTGTCATTTATATGCGCTATGGCATTTCTCCAAAACTTAAGCATATCACATGCATCATGTTGCCATACATGAGAAGTGAAATTCAAACAGTTTGGGAGAGTTTGATAGTTGCTCTGATGAACCCTGGTCACCCAATTCAAGTCCTGCTCAAGCACAAGTTCATTGTTGAAATCTGCATACTTCCCTCCAATATCATGCATCCAAGTTATAAAAGTACGAAGTTTCTCATTTGATAGAATGTAGGGGTGGTAGGACGCCCATAAACAATGATCCAGGTTCGTTACGGTAGTCAAGAAGTTGAGAAACTCATACAGCTTTGAAGGGATACGATATATGCCCGTTGGATACCATCCAAATCCCCAATTTATTGCCCCACAGATATCCAGAAGCACAGTTCCAAGATTTTGTACTTGGCTGATGCAATCAGTTTTCACTCCTGCCTGTCCTTCCACCACCACACTTGGAATTTTCAAGATTTTTCCCTTTGTTTCATGAACAATCAGCATATAATCTTCAATGATCTCATGAGAATGGCCGTTCTTTTGCAAATCAATTACTCCTTCAATGTAATCCCTACAAACTGATTCCAAAAATCTATCCACATCATTCCGGGAAGCTCTGTTGTTGTGCACCATGGTTTGTAGGGAATTGGAGAGGGTATCGTAAGGGGGATAGAAGAGTCGGGCATTTCTAGTAGTTTGGGGTGGTGGAGGACAAGTTTCCTTATAATCAATATGATGCAAAATTGAAGGGTGTTCCCTAGGCAGATTCGACCACAATCTTCTTCCTTGTGGTATCCGAATAGTCTGGCGGGGAAGAACAGGATTAGCACTGTGATACCTTCCCTGATCCATAAATCAACAATTATCTGTACACACAAAATCATCATTCTATCAAATTAAGCTAACAAAGCTACACATTTTTTTTTCAGCCCAAAACAGCAATGTCGTTAGCCACAGAGATTTTACCACAACAGTCATGGTCGGTGGCGAGAGAAATTTTACCTTTTACCGCGGGGGTTGAGGTGGGTATTTTCACCATCCTTCTATTGTGGAGCAGGTCAAGGAAATGCACAAAAAGTCGGCTCGGTGGGAGTCGACCTTGCCTTTAAGCGTGGGAGGGCCTCCGTCAAATCACAACTGGGAGAAGCCGTCGAGTTCTTGGATGAAGGTAAATTGTGATGCTAGCACAGTTCAAGCACCTAACGATGCTGAAATCCTTGAAGCTGCAGCTTTGCTTTGGGCCTTAGAGAAGTGTGAGGAGTTTGGTTTCAGCCATATAATTGCTGAGTCAGACTCTCACTCTATTGTTGCAAAGCTCAAGGGGAACAAGCAATGGCGGGGAGTAATGGGCAAATGCTTGAAAGAGCTTCCGGTGAGGTTCGATCGAAAAAAAGCTTTGTCAAGTGAGGTTCGATCGAAAAACACCGGTGAGGTAAAAGGCAAGTGTGTTGTCTCGACCAAATCTAGAGGAGAGGTAAGTGTGCTTTTTTACTGTGGGGTCCGTACATAAATCCCCTCCATTGGATCAGGATAAAGTATAACCCCAGCCCTCTGATGTACATTTGTTTTTGTTAAGGTACTGTATATAAAATTGATGTTGCCTTTTGAGATTTTCGGGTGAAAATAATACTATTATACTCGGACGGTATACACGTTTGGAATTCATGTTGCCGGTCCCACACATAACTATTAAAGATATATAGAAAGTACTCCATAATGTAATTGTTTGAAATTCTTGATTCATTTCCATTAATTCTAAACGTGTATGACAAAATCTATACCCATGATTCAAGACTATAAGTAAAACCTAATTCCCCTCCCACAAAATCGTAAAAATAATGTAGAAAATTAACGTTTATTTTGACTATTGTATTATCTTTTATTATTAAAACTGTAAAAATATATTATATTAATAAATATTAGTATTTGTTAATAATATTTTTAATATAGTGATAATGAAATCGACATTCTTGACTCGTTATACCGACCCGAACCGCCCAATAACCTATCATGACCCGACCCGACTTGACCTACAATCCGATTGACCCGGACCTGAACCTGACTAAACCAACCCGTTTGGCATGTCGGGAGAAACAATAACTAATGATATAAATATTCAATCCAATGTTGAAATCATATAAATATTTTTTATACCGAATAACTTAAAATTATAGAAACAAACCTTCATCCACTATAAACTATACTATATATTAATCGAACATTATGATTATGGTTGTGGGTTTGTAGTGCCAATCCAACACATAACTATATAGGTCAAGATGGTCTACACTCTACAGTACGTTTATTAAAAGATATAGTTTAAATCAAATTAATCGAAATCATCCCCATGACATGTAACTTTGTTTTACGCAAGGATTGTTAAGTATAATGTAATTGTTTGAAATTCTTGATTCATTTTCATTAATTCCAAACGTGTATGTATACAACAATTTTAGATCTGTCTTGAATTTTGTATTGAACATGACAACTATTTCTAATTTTCCATCAAACCTTATTGTCACCCAAAACACACAACTTCATCGGCATCAAGTGCAGGAATTTGGTTCCATGGTCATATATTCAATTCCACCTTTACATGTCCAGTGCAAATTAACATGTTAATCCACTCAACAAAGTGCCTACATTCTATGCAAATACAAAATTCTAACGCCCAAATTAAACCTTCTAGCAAGACTCTGGATCCATTGGCAATCAATCCGAATCAGACGATGCATGAGAGTAAGGATCAAGTGTCATGATCATCTTAGACAGACTCTCACCCATGTCTTCCAAATCATCTTTTCCGAAACCCCAACACCTTAACAACTCAGCACCTGGAGCTCCACGCTGGATACCGAATCTTTTTAGATTCTCCAACCTATTCTTCAAGAACGGCATGACAGCGCTTGTGGACCGTAATCTTGCAGCCATAGGAATAGAGTGAACGTCGAGGGAGCCCTTTGAAGGTGAAGCCGACGTTATGCTACTTGCTGACACTAGCCCGTGCTGGCCAACAACAGAGCTGAATATGGAAGGGAACGGTAATGGTATAGGAAGAGGGCATGGCGAGACTGACAGGTGGCAGAATCTTGGCCTATTTGGAGTGTGTTCATATGCAGCACAGATGGATTCTTGTACTTCAGAAACCGACGCTCTCTCACCACCTTAAGAGGAAAGTTTAATAACGGAAATTAAAGCGTTATTCAACTTGAATGCACAAAATCTAAGGGTTTGTCAGGTGATTTTACAGACAACACTAACAGCAAACATCTACCTAGTGTACCCTGCATAATCAAGGTTGAGTTGTATGCATCCTACATTTTGTGTATAATGTTTTTTTTTTCTAAAGAGAGTTCATTTTGGGTGACAAACATTAAAAATATCTTAAAATTACCTGACCAAAGAGCTCCTTGTATGACCATGGCTTCCACTGACAGCATATCTTCTTCATCTTCTGCAATCTCTGGGCTCAAGGTTTGCAAGCTGGTCAATAGTGGCTGCTCATCCTGCTTGCCTAGAGTTCCAAATTCATAAAGATTACACAAAAGTAGTTTCTAATGCAAAAAAGTAAGAAGAAACCATAGTGTAAATGGGGTACCGATCAGAGAAGGTGCTGGGAATGCAGCATCCAAGACGGCCACCATGTTCTGAAGGGGCTCGCCAGTTAGCATTTGTACAATGCCATTGATATCTGAGGCACCCGCGAAATAGTTTGAGCTTGCTGTGGGGCCTGGTGTCTCCATCCGGAAAGGAAGACTAAGGGAGTGCATTGCTGATGCATAGACAGCACTGCTGTGGTATGCTTTTTCATCATCAATGTGGAGCAGTTTGGAACCCTTACCTTACAAAGACAAAAATTCAGGAAAGGGGGTATCATCAGATTAACAAAGGTTTTAATGAGCAACAATAATTACTCGGCCCTAGATATCATTATTTTTCTCCTGTTCTTATCTTGTTTGTATAATTGTATGCAAAGGTCATTATTGACATATTTCAATCATAATTCATAAAAGTTCAATCCTAACAAAATTCTAAAGCAAGACAGTAAGTCTGAATAAAAAAATGCTTACTGTTACTGAGAAAAGGAAGCCCAACTGGCACATATAGCTTGCAAAAGGGCGAAAGCCTTGAAAATGAAACAGCATCATGAAGGTCCCTAGAAATCATTCTTTTCTGGCTTCTAATGTTCACATAAGAAGACGGTTGTCGAACAGCATAAAGCAAAACAGGAGTGTTTGTGTACTCGTCAGCAATGTGTTCTAAGAAATCTGCCCCTATACTGGAGAATCCACCAGCGTCATCAACCAGATATTGAATTCCCTGTCAATTTTTATAGGCAGTACTTTAGTGTGAGAAATAAAGAAAACAGATGACAAGAGACATAACGTTTTATGGACGAAGAAATAAATGACAGAATGACTGGTACCACAAACCTGAATGTGATCGCATTCTTCAATAAAAAACCGAAGCCTATCACTCATTTCTTCTCCCCGCATACTGTCAGAAAAGGCATCCTTTCCTGTTCCATAGTTGTTAAACTCCTGTGCATCCATATATAATCCATTCACTTCATACAGGCTCTGAGGATGATAATGAACTTTTGAAAAGTCTGTCCAAAACTGCACACTGTTTTCCAAACATTCAATTATTTCTTTTTCTTGTGTATCATTTTGGGTATCATCATGTCTTTTATCAGTACCACTAGATTGCCCTGGAACTTCCTCGTATAGACTTTGCAAGAACAAGTTCTTTTTATGAGGTTCAGAACGGTGAGTGGAACGAGCACCTTTCCTGCACATCAATATACCTCAATTGATTCAGATGAATATGAAGATCAATGAACCAGTAAATCTATTCAGTTGAATTTATGATATAACATTTTTTCATCCTTCCAAAAGTGTTGTACAGTACCCAGAGCAAAAGGACAGAATAAATAACTAACCATGTAGCTACTTTTGATACTTCTGGTGTCTGATAATATAATGTTCCTTGGGAGCTCATTGATCCAAGTGACCCTGCATTTCCATTAGTCGAATGATTAGAAAGCTGACAGAAAGGTACTGATATGGTAGTAGTCATTGACTGCAACAATTCAACATTCAGGGAGGGAGAAAGACTAAATCGGCAAATGAACTAGCTGAAAAAAAGGCATGCCACCTATGTGAAGAACACACAAAGACATGATAACAATACTGCATGATAATAGAAAACTTAAAACGTCTAGCTTAGACAGTTAATGAAACGATTTCCATATCAAAATGCTATAAGAAGCCTTAAATGAACTTGCAAACTTTCTAGATTGTAGAGTTAGCCAGAAATTTCCCAGATATTCACCCATACCAGTCTATGTGTGCATCCTTACACTTAATGGTACCCCCCAGAGTTAAAAAAATAGTCATAAGAAAATGAAAAAATAGATGAAAGAATGAGACTAGTACAAAGACCCTAGAATTGTTTCAGCAAATATCGTGTAACTGACTAATTCAAGGATACAAAAAACAAATTGCCCCAAGATGAAGCAGCTTTCTACATGAGCTACAGTTCACAATTATAAAAATTGTAACATATCACACAGTTCAAAGCCCCAACAATAAAATTTCATTTATAATTTGATATCATGATGAAAACCAAACAAGCTCAACATCTTAAGCACACACAACAAAAGCCGCACACAAGAAAACATACGGACTGGGCAGATTGATTTACATTTCTAATGCATTTGAATATCAAAGGATGAAAATATGTGTTGGAATGTAAGACAAGTTAACATGCCTTGCAAATCAACTGAGACCAACCGAGGTGTATATGTAAGAACACCCTGCAAATAAACAATGCAAAAGTAAGCACTTCTCTTTTCAACTTCAGATACATCTCACATTCCAAAATCACTTTACAACATATCCTATCATCTCACCCAGTCACCCTAGAACCAACAATGCATAAAAACACAAAAAAAAGAACTTACCTCCGGTGTTTCGCCGGTGCGATAAAGCACATCAGAAGACAAGCAATGATTCTTGAACACTGAGTCACTGTTTGGATCATCAGCCAACCCAAGCAACTCATCCTACAAAATTTCAAAAAGCAGCTACTCATCTCCAATCAGAAATGAAAACCCTAACGAGTGACGTTTTCTTTAGAGCTCTAAACAATACCTGAAAATTCCAAAAATGCGAGCCTACAAAATTCGCAAAACCTCCGACTTGGACGGTGACGATTTCCCTCATTCTTTACGGCTAAAGATCAGTATGAAATCAAAGACCAATCATGTAGTGATTTACACTTCTAGAACTTGTACAACTCAAAGTAAAGAGCAGAATCGAGCAAAAGAGGGAAACTGTTAAGAATTTCAGTGGACAGCAAAATTTAGAGGAAAATGAGAAGCTGCAAATTGAGAATTGAGAATGCAAGAGTATGATTGAGCTCCACACCTGATCAAACGGTAGTGAACGGCGACCGGAGTCCGGAAGTTTCGCGATCTTCAGGAGGGAGGGAGACAGAATGGGGTTTGAGAAGTTTGAGGCTTGCCTGAAGAAGAGAAAGAGCTCAACAGTAGTGTGCAAGGTGTTTTTGTGAGTGGGCTGAGATGAGGCCCAAAATGGTTATGTACTCTACTCGACAAGCCCAATAAACATTAACCGGCCCAATTCGTAATGTATGATAAATTTAGGGATGAAAGACTGAGGAATCGGGTTGGAATCGGGAATGAATATGAATTGAGAATGAGATAGATATGGCTCAATACCGACGTCCGAACTATATACCATGGCCGGGATACTTTGGTTAACAGGGTTTTTTAAGCCTACCCGTAGGGCAAAAAAAATTTTATTTTGGTTTGGTTCCTTGGTTTTGTAGATATCATCATTGTGCAGTACTACAATTTTGTATGTACAAATTGCCAATAACCAACCCGAACCAAAATACGCGGTTCGATTCGGTTTTTCAGTTCTACCAGTACAAAGTCCCAGCCCTACTATACATTAGGGTATGGAAAGCAAGGAACATCTAGAATGTAGAATGGAAAGCTTGATCATTGATGTAACAAGCAAACATATATATAGCCCATATAGGTACGAAAATTATTATAGATATAAGTATATAAGATGATATTATATAGTAATACTTTAAACTTAAAGCTCCTCTATAGGACCATAGGTACAAACCCAATCCTCATTAGTCAATAGCTCACCAACTGCAAAAAAAATAAACAAAAAATCCCTTCCACAGGATCATCAAATGACCCCAAATTAGGATACTCTTTCTATCCCTAACAATCATCCCATTCCCATCTTCTTCTACCACATCAAACCATACATGGTACAGATTCATAACACATCTTGTATAAAACTCTTATTCAGAGGCTCCCTTTTAATGATCACCTCCCCAGCTATGGCTATCCGATTTCTCCTCACCATCTTCTTCAATGCTACGACACCTACTAGCCGCCGAGTTACACTTGGCTGACCTTATTGCCATGTGAAGCGGTCCCTGTGGGGAGCCCGACTGGCTCGTCTCCGCCTTTGAGCCACTCGCCTCAACGCTGCAATCGAGCTGAGAATCCTGGCTCGAAAACAGACTAGCCCTGGACGAACCTGGCCTCGCGTTTGGCAGCTTCCTTATGTGAAGCCTGTACTTCTGCAGAGAGGAAAAATATCGGTTTTGTTACTCGATTACTCATGATAAACAATCACGAAATTGACATCAACACGGGACATGTATCGTTTCCATAATTTTACACTGAGACATGGTTTCCCCAAGCTATGTTACCCGGAAACTCCAACAAGGTGGCGTTTCCCGTTTCGGATGGAAACACGAAGACTCGGAAACTCGTTTTTACACTAAAAATACCGAAATCTTGTGTTTTCCCGTTTCCGTTTTCTTTCCCGCTTCCGTTTCCGTGTAACATAGTTCACAAGTCCCTACTAAAGGTTCCGAAAAACATGGCAATTCACTTTCATTTTTCTTTATAAACACAGAAATTGTTACTGGTTTGGCTTTGTAAAAAATAAGTGTAGGACTAGTACCTGTAAATGGCTCTTGACTTCGTCATTTGTAAGGCCATTAACTTGCATTAGGTCTCTTATTTGCTTAGGAGTGGCCACTACAATCACCACCAAACACAAATGAGATCAAACCATAAGGCAAATCAAACTTTTTAGTGATTTGCACAAACCAACACAATTTAGTCACTAGAAAAGATTTTTTGCAAGCCACAATTATGAAGTTTAGTCATACAAATCTAAGCAAACAATCCAAGAGCTCAGAAATCCAACCTTGAGGTCCACCTAGCTTCTCAAGAGCGTCAATAAAACGCCGGTGAAGCTCCGGCGACCAGCACCTTCTATTCTTCTTCGAGCCTTGCATCGTCGACGACACCGCCATGGCCTGAGGCGCTTGGTAGCGGAGCTTATTCTGATCCGGCAAGATCGGAACAAATCCGTTCCGACCGCCTCCGATTTTCAGACCGGAGACCGGTTCAGTCGCCGCCTTTAAACAAATCGCCGGTCCGGAAATAGCGAGTTTGTTCCGGTCGACGTCCTCTCCAACCGGAGAGATCTCGGAACCCTCGGTAACAATTGACGATAATGCCCCTGACTTCTCCTGCACACCATTACAAACCTCAGCGGTCAAACTCAACACGTCAACTCCTCATACAGATGAACAAAGCCTGAAACAAGCTCTTTATTCTTACCGAATTGAGGCGGTCGGCGCTCCAGAGCTGAGCAGATCGCATCCATGTCTTCTTATCACCGTCCGATTCCGCTTCTTCTCTCGGACTCTGGTTCAAATCGCACTCCGATCTCGACTGCTCGCTCTTTTGACCTAACTCCTCCTTCAACCTCGCAATAGCTAATCAACACACGAGAAAAACTCAAAAACTCAACTACTACTCTCAGATCCGTCGATTAAATCCAAAATTGGAGCAACGAAGACAAAGTTTAAAGAACTAGACTAACCGTTAGTGAGGAGGAGGACGGAGAGAGGAAGCTCTCGTTTGAAGGACTCGATTTTCCGGAGCTCGTGCTCTAATCGGCCGATGTAATCCCGGAGCTCGGAGGAACTGTTGTTTTGGTCTTCGATTTGCCATGGAGGACTAAGATTCAAGCTCAATTTCAGAGACTCGGACTCCATTTTTGCTTCTTCCTTTGAGAGTTTGGATTTGATTGAGTTTCTTCTTATCAGAAGTTTTGTGTGGGGCTGTGAGAAAATGGAAGGACAGATGAACCGACTTCGATTTTTTTTTCTTTTTTTAATATATATAGAGGGAGAGGAAATGAGGGGAATGCGAGGCGTCAAAGCAAATGAACCGCATTCGCGTCGTCGCGTAATTGGAATTTGGAATCCATTATCACGCGTTTTTTTCAATGGATTCCTTTCCTTCTTTATTTTCCGTTCCAAAATATTTTATTATTTATTTATGATAATACGAATATTATTATACCCTAATGGCCTTTATTTAGTTCAAAAGTTGCTTAATTTTTATTTTTTTACGTATGTGGATATTCAACTCTTCTCTACCGACTACCAATGTGTCTATTTTTTGCTTAATTTTGAAGATTTCGAACTTGATTAAGAATTTTGGGAAAGGTATTACTTTTCGTGGTAAAGATCGATCAAATTCAATGTCAGACAGACGGATCTCTACTTTCGAATGAACCTACCACGCTCCGGTCCAACAACGTCGTTTCGGTTAGTATGATCTGGCAATCATGGATACCATAGTTGATTGGTCAATATGAAACGAGAATTTCGATGTATCTTTATCTTTAAGGAACCTACATTTACTGTGAGATCTTAGGATCTTTCAGAGATCTCGACATCAATGCTCATTATGCTCCTCCGCTCTTCTCTTTTTTCTCTCTCTTACCTTCTATTATGAGATCTCGTATACATATCAAAATATTTGTATAGCAACTGTGATTTTGTTCATAATTCAAGATGATATAATCTAGTATACATATTTATTTATTTATATATCTTAACCAAATCTTTATTAAAAATTACGCCACGTGGCACAAAAATTTAAAAACAATTCATTGGACCATCCTTTATAATAGGAGTTGTGATCGTTTAATAAATATTGTTTTAGGAAAAATGACTAAATAATCTCAAGTATCAACTTTCAACCTACAATATTAACCAAAAACGATATGAAATCATTTTCCGACAAGTTTTTCTGATGGGATAGATGATATGGCGATCGAAAATACTTCAACCACGTGTAAAGTGTTAAGCTATTATGTCAAATTTCCAATCCTTAAAGTATCGATTCCACCGGAAAACTCGTCGGAAAATGCTTTTGAATCGTTTATGGTTAATTTCATGATAGTTTGTATTGTTGAAGATGATTTTTAAACTTGAGATTATTTTTGGATGAAAGTTGATATTTCACATTATTTTGAGCCATTTTTCCATTATTTTATATACATGATCTTATTGTTCTATGATATAAAATACTTTACTTTATTTATAATAAGATATATAAGGAAAAATAACATATATTTATTTGAATCATACCATAATATTGCTAGAACAAAAAAATCTTATACTATATTTTAACAAAAATCTTTGTTCAAAACTTCAAATAGGTAAATTTTATCGATAAGTGTTTAGTTTTTTTACCATATTTCTTAGAAAATGTATGGACATTATCCATACATAATACGAAAATTAAACTAACAAAATTGTACATGTATAGATCATTTTATAAACATGTGAAAGGAAATAAATATAATATGGATTTTTCTATTGTGTGTCCTTAGGACACACTATAAGACATCGATATTATAAATATTTGGTAAATCTTATGATTTGAGATTTTTAATCTTTTTTGTGACGGATTTACTATTTCCTTTTTAGGATTTAATTTCCTTATCTAGTATGCTTACATTCTGCCCGCCCTTAAGACATATAATAGAAAGACCGATACCCCGTATAATATCCTTACTAGTTAGATTGGGTAATAATACATTGATTCTATTGCCAACACTTTTGCAATTGTTTTAGTCCAGACTAGCGTGCTTCACACCGTTCAAATATAATTTGATGTATTAAATTGTATTTGACCTTGTCCATAAAATATTACAATCTTTATTGAACGCACTATCTTGTAAACTACCTTCATGATAAGATTGGCATTAAATTGACCGGAAATCCACAATTTTCAATCTTGAGATCTCCATATTTTGACACTATTTTTTGTAAGATTCCCTTTGAATGTTACAGCTTGACCCTTTGACACGATTCTTTTTTAAATACTCTGTACTTAATCTAAAGTTAGGTTGGTTATCAAAATCTAAAGTTAGGTTGAATATGACCATAAAAAATAATTTATATCGATTTTAGAGTACTAAAGGTTGAAGTGGAACTAATATCTATATTCCTTTGTATTTATCACCATGCAATTTTGAATATACGATGGGTTGTTTTTATTTGTAGAATAACTAGATATACACTACATGAGTAGATGACTACATGCCAACATGCATATAATGTTAAAAATATTTTATGCTTGATTCCATCTTTTGACAGATAAATGTTTTTTATAATATATATTTCATGATTTGTTAAGTAGACCCGTCAAAAGCTGATCCGATCCGCAAACTCGACCTAATCCGATTCAAAATTTCTGAGTTCAACCCAACCCGATTGAACCCAAAACCGTTTTGTTGAAACTTGAACCTGTTAGATTTGGCCCGATTTATTGTATTTTCGAATATTATTAAAATATATTATTAAAATATAGTTTATTTTGAAAATTATATTATTAAAATATACAAATAATAATTTACTAATTTTATTATTTAAATAAGACAAATAACGTTAAAATTTTTGACACGTTGTACCCGTTTGGTTTACCGACCCGATCCAAAACCCGCAACGATCCGACCAAATAGACCCGCAACACACGTTATCAACCCCGAAACCGATATGACCCGATCCGATTGACAGGGTTATATATAAGTATTTAATTAAAAAAGGTATCCGTGTAAAATAAATTACTTTTTTCGGTTGAAATCCGTGTAAAATAAAGTATGCAGAAGGAAGGTTATACTTATATTTAATGACCTAAGTTTCTCACTTTAGACAAACCGGATTCACAAGAAGATTCCTTTGTTTGTAGGTGAGGTTGAGGTGGGCACTGGGCGTGACACATTTTCAAGCCGACAAGTTTACCATTTTCACACAAATTTAAGTATACAATCCAACCCTTCTAGCATGCAATCTACTCCTTGCTACTTGGTAATAAATTTAAATTTTTAGAGTTGAAATCCGAAAAAAAATCAACAAATCAAGATATAAATGAATTTGATTGACAAAACCTTCGAAGAGGGCCGATCAGACCGACTCATCCGATAAGGCTATATTCATAAATTATAAATTTTGACTAAAACGGGTAAAAAAGTAAAATTTTCGATATACTTTTAAGTGACATCACATTTAATCGGAGATATAAGGGACCGAGAATCTATAATTCTAGACAAAATTTGCTCATAAGCTTAATTGCTTGTGTTAATTCCCACTTGATCCTGATATTTAGTTTGGATCAAATATGTTGTTTTGTAAGGAAAAAATTAGGTCCTATCCACCATGTAAGCTATATGGGATGGTAAAAGAAAATATATGTAGAATACAAAATTAAGTTAAAAATAATTGTTAGTGTTACTATAAAAAAAAATTTACTAACCCAATGGGGAAGTCGATAAAACCGCAACTTGTAGATAGAATACAAAAAAGGTAGTTGATTGGAAAAATGGATGTGAAGTTGTGAACTCTTGATGGGTAAAATTTATTGAGCATACTTAATTTTATGACATGTGATGTGTTACATTGTGGTCTAGTGGTGGAAAGTACGCGGAAGTTTTCAGTAGGGTTGATCATCAGATCGAACTGAATCGGAAGTGTTGATGAACCGAATTTTGAAAATTTTGATTTGGTGAACCGCATCGAAAAACATTCGATTTCGTATGCTTTTCAATAGTATAAGGTTTTTCTTCAAAAATACGAACCGAATCGAAAAATCGAAACCGAATTTATAGAAATTAATAAATTGGGTATTGAACCGAATATCGTCGGTTTTGGTTCGGTTTGAGTCCACCGTTCATTCAGAATTGAGCATCAATAAGAAATCGCACTGAATCAGAAGTGTTGATGAACAGAATTGAAAATTTTGGATTTGGTGAGCCGCATCAGAAATATTCGATTCCGTTTGTTTTTCGATGGATATAAGGTTTTTCTTCAAAAATACGAATCGAATCGAAAAATTGAAGCCAAATTAAATCAAATTTATGGAATTAAATTGGGGATTGAACCGAATATCGCCGGTTTCAGTTCGGTTTGAATCTAGGATAGAGCACGGTTCATTCGGAACTGAAAAAGTAGACTAGTTGAACTGATCAAACCGAACCGAACCGAATTAAATTTAATTCCCCGAAATTATAAAATTGGGGATTGAACTGCACTTAACATCCTTTTTAAGCACCTAAATCAGATCAGTTTCCAATAATTAAACAACAAGAGCCTCAATTATGGGCATATATTCTTTTGGATCCAATTTTGTGACCAAATATCAGCACCGGATCCGGTTTCACAGATTGCACAGCTCACATTTGCAATAAAGCGAAACCACGGAGGGCATATCTGGAAATCCACCAAAAATGTGGGCCCGGCCAATTTGTCAAAGTTGTCAGCAAAAATAATTCACCGATGAGAGAATCCAAACACTCGGAAACGGAATCCCCGATTTAATTAATCCGATTAGTTGGTTAATTAATTAGTTAATTAAGAAGGCTAATCTGGAAAACGCAAGCGGTTGTTGTCCATACGCCAAAGCGAAAGGCCAAACAGCGTGCGACACGTGGCGTCCACGAGTTTAGATTCGTTTTTTCTATGCGGGGTTGGCATTATTTTAATACAGTAATATTTTGTCCGTTTCAAACGGGGACAGGATTCGGAATCGTCTTCTTGCGGAATCATCATTTATTCCGGGTCCTGTCATTCGCAGACCCGGGCCCACACTCCCACAAGCGGTTCTTTTCAATTCTTGAGAATTTTCAGGAATTTTCTCGTCAGGGGAATATTTTTGTACAGGAATTATTTATGAGAATGTGAGCATTTTAAAGAGAAAAATATTAAGTTTTTTCGATGAATAATAAATTAAAAAAACAGTGTTTATCGTAACTGTATAGAACTTTAAAAAGAAATTAACGCATGACTACGTGAATTTTAACGTGAGGCTAAGTATGTGCAGTGTAACGGTGATAGACAAATTGAATTCCTTAAATAATTTTATAAAATAAAAATCACAAAATATCATCAAAGAGAGTTCATTCACTAACTCCTCCACAATGATATTCTTGAGGCTTTTAAAAAATAATAATATTTTTTATTTTATTTTTTATTTTTCCTTTATTTAAAGTTACGATATTCTACGTATCACAATTGTAGATGCTCTTACACGAATGTCACAAAAAGAGCAGAATTACGTAGTTTCAAAGGAAATTTGAAAATTTTCTTACTTTTATTTTCTTGATTATCGTTCTAAATTAATATAGTAGGTTGTTAAAAACAAATACATATTGCACCATTAGAGATGTCCTAAAAATGCATCGGTGACTTGTCATCGACTAGATCTAATCTAACAATCTCTATCTTATGTTCTACTCATATATATAGGATAAGATAAGAGCCTAATTTATTAAAAGTTGTTAATTTTCTAGTTTGAATTTCTCTATTTGTAGCTTTCAAATCCAAAATGTTATTCTATGTTTTCAAAAATTGGATTTTTTCAGTGTTTTAGAAGGTCATACGTTTAGGAACTAAATCTTATTAATACGTTCCCCAAAAATATTTAGAGAATGCATTAAATGTATAAGTATATAAATAAATACAATAACAATACAAACATGATTCTTTAAAATGAAGAATTTTTTTGAGTTAACTTGTAAAATTTTTAGAGAAAATGAGTTTTAATTATCCATTTTGGAGAAAATTATAAAGCATCTCCAGCCAATGCTCTATTTTTTTTAGAGCATCGCTAAAATCTTGGGAATTGTACGTTTGAAGATTATAGGCTCATTTTTAGTCCCAAGAGCTTCTCCAAACCAATCTCCAAAATGGTGAAGATATCCGAAAGACGAGTGTTTCCCCAAATATATAGACACCAGACATTCCCATCTTACACTTTTCATTTAATATATCTTTTTCTTTTTAGTTTTTGGATAAGTTGAATGTGAAATTTTTACTTTTTATTATGATAAGATTGTATAATAAAAGAGAATAGTAAACACTAATTCTCTAAAATTGATAAATTTTTGGAGTAAGAACGATTTTTTGGGAGATTATAGCTCTTGTATGTTCATTTTAGAGTATCTCTTGGAGATGTTATAAGTTCTTTGTGCTTGTTAAACATGTTGTACTTAGTTTAATGTTCACTAAATTAGTTCCCAACAAATCGTGCTTAATTAAAATTATCTGCTCCTAATCCTAATTTTTGTACGGGCTGGTTGGATTCCCTTCCAAAACGATGGGCCCCAGTTTGGGCCTAAAGTCAAACGGGCTTAGGATGCTAATTTCCTCTTGCTACACTAAACGACAAGAATCTTTTTCACCACAATTTTTTTGAGCAAACTCTTTCTAGGGTTGGCTCAACTAATTCTTGTACTCTACAAATTCGATTTCTTGGATGCCATCTTTTTGTTGATTATGCTTTCTCTTATTGGTTGGCCAATGTTTTCCTTATCTTAAGAAGGACCCATTTGATGGAATCTTATGTTCATTTAAAATCTTCTAATTGGACAAAGTACGATTAGAGATGTGAAAAGCCTATATTCGGTTGCTCATCATCCAATCTTAAAGTCCATAGAGATGCTATAACTTTACATCCATGTTAAAAAAGATTCCCATTGTTGTTATCTAATTTGTGAGAAATGTTATGGATTTAGAATTTTAAGGATTTATTGGTGAATTATCAAAAAAATTATGTCATTTGTATAACATGTCTATGCAAATTAATTATCTTTATCCATTAGTTATATTTTTTATAAAGAAGGAATTATGGTCGCCACAAGTACTACTTGGGCTCGCCTAGAGCATCTAATCTCTAACGTCTCGAACCCAAAACCCCATGCTACACCCATGAATGCTCAACTAGTGAGCTGATACGTCAAACGTTGTTTCCATTAGTTATAAATGAAGTATATAGTTACCCTAGTTTATTTCTCTATTTTTTTTTATTTCTTTCAAAATCAGCACCAATAAACTATTGATACTTTATAAGGAGAAATGCATAAAATAAAGACCGATATAGCTAAGAAGACAAGCATCTTGGTGCAAAGAAAGTAAGGCGAAGATGATCCAAGTCGATAAGCTCACTGGGTTGAAAACGAGGTTAAAATAGGGTCATCACATTATATGGTAAAAACGTGAACAATGTAATCATTTGAAATTTTATGTCTAGATATGTAATTTATCGTATTCATATAATCATATGTAACGTATATATGTTCACAACTTAGTTTTACAAGCTTCATGTCTAAATCACGTATGTTTACCGTAATATATGTTTTATGGTCTAATGTTCATACCAGATTGTAACACTTTACATAAATAAGAACCTTAAAAAAAATCAAACTCAATTAAGGTTAACTTGGAAAGTAATTTATTATGGAGGAAATATTAATATTTTAGCTTAATAGTATATAATTCAATAATTATGGAATGTTTAAAATGACAATGTTTAATGGTATAGAGAGGGGATAAAAAGGTTTGCAACAAATTAAAGCAAGAAAACAAAATGTAATCGATAGGATAAAAGCACTAGCATATGATACCATAATGTTAATGGCCAGTAAGGCTCCACTAATTTTTGGACCAATAGTGGCTCGACAGATCAAAACTAGTAAATAAGAAATCACACATGGAAAAAACCCATAAGAAATTTCATGCTAGTATGTTTCATTACTTTGCAATACTTTATAGCATGATCAAAAAAAGAAGAAGTATAATTGCATGTTGGGGAGAGGTCTATTGAGAACCATTGATTGGTTATGCAAAGTACAACACAGTCCTTCCTACAAAATTCCCTTTCTCTTTGTCCTTTCCCACTTTTTCTATCAGCCATTACTAAATGTTCTAGCTAGCTAGCACACCTCAACAAACTTCATCTTATCCTTTTGCCAAAAATATGATGGAGGATTCCCATTGATTCTAAGGGGAAAAAAAGGAAGAAACTTAGTGGCTAGTTACATCAAATGTTTAATCTGATCAATACCCAATTTTGCAAACTTTGGTTTTGCAAAAAAGTGTATTCATAGCCTTTCGACGTCTAGTCAAACGATTAGGCCTTCAAAGATAGTACTCAGAGGTCATCGATTCAATTCTTATGGGCATTGCCCTCAACCAAAAAATAAAGATGTATTTCTTATAAATATCATGGGGTTTTATATGTCATTGATTAATTGGTTGGCATTGTGAAGTCATTTTCCCTATTGTGTAACGTTTATATGTATAATGTATTTTTTTTTTGGTCAAAATGTATTTGAGTCAAATATAAAGAATAACAAAATCAAGGGCTCACAACAGCCTGGACCACTAACCCAGCTTTCACTAGCTTATTGCCATTTGCCATCCTTTTCCAACTCATTTAATTGCCCCTTGATTATTTTATTTTTTTTGGTGGAATTGCCCCTTGATTATTATACATATGTGATCTTGTAAAATTGATCCAACCTATTAAAATTTGACAAATGGGATCTAATTGTTATACTCATATATCAATCATTGATCTCATGTCTGTTTTTCTCCTCCTCATCTTCTAAATTAGTTGTGTTGATTCTCCTTCCTTTCTCTCTATTTGTTATGTGTATTAGTTTTTTTTTATCGATTATTCGTATCGGTCTGTCTGGCTATCAACCTCGTCGATGGCTCAAAATATTTTCTCATAAAAAACAAGACTTGATAATATCATATTCATTGATTAAATAGGTTTTTCATTTGTTTTTCTAACATTGTTCTTAACTAAGAGCAGCCCTATAAATTTAATATAAAATTTAAACTTAATTATTAAAATCTAATAATATAGAAAATCCCATGTCTGTTTTTGCTCCTCCTCCTCTTCTAGATCAGTTTTGTGTTTGATTCTCCTTTTTTTTTTCTACTTGTTTTGTGTATTAGTTTTTTTGTTGGTTATTGATATCAGCTTGTTTGACTGCCAACCTCGTCGATGTCTCAAAATATTTCCTCATCAAAAACAAAATTTAGTAATCATATTGAGTGATTATATATGTTTCTTATTTGTTTTTCTAACGTTGTTCCTAATTAAGAGCAAGCCTACAAATTTTATTTAAAATTTATTGATAAAATCTAATAATGTAGAATATTTTAAAATAATTAATAGAAGTTTATTCGGGAGAAAATATTTCTTATCTTGTAAATTGTAAACGTGAACAATAATAGTAAATACGTGAATAACAAAAACAAATATGTGAACATTAAGATGCATTTTCATTGACTCAAATTCGTCGGATTAATGCATGTAATAACGGTACAATTCCAAAAAAATCTTAGTTAGGGACCAAATTACTGCACAAAATAAAACAATAAGAGATGATAGCACAAAACCATAAAAATCCTTTCGGCATTCACATATTTCTATTTTATTTTCACGTATTTTTATTTTTTGTTCAACGTTTACAAGATAAAAGGTATTTTAATTTGATTCAAATCCTAATTAATATCCTTATCGGACTTATAATACCATATAACTAGTAATAGCGCCCGTGCCCGGGAGGGCACGACTTGTATTAAATAAATGTTATATGTTTCATCAATTGTGACTATAGAGTATCGTTTTTAATTAGTCATTGCCTTCAAGGCATCAATTACCAGAAAAATGAATGACTTCCCTATCTAAGGCACGAATGACTTAGATATATGGCTACAATCAAATCGTGTTCAGATATGCCTTGAAGACATTACATTAAACCTAACATAAGTTATATTACATGTTTTTGAAGTTGACTATTTCTGGAATGTTATGATCAATTGATCATCAATGAAAAATTTAGTACCATCTTTGAAAGCATTACTCAAATTATTTTGCTCTATATGAAGAAAAAAAATACCTTTACATATTCATATTCATATTGCATAAATACAAAAGAAATACACATTTATATGTATATACATATTTATATACATAATTTCAAGCAATACTCAGTACGGTAAGATTAAAGAGCCATATATTAGATAGATTTTTATATTATTTTATTAATTCGTGCCTTAGCAATATATTAGATAGATAGATAGATTTGGATAATTCGTGCCTTACATAGATTTGAATATTAGATAGATTTGGATGATATGGATTGTAATTCGTGCCTTTTATTTTTTTTTAATTTATTAAAATTATAATTAGTAGATAAGAAGAAACCTAATGTGGGGTATACAATGAAATTTTAACCAATCAAACAACTTGAATTGTTTTAATAAATATGGATGGTGCGTCCAATGAGGAGGTGACACGTTTCGGACTAAATATTTTTTATAACCTCCGCTTTAGTATATAGTTATGATTATGATAAAATATTTTTACCCTAAAAAACCAACAATAAAAAGCGAATTTCACATGCATGGAGGATTGGGGAGCGAATTAAATATCCTGCCACATGATTCCACACTCAACTTATGAGTTTTCATTCTTGTGATGTGTCCAACTATCTAACCATTAAACAAGTGACTTCAAAGTTGGCACAATATTTGTCTTTCTTTCTCAACTTGAACCCTTCCAAATCTTTTTCTTTTTTCTTTCCATTCTCCACCTAAAGATTAGATCTTTATTATGCATATAGACGGGAACAAACGAACGAACGTGGGATTCCATCGGCAAGATTTTGCAAAAGGAGATTCTATAATGCAAGGCTTTCACAAGATGCTGACACGTGTCCTACAATTAGTGGACGTTGAGAGTGAGAGATCAGCATTTGTCAATCGATCGGTTCATTTTCGTCGCATACGATATCGAGAGGATCCGAGTTTTTATTAATGAGATTTGGAAGTGATATGGAGGGCCCTTGATTTAATTTGTCTGCATTTGATTGATTCCTGTTCAACTTGTTCATCGCTCGAATCGTTTTCAAATATCGTCATTATGATGATGTTTATCCGGTGGAGAATTCGACATGCGGGTCGAATTTTCAGGATTTACTAGGGTTCGGAGATAGGAGTTGGGTTAAATTGTGAATTTTGATGAAGGTTTGATTGACCTATTATTGAGCAAACCATCTGTTTTAATGTTTGTGACCCATTTGATTTTTTCGGGTACTCGGATTGACGAGGATCAAAGTTGTTTTCTTTAACAGATACTTTATGATTGGATAGCACGAATCATATCACAGACGAATGAACATCCCATTCCGATGGTCCAAAACAATTTAATAAAATGGTGAAAGTGTTTTTTTTAACTGATTGAATGGTTCGGATATCCACATTGTATGATATTCGGGTATTTAGGGCCAAAAAGAATGTTGTTTGTTTCGACCGACTTGTGTTAATTTTCTCTAAGTAGATATAAACTCTTTAACATGGAACGATAATACCTTCATTATCCCGAGGATTTCACCAACTCTATTGAAAGGGTTATTATTGAGAGTATTTAGTAAGGAGTCACCAAAGCAAGTTGGCTTATCTAGCTCATTGTTGCCATATCAAAGTGGGCTCACTCTTTTGCAATAATGCTTCCAAATCTCTAGGTCCTTATCAAGTTTTCAATTATGACTTGGAAAGAGACATGTTTAATAGCATTGGTTGATTGTGTGAATGACAATTTCGAGAACTTCATTGCTATGATTCTTTAAGGCCTGTAAGGAGCAATGGGCTTACACAAAAAGGCCCAATTGAAATTGTATGAAGCCCACTAACCTTGTTTGGAAACTAAAGCCCATTTTGACGCTGTTTCCAGCCAAACCAGAAAAAGGAAAAGTGTCCATAGAAAAGGAAACCATTCAAAAGAACAATACTAATAAAAGGAGGGATTTGCCCTAAGCTCCTTAGAGGGAGATGACCCGTGTCATCTTGCGCACACCGGCGGCAGTGTGGTACTAGACTACTAATCTTTTTAGTGCTTGGGTCAAGCATCATTATCCGGCTTTTGATCGTTTGTTAAATTTGTACCTTGCTTGTTTGTAATTAACCGTGTTAGTTTTCGCTTGCCGATTGTCTAGGCCTCTCGATTTATCAGACATGTCTGACATATCGAATTGCTTTCCTTATGAAAAAAAAGTAGGATGTTGCATTGTTGTCACTTTTGTTTCCTGGTGGCTAATAAAAAGTAGGTAAAAAATTGAAGCTCTTACTCTATTAAAATAGGACAAACAATTTTGTCGATAGCACAACGCATTATGTTTTGGTAAAAAATCATAGCAAGTGAAATGAGTGAGCGACCTTCTATAAAAAAAATCATTTGTAGGCCAAAAAACAAATTATTAGGAAAAAAAAGCAAGATTATCTAAAATGAATAGGCCAAAAGGCTGGGGCCCACATTTCTTTGATTAGAATTCTTTAATGTGTTTATAGTATCCAATGCCCAATATAAGTTCATAATGATAAAAATGTCTTTATTTTTTAATATTTGCATCAATGTCCAAATAATTTGAAAAAATATCCAAAAATATTACAACAATGCCCAAAATCTTAAATTAATTTTAGAAAAACAATCTAAATTTATAATTTTGTTTACTTTTTCCTATTTAAAATAAACTGAAAAATATTGTTGAGTAAGAATTAATTTCATCAAATTTCTTCTTTCTTCTCTAGTCAAATCTAGGAAATAGCATTTGGTTAATTTCTAGAACCCTAAAACTAAGAGCTTCTACACTCCTTGAATTGGAGCTTTGTACGACATTTATACAAAAATCATCCAGTTCCAATTTGCTTTCTTTTTTCTGGTCAAACTTCCAATTTGCTGTCATTAGCATTTGTGTGTTCTTTGGTAGAAATAAATGCTATTGGAAAGAGGGCGGAATCGGAGTCGGAGGTGGAGCCAGGGAGGGGTAAGGAGAGGGTTGAGGCTGTGAGGAAGAGGAAGGCGATCTTGGAGCGGTAGGATTTTGCGGGCCTGGGGCGGCGGTGGTTGGGCCCGACGGAAGAGGGCGAGGGTGATCTAGAGGGATTGGCGTTTCGGAAGGAGAATTCCGGGGATAGTCGGAGGATTAAGGGGATCGAGAAGATGAGGATGATGAGGATTTTGTGGAAGAAATCAAGAGGATTTTAGGGCGATCGGTGATTAGGGCGATCGCCGGGCCGGGAGGGTTGTCGGGCCGCAGGTTAGGGCGCTGGTGTGCGGTCGTCGGGGTTTGTCGGGTTTCGTTCGTTCGTCCGTGGTTGCCGGCGTTAGGGCGATCGCTGTTGGGAGTTCACTGCTTGCTTCAAACTCAATTGTGCTGCGTCAAACTCAATTGTTCTTCAATATGTTTTTTTGTTGTTGAAGAGAGCAACAATGGCCAACGTAACTTATTTTTTTTAAGGATAAATAAAGATATCTATAAGATATTGTAGGATTTTTCGATTTTGTAAAGATAATTAAGTAGAAAAAAATAAAAAAGGGCACTACTTGCTATTTAGTCTAAACTAGCGAATGACCCGCACCTTGTACGGGGGTGGTATTATTTATTTATTGAATTGCATAAAACTACTTTTATCGATCTTTTGGATTAACATGAGATATTTTTATATACATAAACATATATATAAAAAAAATCGAGTAAGAATGTCATAAGATAAGATGCATTATCAGTTTTATTAAAAATTGATAAACATTTTGATAAATAAATAAATATTTAAAAAGTCAGATTAATAGAGAGTAATTAATAAGATAAAAAACAAAGAAAACCAAATTATCCTATATATATTATTATGGTGTGAAAATTTAATTAATATAAAAAATATAAAAATATCTCAAACTATTATATTAATTAAGAAATCTATCGTTTATCTAAAATGTAGCCAATATGTAATATTAAAGTTATATCAAATATATCATATACTTATTTACATTTAATATGTTATGATAATAAAAAAATATATATTTAATATATTATTTTAATAGAAGGAATATTTAGCTTAAATATAGTGGTAGAATTTGCTATCATTGATGATTTCTAAAAAAAATCATAATTAAATTATAAAAATAATTTGTAGGTAATACAATATTTAATTAAATGGGTGAAATACTAAGATTATGATCTATACATTATGACTAAATAAAAATATTTTTTGAAAATAAAAAGTTTATGATAGATTTTTGGTATAATGATAAGATTGAGGTTTATATAGGTGGATAGAATTATTAACATAACTCAAATTATAAGATAGAAGAACTAATATCTTAATTAAGTATACATAAGATTATGATAAAATTACGATTAAATAAGATAACTTTTTTAATAAAAGGGTGATGTGGCGTAATATGGTGGCGGAATTTGCTTCAGCTTTAGTATATAGTAATAGATAAGGACTTTTTTTGTATTACTAACTTTTTTTTAGGGTATAAACGCTAATTCGCCTTTTTTAATCCGTTAGCTCCGGTTGGGCAATACCTATCTCACGTGTCTTTGCCACCTGTCCTTTTCCCACTTGCAAATAACACTTCCCACAAAAAAATACAAAATCAATATAAAAAGGCAGCGGTTTAAATAAAAACCAAATTTATCCTAAAAACTAAAAACGAACAGGAACCGTCCGATTATGTGGATGGACGGTCCTGATTATTAGGTTTCTTCTTTTATATTTTAAAAGAACGGGGGCATTTTTGTAATTTCGTTTTGCCCAGCCAACAGCCCACGCCAATAGTCACGCAACTTCTTCTCCTTCAACGTTCACTGGTGGTCTTCATCGGCAACTGCTACTCAGTCTCCCCTCGTCGGACCCCCGACCGGTTCCCCCACGTTACCTCCGTCGTCCTCAAGGGCCTCGATTCGCCGATCTCGAGATTTGGGTGGGGTTTTGAGGGTTATCGTTCTTCAATCGATTGTTAGAAGGAGAAACCTTCTTCCCCAATTTAGAATTTTCGATCTGATCTGGAAAGGGTTTTTTGTTCGATTCTCTTCCCCGCATCGATCGATTGCTTGTTTGTTATGATTGGTATGATTCATCCTTCTAATCATCAATTCTTCATTTTTTATTTGTTATCGATCTAGATTAGGTATGTTATAATTGGATTTCAACTTGGATTTGGTTTGTGAACGAATTACTAATTGAGATTAATTCAACTTATAATCTGAAACACACCTACTAGCTCGGTTCCTTACTGAATTCAGTGCAAACAACCCTCCTGTTGCAGCTATGTAGTGGTTACATGTGTATGATTTAACAAAGAGCGCCTACATGGTGTTCGATGAAATGCCTACTTGAGTATGGGTTTTTCTATTCTAGCCATGTTACTCATAACAACAGCAGGAAAGCGTTTGCTTTGAGTGGGGTTGGTTGTTGTCCTAATCAAAATTGCTTGGTTTCACAGGTTTATACAACAGAAGTTGGGCGGCCCGTCTTTGTCTAAAGATGAGAAACTTCAGAGTTCAGACAAAGATGTCTGATTTAAGAACAAGGTACAATGATCTCTTCAAAGTTCACTAAGAGACTTGCAAACATGTGGGATAATGTTGCCTTGCACCACCTTAGTCCCAATGTTAAAACTTTAGAATGTTAAAATTTGAAAGTAATTGATTAGGAATTGGCAACCACAGTCTTATGATATATACTGCATTTAAATACAATAATGACTACACCAGAGCGTTTGAATTGATCTTAGTTGTCTTCTACAAAAGTGGTTGAACATGAATATTCATCCTCTCTCATTCTACAAGGTGCTTATTCTGCTGAACTTACAGGTAAGTAATGGTTGTTTTAGCTTTAGAAAAGGCTAGAGGGTATAGCAAATTATAACCAAGTGACAAGTGCTTTTATGTTTTTTGGAGCTGAGGAAGTCAAAAGCACTCGTGATGTGCCGATTTCAGACGATAAGGATGATTCCGGGGTCCAGACATTGAAAGAGGAAGATAGTAAGGAAGAGATCACACCATAGGAAGCAAACCAAAGGCTTGTTCTATTTGAATATATATATATATAGTTGTTGTGGATTACCCTGTTTGTAAGCCATTTATTTAGACAATATCCTTTTGTTGGGGGAGTAAAATTGATGTGATTTTGGTGACAATATTTTTTTTTATCTGCCTTCCAAGAAAGGGAAAAAAAATTCACTACTAACTAGTGTCACTTAATTACTGTTTTGAACTCACGTGAATCCATGAGTGAGTGAGTGAGCCTAAACGAGTCAATGAACTAAAGTTCAATCAAATATGAGATAGTCGTAATATTAAGAATTGATGTAACTCATTGACTACTTAGACTTTGAATTAACGCGACATGTAGGGACTTGGGATTGTTGTTGTTGTAAGTCGTGACTGGTCCATCGACTTTATTAAAATTCACCCACATTATGACTTGAGATTTGGGTCTTGCTATTCAAATTTGTGAACACCCAAAGACAACACGTGAATATAAAAATGGACATAATGAATTGTTTCAGTCATTGAAACTTATTTATACTTATTTATGTGTCACATAATATATGTATGAACTTGAATGTATTACAAAATTTAGCAATCAACCTTTTTCCCTATCTCTACTTGCTATCTCCATCGAATTATCTTACAAATGCAGCTTGCTGCATTTGTTTTCACTATAGCCCAACTTGTCATTTTATAATTATATATGTATAGATCATGCTTTATAATTGTGCAAATTCGAAAGCTTTACATATACGTGTACAAGAATTTGAGAGCATTAATATGAACATACATCTAAAATACGTGAACACAAGTACTTCATATGTGAACGTATATCTAAAATACGTGAACATGATACTCAAAAATACATGAATACAACTACTTCATATGTGAATGTACCTCTAAAATACGTGAATATGATACTCAAATACGTGAACATTATACTAAAACATGTGAACGTACATCTAAAATACGTGAACATGATACTCAAATACGTGAACATTATCCTCAAATATGTGAACGTACATCTAAAATACGTGAACATGATACTCAAATACGTGAACATTATACTAAAATATGTGAACGTACACCTAAAATACGTGAACATTATCCTAAAATATGTGAACGTACATCTAAAATATGTGAACATGATACTCAAATACGTGAGTGTACATCTAAAATACGTGAACATGATACTCAAATACGTGAACAATATACTCAAATATGTGAACGTACATCTAAAATACGTGAACACAACTATACATCTTAACATACATCTAAAATACGTGAACATAATTATAAAATATGTGAACATCATACTAAAATGTGTTAAAAACAAAATTTCATAAATTACTAATCTTTGGGATGACAATGTGTATATTTTACACACTGACCATATCCATACATTGAAGTGAATAATAATAGATTCCATGCATATGGTATTTCACATATTGTGGTTTAATCGATTAATATGTGAACAATGTCATCAAATATGTGAACACATAAACAAAATGTATGAACAAAACATAAAAAAATGTTTCTTCATTGATATAACAGTTTTACATCCCATGCCCAAATGTATGTACAATTTTACAACTTTAAAAGATTTCTGAGATTCAATTTTGGGTACTTTTTCGCCAGTGTATAGTGTATTCTCTTAGGTTTTGATTTTTTCTCTTTATGAGCTTTTGTCTCTCCTCTTAATAGCGTATCTATTGGTCTCTTCAACCTCCTCCCTCGCTTCCATTTTCTGGTTCGTGGAGGAGTAGTTTCTTCCCCTGAATATAAAAAAAAGTTATACAATGATCAAATAATATTCATCAAACATAAAAATAAATCATCATTTTTGAACAGAGGAAACAAATATGTGAACATCTTAGTAAAATATGTGAACAAATAAGACAAATATGTGAACATACTTAATCTGAAACATTAACATAATTTTTATTTGTGAACAAATACATGAAATATGTGAACATAGTATTCAAATATGTGAACATGATAGACAATGAATAGTACTAGCCAAAGAACACATGATCTTTCATACTCAATTAAAAGGTCGTGAAGAGCAAACTTTGGAGTTGAAGAAAAATGACTTAGAGCTTATTTTGGACGATATTCATGCTAATTTCACTCATGTTCATGTAAGTTATTAATTAGATGATTAATTTTCTTTAATTTAAATTAATCAATATATTTGTTTGACATATGTTGGGTACATGGGCCAAAGATGTGTAAATAAGTAAACAAGTAAAGTCCGTAAATGACAATTTTATAATCTAATCAATTTGGATTATTAGAACTAATACAGTACTACTCTAATTTGCTTTAATTGGCCTTTCATATGTTCAGTTATGCTACAGAGAGTATTAAGATACCCTGCAAGCAGGCTTACAAAGGTGTCAAACCCAATACATGAAAGTAATTCATATTTTGCATATATGAGCAATGCTTCATCAAGAAAGGCCTGCCTTAAGTAGAAAAGAGCACCACCCAAGAGCTGACAGAACAAAATAACCACCATCACACATACTCAACAGCTCCTCCAAAGCATCAAGTAAGCATTTTTCAGCTGTCATTACTGAATTTCTAGTGTTATTGTTGCACAATCTGATTTCCTTGACAGTTATTGGCATCCTAGAACTCTAAACCAAGGAGTAGCTCATTGACTAGAGGATTCCTTGTATATCTTGTAAGCACCTTTTCAGATCTGGACTAAGTTGTTTTGCAGGTTTTTATGAATTCAAATGGCTTTATTTCAGACAATAGGCAACACAATGCACTGCTCTCTACACCGTCTTCAATCCGGAAGATAAGACATCAAACATGAAAAAAGCACAAAGATATACATACTGAAGAGGCATTTAATCGAACATATGGCAGGCTCCAAACAAGAGCCTCCATTGATGGAAATCAAAAATGGAAATCGAAAATTTGAAATTTGAAACAAATTTTACAGATCTGGAAAACGAAAATAGAAATTGAAGATAAAGAGAAGAGGAAGAGTTCACCTGGACTGCAAATCCTCCATGAATCGTCGTTCAAAGGGCCGTCGGGGGAGGTCACCAGAGGCGTCGACACCGGACTCGGCAGAACTCGCCGGTTGACGGCGAAGTACAGATCCAACGCCGACAGAGTATTGGACAGCCTTTGGCCGCCTTCTTCGTTGAAACCAAACCCTAACTCAATGGATCCCTTCAAGTTTGTCGACTCCCCGCCGTCGGACATCTCCGTGAACTCGCCGCCGATCGATTCGTCAACGGAGGAATCCTCTCCGGCCTCCTCTGATTGCTGGCAGTGAACAAGCGAAGTAGCGAACACGCGAACACGGAAGGAACCAAGAACAAACGCCTCTTCTGTTCTTGGACGATTTTGCCCTTAAAATTTTATGTACTTTCAAAATTGCCACGGCACCTGTTTTAAAGCCCATTCCTTTCTTTAGCTTTCTATTTCAATCTGAACCGTAATTCATTTATAGTTTCTATCTTAAGAGGAGTTTTCATGTGAATCAGCCTCATATAAAAAAGCAAATTTCGCTTAGTGCCCCTAATTTTAAGGGCATTCATGCCTGTATCCGAAATCAACGTTCTATTAGATTGGGGACCCTAAACTTTTATGTTTGTTTGGGGGTAAATTCCTTTGGTGGTCCTTAACCTTTCATACTTGTTTACTATTGGTCCCTAACCTTTAAAAAGGTCTCTTTTAGTCCCTAACCTTTTTAAAATGCTACCAATTGATCATTCTGTTAAATACTCGGTTAAACCTCCGTTAATATACATGACATGGATTCCACCGTAGGCATCACATAGGAATAAGAACACTCTGTTAGAAATCAAAAGAAAAACACATTGCTGAAACATGTTCGACGAAACTCCACAACGAGTAAACACAAACTCAGCTTAATACCGAAATTCAACACAATGCAATGAGACTCGATGACGATCATTCAATCGGAATAGTAAAACCAACAATTCGATCAAACATCAACATAGTTATAAGAATGTTCTGCTAAAAGCAAAAGAAAAGTACATGCCTGAAACCTGTTCGATGAAATGCCACAAAGAGTAAAACACAAACTAAGAACAATTTATTTACACAAACAAAGACTCAGTGAGACTCAATGATCATACGGGTGAGGTATCGAGCGCATAGAGGCCCACTCCCACATCCGCGGCCTCGGCCTCGACTCCGTCCTAGAGCCACGATCAACCTCCGAAGGCCTCGTCGGCCAGTTCTCCGCCCGAAAAGCCGCCGGAGTCATCCTCCAGATGATCAAGGATGGCAAAATCGCCGGCCGCGGCGTCCTTATCGCCGGCCAGCCTGGCACCGGGAAGACCGCCATCGCCATGGGCCTCGCGAAGTCCCTAGGGCAAGAAACCCCATTCGCTATGCTCTCCGGCTCCGAGATCTTCTCTCTCGAGATGTCCAAAACCGAAGCCCTAACATAGGCCTTTCGGAGGTCAATTGGCGTCCGGATTAAGAAGGAGACGGAGATTATTAAAGGCGAGGTGGTGGAGATCCTGATTGACCGGCCGGCTGGAGCGGCGTCTAAGACCGGGAAGTTGACGCTGAAGACGACGGAGATGGAGACGGTGTACAATTTGGGGGCCAAGATGATTGAGTCGCTCGAGAAGGAGAAGATTCAGAGTGGAGATGGGATTGCCATTGACAAGGCATCTGGCAAAGATTACTAATTGGTTTCATGTGATGCCCACGGTGGAATCCAGGTCATGTATATTAACAGAGGTTTAACTGAGTATTTAACAGAAGGATCAATTGGTAGCATTTTGAAAAAGTTAGGGACTAAAAAAGACGTTTTTAAAGATTAGAGACCAATAATAAACAAGTATGAAAGGTTAGGGACCATCGAAGGAATTTACCCGTTTGTTTGGTCCCTAACTTAACTAGGAATGAGTTTTTAAGTCGCACATGCATGAGCCTATGCGACTTTGATATGGCTCGGACATGTAGGAGAAACACTGCAAGCCGACTCAATTGTAACAGGAGGCAAGAGTCCAACAAATGACGATTACATCAACAATTGACGATTACATAAACAGCTCATAAACAATAGAATTGCCCTTAAAAAACAGATTATTTTTTAGGAGGTCAAATAAAGCTAGTTTGAGTTTCGATTTGGTCTTTTTAAAATTATACCCTAGCAATTTTACGATGAAAAATACCATGATACGCTTAAATCTAACCAATTCGAACCATCATCCATATCTTAGAATTCAACAACACGAACATGACCCTAACAAATTAAGAGGAGACTCACATCAACGTGTCTCAATTTAATCAATTCAAACCATGATACATACACCTGAAAATACCCACAAATGTTAGGTCACCAAACAAATTACCCACAAATATAGGCCCATCCACCAAAACTCCCCCCAAAAAAAAAGAAAAAGAAAAAGAAAAATAAAACAAACGACGACAAACAACAACAACCCACCAATCACCATCCCCGCTCACTAAATCCCGCGCCCCCTACGCAACAAAACGACGTCGTTCGACCCCACCCTCCACACCACCCCCATCGGCAACCGCCTTTTCCCCCTCCGACAACAAAATATTTTTAAACCCGTCGCCGATCACAAAAGCCCCAAAATATCTCCCTCATTCTAAAAAAACCCTCTCACCTACAAAACGCCGTCGTTTTGACCTTCCCACCCCCTCCAAAACGCCGTCGTTCCGGTTTCAAGGTTGGAGCTCAGCGAGGAAGTCGAAAGATGGATCCGGTGATGAATCGGGCGGGGGCGGGCTCCATGGGCCCGGCCATGGACTTGCCGATCATGCACGACAGCGACCGGTACGACCTCGTCCGCGATATCGGCTCCGGAAACTTCGGCGTTGCTCGGTTGCTTAGGGATAGGGTTACGAACGATCTCGTCGCCGTTAAGTACATCGAGCGAGGGGATAAGGTTCGTTTTGAGTCGATTTCTTGAATTGGATAGATGGATGAGGAATTGAGGAGGATTTGGGGGTAATTTCATGGTTTTTAGGTCTGATTGGATTTGTGTTGTTAGGTTAGCATAAGTGAGGTATTTATAGCACGTGTTTGGTGTTGGTTTCCAAATTTAGCACCGATTTTTTTCAGTTTAGGTGGATTTGTAACTGTTTTAGGGTTTGGTGGCTTAAATTTTGGGGAAAAGGTGTTTCCTTTTCTGTACAGGATTTGGTGTTCTGACTGTGAAAGCAGACTTCAGTCTGGATCCGGATTGAACAGAATGCTTGGTCTATGTGCCGTTTCTTTGTGTTGGCGATGGTTTCACTTTGTTGTATGCTATGGTTATGGAAGCATCTATTTTAGGTAGATCATTAAAGGCATATGGTTTTTAGGTCTGATTGGTGATTGGATTGTGGGAAATGGCATTCTTGATTTGTGTTGTTAAGTTACCTTAAGTGTGGTATTTATAGCACGTGTTTGGTGTTGGTTTCCGAATTTAGCACCATTTTTTTTCAGTTTAGGTGAATTTGGTTTTTAGGGTTTGTGTTTGGTGGCTTAATTCGGGGGAAAAGGTGTTTCCTTTTCTGTACAGGATTTGTTATTCTGACTACTTCAGAATACTTGGTGTATGTTCTGTTTCTTTCGTTGGCTCAAGACAATACTTTGTGGTTTCACTTTGTTGTGTGCTATGGTTATGGAAGCATGTTCCTTGTGATTGAAAATCAGTGAGAGCATTTATTTTGTATGATGATAACCAATTATCATGATGGTTTGTTTATGTAAGATCATTAAAGGCATATGAGTTTGATAGCTTTCTTGATCTCCCTTTGGTATTTTTCTTGTGCAGATAGATGAGAATGTTCAGAGAGAGATCATCAACCACCGATCGTTGAGGCATCCGAATATTGTCAGATTTAAAGAGGTATGCTCGATAAGACTGATATAGATGCTCATATGGAGATGCAATTTTGATTTTGCCTGTTAACTTTTGCACTAGGTCATTTTAACACCTACCCATCTGGCTATTGTGATGGAGTATGCATCTGGAGGCGAGCTCTTTGATCGAATATGCAATGCAGGGCGATTTAGCGAGGATGAGGTTTACACATATTACTTTGCTGCCATTCTATCTGTTTTTATTTACTACAAACTTCCACAAGTTTAGGAAATTCTCTGACTTTATTGCTTTCAGGCACGCTTCTTCTTCCAACAACTTATATCAGGTGTTAGTTATTGCCATGCAATGGTATGTCATCTGGCTACATCTTGTGTTTCTAGTTTCACCTTCATATCTTGGGTAGTTTTTAGTGTTTATACTACTCATCTGCTAATTGTGTTGTCATTCTTGTGTTGAAGCAAGTATGCCACCGAGACTTAAAGTTGGAGAATACATTGCTTGATGGAAGCCCTGCTCCTCGGCTGAAGATCTGTGACTTTGGCTATTCTAAGGTTTGTGTACATTTGTGTTACCATCCAAGTTATTTTTCAGTTGATTGTGAATAAGTGCTTTCACAATAATGTTTTCCTCATTTATGGTTTTGTGCTCTTGTTTCAGTCATCTTTATACCATTCACAACCTAAATCAACTGTTGGAACTCCTGCATATATTGCCCCTGAAGTTTTACTCAAGAAAGAATACGACGGCAAGGTAATTTTGTCTATTGCTGCTTTGCTAGGGTTAAGGTCTCATGGCTTCTTCTAAAAGCTCCTGCTTTCTTAGGGCTTGTTTCTCCACTACACAATATTATAATCACATTTTTAGTTATAAATATTTGTCTTCTAAAAGTATGCTCAGTACAGCAAATGTATTTTGCAAATAATGGTATTTTTAGTCAGAAGTATCAAAACACTGTTTTTCAGCAATATTTTTTGCAAAGCCGTAAAACCACAATATTTCTTGGAATGTCATTATAAAATGGCCTGACAAATTAGTCTCCAAGATATAGGGCTCTTGTAACTTTAGATTGTGTATTCTCTAGGCGGTTAATGCTTGAGGCTTTCAGATCTGCAACCTCCTTTTACAATCTTTGCATATTTTACTAGGTAATCCACTTACAGTGGGAGGTATAGTTCTCTTTTCCCTTCAGATTGGTCTTTGGATAAGTTTTGCTGTTTCAGAAATTTTCTATTAACTGTCCTAGTTATGTTTAGAAAAGTTTAAGTAGGAGAGATCTCATTGGGACTTCTGGATATGTCCAAGTTATTTGGAGGCCTTGAGTGCAAATTAATGAGGTTTCAGTGACTGGCGATGTTTCATTGCTGTGCTGTGCTGTGACATTTTTCCGGTGTCAACTTTGCAAAATTGCTCACTAATATTATTCTTCATCTGACATTACAGATTGCAGATGTGTGGTCATGTGGTGTGACCTTATACGTCATGTTGGTAGGAGGATATCCCTTCGAGGACCCAGTTGAACCGAGGGACTTCCGGATGATGATACAGGTGGCCCTTTTCACACTAATAATCTTGTCAATGTCCTACTGAAGCTATGAATTGTTCATGTGTCACATTTGCGTATTCTTTCGCTTGTATGCAGAGAATATTAACTGTCCAGTACTCTATACCGGACAGTATCAATATATCTCCCGAGTGTCGGCACCTGATTTCCAGAATTTTTGTTGGTGATCCTTCTTCTGTAAGTGTTTGTCTTTTCCTTACTATCAAAGGGCTTCCTCTTCTTAGGACTTGTTTAGCACTGCACAATATAATCTTATTTAATGTTATGGATAGTTACTTTTTAGAAAGTATGTTATGTATACACCAACTTTCTTAACCAAAAGTCTTAGAAACACCACAGAGTTTCCATAGTCGTAAAGCTACTTTTTACCTTAAAACCATATTTTGGCTATAAATGTCATTATGAATGGATTGCTAAACAAAGTAAAATGATACTGTTTTTTTTTTTAAAAAAATTCCTCTTAAAGTGTCTTGCTTGCTTTTTATTCATAAATGACACCTGTTAGTGCTTCTACCAGCTGAATCCTAAGCTGAACAATGTGTTTACTGTATTCTCATCTAGGGTAAACTGGAATACATGCAAATTCACTCAGTTTACTGTAAAAATATTCAGTATTTTTTTTTGGCACAACTCAAATTAGAATGAAAACAGTAATTCTTATAAAACTTGTGGATTTTCTTCATCTGTTGATGGGTAATTTGGTTGATAAATGGTAGCTGATTTTTCTTGGTTGCTGGCTATAACAGAGGATCACCATCCCGGAAATCAAGAGACACGAGTGGTTCTTGAAAAACCTGCCTGCAGACCTCATGGACGAGAACACGATGGGCAACCATTTCGAGGAGCCAGAGCAGCCGATGCAGAGCCTGGATCAGATTATGCAGATCATCTCCGAGGCAACCATCCCTCCTGCCGGGGCCCACAGGCTTCACCAGTTCATCATGGACAGCCTGGACATGGACGACGACATGGACGACCTCTCTGACTACGAGATCGACGTCGATAGCAGCGGAGAAATCATCTATGCCTTGTGAAAAAATAGGGCTATTGATGTGGATGTTTATAAAGTCCTGTTTGTTCTGCTCTCTTTACAACTCATATAAGAAAGCTTCGTTGCTGATTAGTTGTGTATCATTTTTTGTTGGGTCTTTAATGATGGCGTTCTCTTGCAAGTTCTCTACTTCTTGTTAGTTGTTTCTGGAGTTGGGAGTTCATCATGGTACTCACATTCTGTGTCAACCTCATATGCAGAGTCTCTATGTCACTTTTGTGTGTACACTAGAACATGCAATGCTCTTCTGACCAAAAAAAAAGAACATGCAATGCTCTAAAACTCTGTTCTACATTATACTTGTTTGGTAGCCCCTTATTTATACATTACAACTTTACAAGTTTTAATAAAAGTTTCAAGCACAAATGGTTTTCTTTTCCCCCATTAGACAATGTAGTTATTAGGAATGAATTCAACTCTTGAAACTAGTCACTATACATTATTTTTAGCTATGTTCATGATAGCTGTGCCCAATGGGTCGGATTGGGTCGACCCGCAAAAAATTTAAAAAGTCACCCATGACCCGTTGGTCCGTTTGACTTGGTCAAACCGATGTGTCGACCCGCAAAAAATTGAAAAAGTGACCCGTGACCCGTTGACCCGTTTGACTTGGTCAAACCGATGTGTTTTATACAATACGAAAATAAATTCTGGATCAACCCAAATACGGTGAATTTTTCAAAAAATATATATTTTAATACTATAAAAAATATATTAAAAAAAAAATACTGTACATTTTAGCACTATAAAACAAGAAACACATATATATTTTTTAAATGTGACGGGTCGTGGGTCAAACCACAAACCCGTGGGTTTAACCCGACCCGACCTGTGACCCGCAAACTTAAAAAACTATCGATCCGCGACCCGACCCGTTGAACGCCCCTAGTTCACGACAAGATTAAAGATATAGAATTCCTAAACATTTATAATTAGCAAAGGATGTAGGATAGAAAAATGTTATAGAAATTCAATTCCTAAAAAAGTTGATAAATCCTAGAATAATTTTGTAAGGTTTTAGGTATGAAAGTATGAATCAGAAACAGAGAAATGAAGCTCTGTAAATTGAACTGTCACAAACATGGAAAAGAGAGTTCTTCTCTGCAGATCCCTTGAAATAATTCCCTCCATCTATTCCTCAATCTTCTCCCGCCATAGAAGAGACCTCCTATCTTCTTACTCCCTCTCATCTCCTCTGATCTCGCCTCCTCCTCCTGTTCATCGGACCTTCTTCAAACCCATCAACAACGATGGAATGCTACGCACTTTGTTAAGGGAGCAAAGGTTTTTTGAAGCCCTAGACTTGCTTTGTGAGCAGAAGCGTTTGAAAGAGGCAATTCAGTTGCTCGATGACGTTGATTTGCCGTCTGGCTCTCTGTACTCCAAACTCATCCAGCTTTGTGTTCAACAACGAGCCCTTGAAGAGGGCAAGAGGGTTCATGCCCACATCAGGAGATTTGGTTTTGCTCCCAGAGTGTTTATTTGGAACCGGATTCTGGATTTGTATGCTCAATGTCGGAGCTTGGAGGATGCACGGAAGGTGTTCGATGAAATGCCTGAGAAGGATATGTGTTCCTGGAACACTATGATCAAAGGGTATTCCCAGGTTGGCCGGATCGATGATGCCCGGACACTGTTCGATGAAATGCCTGAGAGAGATAGCTACTCTTGGACTGCCATGATATCTGGTGAGTTTGTTTGGACTCTGCCAGAGATTCTTGTATTGTAATTTATGATTGAAATAATGATGATTACTGTATGTGTGGTTTCAGGGTATGTTGGGCATGAGATGGCTAAGGAGGCTTTGGAGTTATACAGATTAATGCACACTCATAAGAATCTGAACTGCAGCAATAAGTTTACTATGTCGAGTGCCATCTCGGCAGCTGCTGCGATATCTAGTCTGAATACGGGCAAGGAAATTCATGGTCGTATAGTGAGAATGGGGCTGGACTCGGATTATGTGGTGTGGAGTGGATTGTCTGATATGTACGCGAAATGTGGGAGCTTAAAGGAAGCAATGCACATCTTCAACAAAACTTTGGACCGTGATGTAGTATCGTGGACAACCATGATAATGAGGTACTTTGAAGACAGGAGGTGGAGAGAAGGGTTCGCTTTGGTTTCTAATATGCTCATTTCTGGAATTAGACCGAATGAGTACACTTTCGCTGCTGTTTTGAATGCTTGTGCAGATCAAGCTGTTGAGTATGCAGGCAAAGAGGTTCACGGACAAATGTTAAAGGTCGGGTTTGACCCTCACTCTTTTGCTGCCAGTACACTTGTTCATTTCTATGCGAAATGTGGCAATATCAAGAACGCAGCCAAGGTTTTCAAAGGAATGCCAAAACCCGATCTAGTTTCATGGACCTCGTTGATCTCTGGGTATGCACAACACGGTCAACCTAAGGAGGCTTTAGACCTTTTTGAGCAGTTGCTTGAATCAGGTGTTCATCCAGATCATGTTACTTTTGTGGGGGTTCTTTCTGCTTGTACACATGCCGGATTAGTCGATAAGGGCGTAGAGTATTTCAACTCAATAAAGGAAAAACACGGGTTGACGCCCACTGCAGAGCATTATTCTTGCTTGATTGATCTTTTGAGCCGCTCTGGTCGTTTCAAAGAAGCTGAATGCTATATTGATAAAATGCCCATGAAGCCAGACAAGTTCTTGTGGGCTTCTCTTCTTGGAGGATGTAGGACTTACAAAAACATTGAGTTGGCAGAAAAGGCTGCAAATAAATTGTTTGAGCTAGAGCCTGAAAATGCAGCTACTTATACTACCTTAGCCAATATCTACGCCTCTGCTGGGCGTTGGAGCGAGGTTGCCAGAGTTAGGAAACTTATGGACGATAGAGGCGTCGTGAAGAAGCCAGGAAAGAGTTGGATTGAACACAAGAGACGGGTACACGTTTTCTTAGTAGGTGACACAGCACATCCTAAATACAGAGAAATCGACGAGTTCTTGAAAAAGATGTGGATGAAAATGAAGGAAGAAGGGTACGTACCAGATACGGATTTCGTGTTGCATGATGTAGAGGAAGAGCAAAAGGAACAGAATCTCTCTTACCATAGTGAGAAACTAGCGGTTGCATTCGGCATTATTTCCACTCCACCTGGAACGCCCATCAAAGTTTACAAAAACCTGAGAACTTGTGTGGATTGTCATAATGCAATCAAGTTTATCTCAAGGATAGCTGAGAGAAGAATAATTGTTAGGGACTCCAACCGATTCCATTGCTTTGAGAACGGGCGCTGCTTGTGTCAAGACTTTTGGTAGCCTAGACGTCGGCTGGAAACTTCTGAAGTTGCTTTGCTTTTGCTGAAGATTACATTCAACCATCCAAATTCATGTTGGAGAGAGGTAACTGAAAATCTTACAACCTATTTGAGTCAGTGAACCAATTATTTATGGATTCTCTTTTGGCCAAGGGTTTGTTTATAATGGCATGTTTGGTTGTAATGTAGTTTTGTTTCCTAACACATTTTACATGCTATGCTTATCTCATAGGAGTAGACATGGGCAACAAGTGGACCCGGCCGGACCCGACTCGAAATTTTGGTCCACGGACGAGGGTGGTTAGCGGGTTTGGTCCGGGTTCGACGTTTGCGACTTGTACTAGTTTGACATGTAACGGTATGAAGCTTTGAATTTTTGATTGATTTGAGTGAGTGATGAATGATGATGGCTCGACATGGATTATTTGCACTCTTTCAGGACATTGGCTTATACATCATATATTTCCCATTTATTATCTCATTGTGGTAATAAAATCAGTTGATATAGTAGGTACAATTTCTCTCAATTTTTTTGGCTTGAGAAATTATATTGTAAAATACATAATAATTACGGAAAACCCTTCCTTTAAAACCATGCAAGATTAGCCCAAAAGAATCTCCATTAGACTGACATAACATAAATAGGAACTCATGCTTATAGCATGCAAGGTTTATACTTAGCCCAAAAGAATAGGTAAAAGTTAAACTGTATTCAAGTCACTTCACCGCAAGTTTTAATCCAGAAATAGAATTAATGGCGAAATCAATGCCCTTTTCCTTTGAGCATGCTTCTTTATAAAAGGCTTTCTCTTAATCTCTTCAAAGTTCAAATTGCAAAATCCCAAAAAATACAACAACAAAAAAAAAAAAAAAACTTGTTCCTCTTCTACATAAAGAAGAAGCATTTTTAGCGTGACCCATCAAAGATTATGAGCTCAAATCCAGTTTAGGACCCATTAACACTAAAGCAAAAAAGTTTAAAAAGTAACGATTAACTCACACCCGCTAATTAACCCATTTCATAACGTTTTCTGACAACTAACTATCTGAATTTTATGTATAGGTCAGCTAGCTTTTTCCTCTTCTACAAATTAAATCAACTGAGGTATGTTTTTCTGTCTGAAAATTCCACATTATGCTCCATTGATCTGTAATTTTTTTCAAGATTCCATCTTTATTATGTGCCCTTTCTGGGTTTTGCTATTTTCCCCTAGTCTAAAATGTGTATGGTTTTGTACATGTGCAGGAACTTGTTTTTGACTACAAAAAAAAATGGAAAACACAAAATTACTTCACCTCATTTGGGGAATTTTGGCTTTGTGGAGCTTTGCTATTGTGAATGCTGAGAATCCTTACAGGTATATTGACCTGACAGCCACTTATGGAACAGTTTCTCCTTTAGGTGTCCCTCAACAGGTGAGTTTAGTTCTAAATTTTGTTAACTTTGGAAGCTTCTGAAATGCAAATGACAGGTTTATTTTTTTGCTTAGTTTTTGGTCAGATTTCTGAAATGTAGTGTGTGGGTTTTACAGGTTATATTTATAAATGGTAAATTCCCTGGTCCACCTATTGATTGTGTGACTAATGACAACTTAAGAATTAATGTCATCAATAAGCTGGATGAGCCCTTCCTCTTGACATGGCAAGTTTCCTTTATTTATGGCCTTGTTTTTTCTGCTTATTATATGACAATCTTGTTTTTTTTTATTAGATATGGTATAAAGGGAATGTAGATTTGATGCCTTTTACATTGACTAAATTCTGATGGCAAGTTCACTATGTTTGTGTTTCATACTATGAGATCTTGGTGATATCATCTGGGCTTGTTTGTTTCAGTTCAAATCTAAAAACAGATTCTTGGAAACATTTTTTTCCTTCTAATTTTAGTCTTAGTTTGTTTTTCTTGCTTATGAACTTCCTTGCCTAATAGAGATGCTATGTACTGATGACAGGAATGGGCTAAAGCAAAGGAAGAACCCGTGGCAAGACGGAGTGTTGGGAACCAACTGCCCAATCCCTCCGAACACAAACTACACTTACTCTATGCAAGCTAAAGATCAAGTTGGAACCTACTCCTACTTCCCATCACTCGGGATGCAAAAGGCGGCTGGTGGGTTCGGGGCACTCACCATCGAAAACCTGGAAAACATCCCGCTTCCCTATCCAAAACCAGCTGACCAGTTCACATTCCTCATTGGTGATTGGTTCAAGGCTGATCACAAGGTGAGGCAGCCCACATTGCTTTGAATTCGCACGCGCGCGAATTTGCTACTGATTTTGCTGATAAGCAAAGGCAGTGGTGTGCTTTCTGATTTTAACTTTTTAAGTCATCTAGAACAATTGTCTCTAGCTGAAACATATAAGCAGTCTGGGCATTTTTCTGATTTTTAGTTCAATCTAAGTGTTTATTTTCTGAAATTTTGATGGATCATTTCAGGCACTTAAACAAATTTTGGACTCAGGGAAATGGCTTCCACCCCCTGATGCTTTCCTCATTAACGGTCTGGTGGGCAATGCTACCTTTGACGTTGAGCCAGGTTAACTAGCCTCACCCCCTGATGCTCTTCTTTATCATCATAGAGACATTGTTATGAACACATCTGGTCATTTTCTTGCACCAGGCAAGACATGCAGAATCAGGGTTGTGAATGTCGGCTTGAAGACGTCGTTCAACTTCATGATCGAGTGCCACAAACTGAAGCTCGTCGAGCTTGAAGGATCTCATGTGATGCAGACCGAGTACGACTCCATAGACGTGCACCCTGGGCAGGCCTTTGCTGCTCTCGTCACGTTCGATAAGCCCCCAAAGGCCTATCACGTCGTTGCATCAGCTCGATTCACGCCACAGGTCCTCATTCAGTCCGCTATCATACGCTACAAGAACGCCCCCCCAGGCCCCCCTGGACCCGTTCCTCCGCCACCGAAGCTCCCCGAGCAATGGTCTCAAGATCAAGCTAGATCCTTCAGGTACACACACTATGGATGTGTTATCTAGCTTGCATACTAATCACTACTACATTAAGTTTTCTCTTATCCATTGTGCATTATCTTGTAAATCGCGCAAAGTGGCCATTCAGTAACGGCCCAGGAATCGGGTTGGAATAAGGAATGATACACAACTCATTTCTTGATTCCAACCAGATTCAATACTCTTCATACTGTAGCATAACCTCAAGGGGTTGGTCTAGTGGAGCAAGACAGGGCATCGGTTAAACATTCACTGACTAGTTTTTCCTTGATTCCCCACCAGGTGGAACCTGTCTGCAAGTGCAGGCAGACTCAGCAACCAGGGCTCATTCCCTTACGGTCAGATCAACATCACGAAGCGATTCCATTTCGAAAACTCAGCTCCCATCATCGACGGTAAACAGCGCTGCGCTGTTAACTGTGTCTCCTTCGTAAACTCCGAAACGCCTCTAAAGCTCGCCGATTACTTCAAGATCCAGGATGTGTTTTCCATTAAGCCAGCAACTCCTGAGCCGGGTCCTCCTCGGCTTGGCAACCCTGTTATTGACACGAAACTCCATGATTTCATTGAGATCGTCTTCCAGAACAACGAGCCTTGCCTTCAAACATGGCATCTTGATGGATATGACTTCTGGGTCGTTGGGTAAGCTGCCATTTTGCTACTCCTCTCATCATATAACTTCCATTTGAGTATATGTTCAAATGATCTTTAATGGCTAATATGCAAACTATACTTTTTTTTGTAGAGCCTGCGTTAATCCGTGGATAGAAGCTAACCGTCAGTCTTACAATCTGAAGGATGCAACCACCAGATACACCGTCGAGGTAAGAGCTTCATCGTTTTTACGAGCTTAGGGTGCGTTTGGATCGCATTATGCTTTATACATTAACTCTTGATGTCTAACACAAGATAATATATCGTGTATTGAATTTTCGCGCGTAATCCAAACACAAACTAAGCTCTAAATGTTTCATAGTTCTTTCAACAAAAAATCCTTACACTATAACATGAGAGAGCTTAAGGGTCCGTTTGGCTCGCAACCCATAACGCATTGTCTTGCATTAAAATGTAAGATAATGCAACATATGAGGTAAGAGCTTCGTCGTTTTTTATGAGCTTAGGGTGCGTTTGGATCGCATTATGCTTTATACTTTAAATCTTGATGTCTAATCAAGATAATGTATTGTGTGATGAATTTTCGCTTCTAATCCAAACACAAACTAAGCTCTAAATGTTTCATAGTTCTTTCAACAAAAAAATCCCTACACTATAACATGAGAGAGCTTAAGGGTCCGTTTGGATCACAACCCATAACGCGTTATCTTGCGCATTAAAACTTATGATCCAAATGTAACATGAAAATGTTGGAACTACAAGTCAGGTTCAGTCTCAGTCCGGTCCGGTTTAAGCTCCTTAGTGAGCTCTATAGCAACCGAGACACCGAAAAGATCCAAGACAATCATCTGATCCTTGGATTTGGTTCTTGATCTAGGTGTAACCGAACTCATGGACAGCCATATTAGTGTCGTTAGACAACAAAGGCATGTGGAACCTACGATCAGCGAATTGGGAAAGGCGATACCTCGGACAGGAGCTTTACATGAGAGTGTATGACGAGAAGAGAAGTCCTACTACAGAGTATGAAATTCCTGATAACGCTATCTTGTGTGGAAAGGCAATGGGTCAAAAACCTAAACTTTAAGTTTTTTGAGCACAAAAAGTTGTTTCAATTTTACAACACAAAAAGGAGGAGGAGTTATACGAATGAGGCCAGATTGCCTATGTATTTCTATGCTCAAAGTTGAATAATACCCTCCTGAATAATTACCAAAAAAATCAAATTGCCATGAAATGTACATTTCAGTACTATAAATGTACATGCTTGTTTGGAAAGATAAGATGTCATGTCATTATACTCGATTAGTTCCAAGTTTGGTCCTATGGTTCATTAGGGTAGCCCGAGTACTACTCGGCCTAGCCTAGAGCACCTGTGAACAGGTGAGAGCTATGCTCTGAAAATTCAAATTTGTGGCTTCGTCACCAGTGAGGATCGAACCGGAGACCTCGGGTTCTCCCCATTGAGGTCTTACCGCTAGACCAAGTGCCCTTTGGCGGTCCTATGGTTCATTATGATCATGAAATGTACATCTTTCGATAGAGACAGGCCTTATGATTTGATACAAGGCTAGTTTGGATTGTGTACTTATTATGTATTACTCCCTCCGTTTCAAAAAACATGGTCTTTTAGACAATTTAGGTTGTTTCAAAATACATGGCCATTTTATATTTTTTCCCTCCTCTTTCCATTTATACACCTAATAATTAACTTTATCATAATCATTACACTTTTTCATATTTCTCTAAACAAATAATTGAGTCTACATTCTATAGGGGTAATGTAGGAATAACGTATTTTTCTTAATATATGTGCAATCCTCAAATGGTCATGTATTTTGAAACGGAGGGAGTATATGATATATATAGAATTTTGTTGAGAATTCGTACATACAAAAATTGGGATAAAAGATTTGTATGTTTCAGCCAAAAAATGTAGGATAAAAAGCATTGTTTAATATATAATCTGGTACGTCGCTTTTTGTCATATGATTTTGAGTTAGAGTTTCATTGTTGTTTACATTACGCACTATCGGAATAGACAGCGTGTTCCGCTAGCAGAGGCGGAATTCACCAAAAACATAGCACCCTTGTATATATCCTTAAAGGGGCTGAATTCCGCTAGCATTTTCCTTCTTCCGCTCCCCGCTACCTATCCAATCGAACAAAGCCTAAAGAAACGGTCCCGAAAGTGACGGCGTATCAAGCCGTTATTCGAGCTTGTTGGCCTTGTAAGCACGTTGAAGCAAGCAATATATGCTCAATAACCGATCCAATTTTGGCTATTATTAGCCAGCCTAGATGGATTATGTACGACTATATATATCCCAATCAGGTGACACTATCAAATTTGAATTATAATGGAAAATGGACGCATGTACACACACCCTTAGTATTTGTCGGTACAACTTTATCTTGCCAACATCTTATTTTTAAGTGGTGGAGTTGGATTGCACAACACGACGTGAGTAGAGGACAAATGCACGTTCATCCTTTTCAGCATACACTGGCCAGGTTCTAGTTGTGGACTTCCACATACTTCTTCATTATTGAACACTTCAATTCCATGCATGTATCAACGCCCTGGTCTTTACTTGTATGTATTGGAATACATTTGTGTAGCAATATTTCTTCTAGCCTTTATGAAAACTTAACTCGATCCGAAAAATCGATATGAACTGATCGGCAATATTAGGGTTAAAACTCATCCCGAAGATAAAAAACCGAACTTGATTAGATTGTACTCCGGATCAGGAAAAATTAGGCGATTGGAGCATATATAAGTCAATTTTAAGCGTGTAAATTCGGACATATAATAAAGGTTGAATCGACTGATTTATCACCAAGATAATGCATAACAAACCGGCCCCTATCAATTTGCTAGAGTTGACAAACAGACCCTACCAATATTCATCACCAAGAAGATAGTGCACAACAAAACTTGCAAGATATATTTTGCACATGTTAGTATATCTTACAAACAGAGTACTCTTCTAAGATAATGCATTTCCATGTGGTGCCAAATCCATCACCAATTTGCATAGTAGTATTAAATCATTGACATCCAACTCTCAATCATCATCAGATTAACTACTACACATCATAAGGAAAAAAAACTTCATCAAAGATAAAAAACATCAAACACATCACATGACTCATCACTTTGTCCTAGTCCATGGCTGTTGCCATGGAGCCTGGTGTTGGTACAAGCTAGTGACCCTCCTCAAGGCGGCCGGAAACCGAGCCACCGCCTTGGATCTTGGTGGGTCCGGCGTCAACCAACGGCCCGTCGAAGATGTCACCACATTGGATGACTACTTGCAGCCATTGATGGAGTTCATGGCTCATCTTCCTCCTGATGAGAAGGTGATCCTGGTTGGCCATAGCTTCGGCGGATTCGGAGTCGCTTTCGCCATGGAGAAGTTTCCTGAGAAGGTCAAACTGGCTGTCTTTGTCACAGCTATGATGCCCAACACTTCATCTCCACCAGGCTGTCTTACAGAAGAGGTAGTAATGACTTGTTAAGCAATTAAGTTGGTTGGATAATTGGATTGTGAATTATTCTAATTGTTATAGATTTAGTATGGGATTTAGTGAATCTAACTGATAGAATGGTTATCTAGGATAATGTCTGTAATCAAGAGTGTCATTAGCTGTAATCCAGCTATTAAGTAATCTTTTACTAACCCAAGTTGCCCAACATAATATTTTTTCTTGTCATAAGTCAATGCTAAAAATAGTCATAGCCATATTGATTTCTTGTTGATTTGTTTGTTGTTTATTTGTTATAGTATTATATACTAGTTGAAAATTTGTTATATCCGATTTCTTAGGGACTTGTACTTCTTTAATACAATATATATATAAAAATTAACCTCGTCCTAAACAATAGTTTTTGGTAGAAGGAGAGACAATACTCTCCGAAACTTTATTGAAAATCGAACGGATAGCCGACCTCTAACATTTGTAATTAGGTCTATGATAAGTAAATGACCCCTCAAAGAGAGACATCAAGTTCCGACCCTTTTGTAGTGAGAAAAATTTCCAAGAAGTCCATTAGGTCTATGTACAAGATAACCCTCAATTATAGTGTACAACAAATATGTTCTAACAACTTTATCAAGCAACAAATACATTGGGCTAGAGGAGTCTCTATATGGATAATGTCATAAGCTTTTGTGTTGGATTGTTCACATTTTTTTCTTCCTCTAATTTATACTGGTTGTGCTCAACATGAATGAAGACCTTGAAAAGGATAACACCTGCAGAATGCCTAGACAACAGATTTTGGTTTGACAATGGAGCAGAAAACCCACCAACTAGCCTCATCATGGGTCCAGAAATGTTGTCCAAGAAGCTATATCAGCATTGTCACACAGAGGTGAATGACACAATGAGCACAAACTTTCTTTTAAGAAAGCTAGCTACAAGGAATTGTCAAGTTTAGAGCTGAGCATCGGTTCAAAACCGAAATTCGGGAATTTGGTGAATCGAACCGAAAAAATTCGTTTCGGTTTTTTCATTGATAAATATAACCGAACCGAACTTTGATAAATATAACCAAACTTTTGTTTCGGTTTTTGATAAATGTAAGATTTTTCATTGAACAATTGAACCGAACCGAAAAATAACCGAAACCGAACCGAACCGAAATCTTGAAATTTCTTGAACCGAAAACCGAATCGAACTCCGTCGGTTTCGGTTCGGTTCGGTTCGACCGGTTTGGTCAATTTTTTTGGTTTCGGTCCAACCATGCTCAACCCTATTCAAGTTCATCTTTATTTTTCTTGTATGCAGGATCTAGAATTGGCGAAAATGCTGGTTACGCGATGCGGGTTATTCCAAGACGATATGTAGAAGGAATCAATGCTAACCGAAGAGAAGTTTGGGTCGGTGGATCGGGTTTTTGTAATGTGTGAAGAAGATCAAATGGTGAAGATGGATTTTCAGAAATGGATCATTGAAACAAGCCCTCCTAAGAAATTGAAGTCCATTGTTGGAGCTGATCACATGGTAATGCTATCAAGGCCAAAAGAGCTTTGCTTGTGCTTGGTGGAAATGGCTGATGAGTACTCAAACAAATGAGTCATGGAAGCATGAACTGTTTTTAAATTTGGACAGACTCTACATATATAAATTCTCATTTTAATAAATGTTCAACTCTCCTCTGTATGCTGAACATGTTCTATAGACTCAGTTTCAAAGTCTGAAGTACTGATTTTTATAAAAATAAATGCATGACTTCTTCATCAAAGTTCAAAAGGAAAGTCAGTATGATCATAAACTTCCTTGGATGGATTATACAAATTGAAACTGTACAATGAATTCAAGTTGCAAATACATGTTCATTTCACTACAAAGATCAAGACAATGAGATATGCATTGGCTGACTTGGAAATAAATAACAAAAAAAGGCCATAACACTATTATTTTTTCATAACAAAATCAAAGACACATTCAATGACATTCACTTCATTCCAACCCATTGAATGTTCTCAACCATTCCATTTTGACTCAATCACTACATTACCAAGATATAGCAACAGACAATTCCCCATTTCAGCATTCTATCTTATCTCATCTCACAATTCCAAAGAGCCAAGAAAGTGAAGAAACCAATATGGTACAACTACATTTTGTTCTAGTTCATGGGCTATGCCATGGAGCATGGTGTTGGTATAAGCTTGTCCCCCTCTTAAAAACCTCAGGCCACAAGGCCACCGCCCTCGACCTTGGCGGATGTGGGGCCGATCCAAGAGGCTTGACAGAAGTTCTCAGCCTTGAAAACTATTTTCAGCCGTTGATCGATTTCATGTCAGCTCTACCGAAAGACGAGAAAGTAGTGTTGGTTGGTCATAGCTTTGGAGGGTTTGGGGTGTCCCTTGCAATGGAGAAGTTCCCTGAGAAAGTGTTGGTTGCTGTCTTTGTGTGTGCCTACATGCCCAACTTCACATCCCCGTTTTCGACGCTTGTCGAAGAGGTAGTTGATCCTACTAGTTTTGCTGAATTAAAACTATACTGAATTCTAATACATTGTTTTTCCTTTCACAAGCAGACTTTCAAAAGAACAGCAACTGACCAGTTTCTTGATACAACTTTTGGGTTTGACAAAGGTCCAAAAAATCTAGCAACTTCAATGAAATTTGGTCAAGAAATCCTTGCTACAAAGCTCTATCAAAATTGCCCACCACAGGTACATTAAGGCTTGACAATTCATGTTCAATTTTCATTTAGTTGTCCATAATGCATGCATCTTTGGTTTTCCTTATGTTATGTCCTTAGGACATAAACCTAACAAAATTAGAAGATAATGACTAATTTATGCATATAAATTATTAATTGGAATTTTCAATTTTTTCTATAAGCAGCTATTAATGGAAAATTTTGATAAATAATAAATTTTCGGTTTTTTAATCTTTTTCATGACGGGTTCATAGTTTCTACATTTAGTACGCTTATGGTGCTAAAGGGCACACAATAGACAATGTCTTCATAATTTTTTGTCTATTGATTTCTACTTTCATTGTAGGATTTGGAACTGGCAAAAATGTTGGTGAGGCCAAGTAACATATTCTGCGAAGAACTCGCCAAGGAAGGTTGGCTTACGAAGGAGAAGTTCGGGTCAGTCGACCGAGTTTATGTTCTATGCAAAAAAGATGAACTGATGAAGGAGGATTTCCAAAGATGGATCATAGAGCAGAGTCCTCCAAAAGGGGTGAAGGTCATTCAAGGAGCTGACCACATGTCCATGGTTTCTAGACCAAAAGAACTATGCCTATGTTTGTTGGATATTGCTTATAATAGCTACTCGCCAAAAAATAGCTTTGATGTGAAAGTTTTACTTTCATCATTCAGTCCAATGTGAAGTGTAAAATCATTGAACTAGCTTGCATAGATTGATGCTACCGCCATTTTGGTTTCTATCTCCTCAAGAAAACACATTTCTTCCCGGAAAAGTACGTTGAATGGCCTAATTATGATATTTAAAGTTCTAGAAAGACTTGTTTGCTATTAGAATTGGAGTTTTCTTTGAGAGCTAAATCAAATTCGTGACTTTCACAAAATCCATAGTCATAGATATCGAGCTCGCAACACTTTCGAATGAAAAGTATTTTTTGTTAAAAAAACGTGTATTTTTTAGCTCAAAAACTAGTTATTTTTCACAAATTTTTAAGTAAAAGGGGTATACTTTTCATTAGACCCGAAAAATAGATCCGAACCGATCGAAAATTTTACGGTTGAACCCGACCTGAATAATATAGACCAAAAAAAAAAGGAACCCGATTAACCTGAATCCGATTGGGTTGAAACCCGAAACGGACCCGATATTTTATATATGTAGAATAAATGTATTTTCTTTTAAATATTATAATATATTTTATCATAAATCCTATTGTAAATAAAATATTATTTTAAAATATTATTATAAAAATAATATTTTATTATTAGATATTATTGTAATAATCATTAAAAATCTAAATTCTTGACCTATTAGGTCGACCTGAACCCGCGCTATAACCCGTCAAGACCCGACCTAGCCTGACCTATAACCCGATTGACTCGAACCTGTATCCAACTCGAATCCGAAAAGACCGAACCCAAATCCACCCGACCCGACCCGACCCGTTTAACACCTCTAGGAATACTTATATTGTTCATAGTAGCATGAAAATAATAATACACAGTAATTGTTAACACAAAAAAATGTTTTCCTCATGATACATTATATACACAGTAATTTAGGCGGATCTCATAAAAACCAAAATAATTGAACAGGTGTCTGGCTGATCGAGCAGTTTTATTTTTTTGTTAAGGGCGTTGTCTATGAGAGTCAAACTGGTGACCTCTGGTACTACTCTTGGAGGCTTAACCGTTTGACTAGATGTCCGAAGGCGATCGAACAGTTTTATTAAAATATAGGTTTTTATTAAGATATTATTTGTTGTACAAGATAAATCTGTTGACAAGATAAATCTATATTAAGATATTATTATTTGTTGTACAAGATATTATTTGGTGTACAAGATAAATCTGTTGACAAATTCAGTAAATCACGCGTGATTTGACTAATATCAACAAAGACACGCTCGCCACGAAGAACAATTTCTTGAACAGTTTCAAGTGAGCCCCACAAGTGATAGTATTAATACATTGCACTCCTCAACGCTTGCACAAAGCCAAACCACATGAAAATGCATTTCGTTTTGGTGCACGGGGCATGCCACGGAGCCTGGTCCTGGTACAAGCTCAAGCCGTTGCTCGAGCGCTTGGGCCACCGAGTGTCGGCCTTTGACCTAGCAGCCTCGGGAGTGCACACGCAACGGCTCGAGGAGCTCACGAGCTTCCACGACTACACAAAGCCGCTGCTCGAGTTCATGGCTAACTCGGTTGCGCCCCACGAGAAAGTGGTGCTCGTTGGACATAGTCTTGGAGGGGTGAACTTGGCCTTGGCTATGGAGGCCTTTCCTCACAAGATTGCGGTCGCTGTCTTTTTGGCGGCGTTTATGCCTGATACTAAGCACAAGCCATCTTATGTCTTGGAAGAGGTACTCGCTCGATCTTACTATGCATTGTCGTTCAATGAACTTTGATTCATGGTCGTCCTTGACCTGAACAAACCCGGGTTGGCTCAGCCCGATTTGCTATGAAAAGATAGGCGATATAGACTATGAAAATATGCGAAGTTATATACGGAGGGCTTGTTTACCCATGGGTGGACCTTGACCAGGTTCGAGCCTGACCCAAACCTGGTCAAGGTCCACATTTTCCATGGTTGCCCTTATTGCTATTACTATTACTAGTATTGGTTATCATGATCACCATTATTGTTGCTTAGAAGATTTGACCAAAAAAAAAAATTTGTTGCCTAGAAGATAGATCGCCATTATTGCTAGTACTATTACTAGTATTATCTAGGAATATCTATAATTATCATTATCATTAAGGATGGCCCATCATTTTGACTTACTTTAATTTGGTGTACGTAAGTTATAGGTTAACAATAGTAGTACTATACTACATGATTTATGGCACATGGTTAACGAGTCATGATCGAAGAGACAAATTATACGTCCATTTCACAAAGTCCATTCCTAATGTCATGTGATGTGACACACGACGTCCATTCCTAGCTTGTTTTGGATCTAGTAATAGGTTCAATCAGTACATCTCTGCTGAGTTCTGAAACCTTAACAAATTTCGTACCGTCTCAATAAAACAGTTCTACTAATGCTTGTCTTGTAAAAAACAAATCTGTAAGAAATAGGAGTGCACATTCAGCTTCCGTTGGCAATTATTTTGGTGCTCCTAGAACCGAAAGTCCTTAGCAATTTGTTTGAATCAAATTATAGTGTTTCTCTACTTGCTATGGAGGCTTTTCTCTTTAAAGTCTTTTAAGTTGTTCTCTACTTCATCATCATTCATCAATTTGTGTTTCTCTCTCATACCGTCATACGATAATTTGAAAATGTTTTATTCCTCTCTTAACAATGATTACCAATTTGTTTTTCTACTAGAAAAGTTTAGGCTATTAAAGTGATTTCTTTTTCCCTTCTCGCTATACAATGTACAAGTTGTAGTACAATGACATGTCACATGAGTGTAAAGATTGGTCCTTTTGAAATGAAATAAAACGTTGGGATATCATTTAATATTCTCAAAAACTAACCTTTGAATTAACTGTTCAAGTACTACGGAAGAATGCCTGAAGGAGGTTGGAAGGACACTGAATTCATAGGCTATGGAAATCCAGAGGACTCGCTCCTGTCAATGCAATTCGGACCACAGTTCCTGTCCTCGCTATACCATCTGTCCCCTCCTGAGGTAATCAAGCAAAATTCTCTCAAATTCACTGTAACTAATCAAAACCAATGCTATACATATACGGCACAGAAACATAGCATTTCCATAATTCTGCACTAGAAAATGAGTTTCCGAGTTCTGACACAAAACGCGGGTGAGAATCGGTTCAAAACTTAATCGAACTGAAAAAACTGAACCGAAACCGAAATTCGGGAATTGGGTGAACCGAAAACCGAACCAAACCGGAAAAACCGAACCAAAAAAACCAAACCGAAACCGAAATTCGGGAATTGGGTGAACCGAAAACGAACCGAATTTTTTCGGTTCGGTTCGGGTTTTTCAGTTTTTGATAAATATAAGGTCTTTCTTTGAGAAATTTGAACCGAACCGAAAAATAACCGAAACCGAACCGAAACTCCGTCGGTTTCGGTTCGGTTCGGTTCGGTCAATTTTTTCGGTATCGGTCCACCCATGCTCACCCCTACAAAATGGAAACAAGAAACACTATCCTATACATCATAGTCCGTGTGAAACAGATCAAAACTGCAAAGAAAAAACAATCGTTACGATTTCGTTGTATTTTCTTTTGATTTGGAAGGATTTTGAGCTCGCCATGATGTTGAAGAGGCCAGCCTCCTTTTTTGTGGATGATTTGGCCAAAGCAAACAAGTTTACAAACGAGAAATACGGGCAAGTGAAGCGGGTTTTTGTTGTGTGTAAAGACGATGGAGGGATCAAGGAGGGTTTTCAACGATGGATGATTGAAAATGGCGGAGTTGATGAGGTAAAGGAGCTCATAGGTTCTGATCATATGCCCATGTTATGTATGCCACAAGTGCTTTGTGACTGTCTGGTTGAGATATCACAGAAGTTCGCCTAAGTGGGCACTTATATGCTAAGGCTTTTGTGTTTCAACTTTCATATTGTAACTTTCTAAACATTGTGAACATGATGTGCCAATGAATAAAGAACTGATGATGGGATTTGGAGTTACTACTTACCTAATGGTTGGACATTCTATAACTTTGTGTGAGTTCTTTGTAACTATATATATACCTGTCCTTACAAGCTTTGTTGCACATACTAACAAGACTTTACCGGGTAAGTTGGAAACTCAAAATTATGTAAGAACTTGGGTCATTCCAAGCACAAGCATTAATGCAAGTTGATCTATACCAAGTAACAAAACATAGACAGTACAATGATCGAGCTCGGGTACGTAGAAAATCAAAGACAATACACTAGCTAACCATATGCAATGACATAAACATCAATTAAACTCAAAATCAATATAATCAATATAGCTTTCTATGACTACGGACTACCATTGTACGTAGATTCATTGCTCTCAACTTAAGACTTCGGCGGAGCCATGTTCGATATCATACACCAACGCCTTTCGATAGGAAAAGCCGAACACCACAATCTTTCCTCCATCCCGAGATTCATATAGCGTCGCGACATCTTCCATCGAAAACCCATCAATGATAAATTTCGACTCGTCAAGGCTAAGCAACTTTGTCCAAGACTCATGGACACCATAGTCTTTCATCACCCACACATGAAGCCCGTGGTCATCATGGAACTTATAGCACAACCGTCCATCTAACTCCATCAACTTGTTCATCGAACCACCTTCATCAACGGGCACCGACATTTCCCCGAACCTAGAAGTACGCAAATCGAAAGTCACAATAACCTCCTCTCGGCCTTCTCTTTTCAGAACAACCCAATGGAGGACACCATTGAAGAAGAAACCTTGATGCGATGGCCCCCAACGATACGCTCTATACGGGAAGCCTAGGACCGTCCTCCACGCGTCGTTTTTGAAGCTGTAAATCCAAAATCGGTTCCTGTCCTCCCTCTTATCATTGCTCATATCGAACTTCTTCACCAAGATCTATTAATCATCAACACTACGATCATAACCGAACCCATAACAAACCCACCGATCACCACCAAACTCCTTACTAGCTATAGGTGCATTCGCCACGGTGTAGGAGGCTCCGGTGAACAAGTTGTAGAAGAGGAAGTGATCATTTTCGGTGGCGAAACACACCATCGAGCTCGACGGCTCCGAGAGCAACCGTTGAATACGATCGTATATCGGAATGTAGCGCACCGTGTACGAAAGACGGCGATCGCTCCCTTTGTGCCCTAATAGACCGCAGTAGAGTCTTCCATATTTGTCGACGAATACGAGCACGGATTTGTGATCGTAAGCGCTGAAGAAGTTGGGATGGTTGATGAGGCTTGAAAACTTCTTTGACACACGTTTACATGCTAGGACGGATTGGAACGGGAGGCGTAGGAGAACGTTTGTCATTATGTTTTCAGGAAGAGGGAGATTGGAGTGTCTCTTCTTCATCTTTGGCCTCTTCTTTCTTCCTGGTATTAGAGATATTGTACGAGGAAGAAGAGAAAGGAGACGGATCTGTTGAACTCGGCAAGAAGAGAAAGGGGAATTGTGTTTCGTTATTTATTTTTCTCTCCCTCTATTTGCTTTGTATTTTTTTCTCCCTCTATTTGCTTTGTATTCACGCTATTGGAATTAAATAATTTTATATCGGCGTCATAGAAAATAGATAACTCCCTCTATTTCCCAGGTCTATATTTTTCGTACCATTGATAAGTCCTTGATCCCTAAGCTTTATTTACATAACTCCTTGATCCCTAAGTCACGTACATTCCTTAGACCATCAATATATAAACAAAATAACAATTTGTCAACTCCATTCAAAAACATCGTCCTTATCATTCCCGACTCTCGATCTTTTCCATCACCATGGGTGAAATCACGCTATTAAATTTGCCTCTTCCTCTACACTTAACACTAGAGATTCTCCTACAACTCCCCTTCAAAACCCTCTTAGCTTGTAAACGAGTGTCTAAGCAACTCAAGACCTTCATCAACGATCCCAACTTCTGCAGGCTTTACAATAACAGAAATGTTGCCTTTTACTTTGGTTCCAACGGTCTCAATTGCCTACTCAAAAGCCACGACATCAACACCACCAACGACGACCAATTTCCGCGCTACACCGTCCACCACATTCCGATCGCGTTGAACGAACAAAGCACCAAGGACGGATTCCTCGATTTCGAAGTGCTTTCGGGCTCTTCCAACGCCATAGCTTGCATTAAACCGAGGTTCGAAAACTACTTCCTTTTCTTCAACTTGTTCACGGGAGCTTCGTACACCGTTGAAGGCTCCCCGAAGCAAGGGGAGAGCCTCGTTCCCATCTGGATATGTTATGGATTCGGCTACGATTGTTATGCTGACGACTACAAGATCTTGGAGGTGTACAAGTACATGGATAAGCATGATAACGGTGCCGGTCTATCTTGGGTTTATAGCTTCAAAAACGGTTGTTGGACGTCGTCCTATGGCTACCCTTATGACTTATATGATGGGCCTCGTTGGGGAGCGGCTTGCTCCTTGAATGGTGTTCTTCATTGGGTTGTAGTCACAATACAAGGAAACCGAAAGAGGGTTGTGCTTACATTTGACTTACATGCTTCTAAGTTTGGGGAAATATTGTTGCCGGTTGCAAATTCCGACTTTCTACCGTCGGATGAATTCGGTACCGCTAAGGTATGTGAGCTACAAGGATGGTTGTGTTTTGTGTACCAAAGGGAGTTGGAGTTTTATGTGTGGGTGATGCAAAAGTATGGATCAAGAGAGTCTTGGACGAAGTTGTTGGCTATTAATGATGTAAGAACGAGGTTCAATGGGACGAGATTCGCGCAAGCAACACCCGTGGTGTTATACGAGCGTGAAGGTGGCGGGAAGGTGGTGTTGTTCGTGCGACATATCGGTGTGAAGCTGTTTTGGTATGATTTGGAGAAGAAGGAGATCAGAGTGGTTGAAGAGTCGTGCCGAAAAGATGTCAAAAGACGAAGGTTGGAGTATTGAGGTGTGAAATCTAGATTTTTAGTTACATACCTTCAGCACATCGGGAAGAATAGTTTCAGACTTCAAGGACTTCATAACTAGTAGATTCAACTTCACTGATCACAAAGTTCTTCAAAATTCTTCAAACTGCAAACAAAGGAATGCCTCAAAAAGTGAATAGTGTATGCAAACTGATCATTATGTGAAAGTGACTTTTTCATATGTTCCTAGCCCTAAAAATCCCATGAAGAGGTATGGTATTTCTCAGATTCTCAACAGAACAAGAGCAGAGAGTAAAGTGATGATATAAGCGAGGAAAAATACCGTCTTAGAAGCACTTCTGGGTTGTAAGGAAAGAGGCTCCTTTTGTGAAGCTTTTCCAACGCATTTTTCAAAGAAAGCAAACATGTTTTAGCCTTGATGAAATGCAAGCTTTTAGCTCCAGATCTCTCACTTTGAGGGTCATCATCTCTACCATATTCATGAGAAATTTTCTGTTTCTTGAGCATTTGCTTACGATCATTTTCCAGCCCAAGAGAAAGTTCTACAAACGTTTTCCATGAATCACACAGTTTGCGCAGGCACCTACATAGAATGTCAGTGAGATTACTGCATACATACCAGCACCACCAAGAGTATGACATCTTTGAGGAAATGCAATAAACATCTATTGTCAGAATGAAGTACCAAATTCATATATCTTGAAAAGTAACTCAAGCAACTGATTGATAGTTCTATTTGATTGATATTGAAAAAAAAAGAGTACTGTGAACGAAGTTGCAGGTTCTTATCATATATTGTAAATTTTAGCAACAACTTACTTCAAAAGATATTCTGCACACCTAGTCCCGGAATCCTTTGAAATGAGATAATCAAGAAGAAGCTGATGATCATATTGTAACTGCAAATAGGAGGAAAAGATTTCACTCTCTATGTAAAGATAGATGTTGGAAATGAACTATAACACAAATATTGTATATAATTGAAGGGTCAGTAAATACTGGTTTGAAGATGAAAAGATTACCTCAGCAAGGAATACATGAAACAGAAGAATAGGGTTAAAAAGTTCTGAAATATGAGCAAGAGCATCCTCATCAGCTCTTATAGATGCATTTTCATCTTTGAATGTCCTACAGTACAGCACAGATGGCTACAAGAAATCCATAAAATGCAAACGGGGAACTAAACTGCTATAACAGGTGAAATGAAACCTGCAACATTTTCTGCTTACTGTTTATTAGTATAGGTAGCAACTTTAAACATTTGCAAGAGCACTTCAAATAACAAGTCATCCTGGAGTTAAAGACATCACAAAAGCATTACACTGAGAGAAAAAAACCATTGATCTGAGAATTGAAAATAACTTATCCAAGCCAAACAAATAAGTATGAACACAATCGATTGAGCTTGTAATGAAATATATTTCCTTCCTACAGAAAACATGGATACTAAAGGCAAGACTAGCAATGTTATGCTCTATTTCAGCACAATGGCATACCACTATTCCTATTCAAGAGATCTGATAATGTTCTAACATACAACTACCAATTCTACTTGCAAAGGCACAAATTTGGAATTTTGCAAGGACAGTTTCCAGATTCATGTCCTATCATCATGCAGAAATTGCAGAGTACACGGAGCATCATTATAAAACCATGCTTAGACTGACAACTTAAAACCCTACAGCAAAGTGGAAGGCTATTGCAGAGCAGGTAAAGAACATAATATATTTGGAATGTAGTAGTTTACCTCATGTATGTAAAGCTTGATGAAGGAGGAAGAAAAACTGATGAAGTTCTTGGTATAAATCTCATTGTCCACAACTCTGTTGAATGGAAAATGCAACTGAAGCCATTGATAGAGCTCTAGTATACACTTCCTTCTAACAATGCATCTTTCAAGAGTTTTTGAGTCAAACATTGAGACAGAATCTACAGTGCAACAAGAACAAAGCAACCCATTTGATTCTTCATAGATAATCAAGCATATCGAGAGCCTCAGGAAAAGAAATATGGACTGCCTTTGCAAATGGCGGGATGAAATATGATTGTTTCCCCGAATAGATAAGCTCCATAAAAATGGCGAGCCTTCCAGACAGTTGTCCTGATCATTATCTATTGCTGATATAGGTTTTCTCAGGAAATCTACATAGTACTTGTGAAGCAGTTGCAACCTTAATTGCACGGAACTACAGTCCATGTACACTTGAGAGCCAAGCCTTGACATCAGCATCTGAGAAGATACAAGCCAGCTTAATAAGCAAATAAGCATTAATCATATTTTGATATTTTACAAAAGCACAGGATCCTTATTGGTGCAATGGTAAAATCTGATTTTTTTGTGCACTTAGACTTCAAGTGTGCTATAAGCCTATAAGAACTAAATAATCTACAGTCTATCAAACCCTAGAAAAGTATTGTTGAATGAACTCACCAAAACCTTGTGCTGAAAATAAGGCAATATGTTTGAGTCATGTTGGTTCCACTCTTTAGCAAGGCACCATTCTGCAAGCTGAGGGACAATGGCTTCGATCCTCTGAATTAAGGAGTGTTTATTTTGTAAAGTAGTCGAACCTTCAATTTCATGAACAGCTTCAACCAATGAACTGAAGAGCTGAACAAGACTGCCGAGAAACAAAATTCTTGACTCTGTAAATCTAGCATTCATTCCGCTAGATCTCACTTGAGCAATGATATTCCCAGGTGTATGTGATGCATCCAATGCATCCCATGGCAATTTGGCAAAACACGTGCTTAAAGAACTCAGCAGTATTTCCAAACTTCCCACACCATCTTCATTTTCTTGTTCATCTTCTATTGCCTTTGTTATAGCACGCAATATTCGTAGAATTTCAGCTACAGTTCTCCAATTTGAATTCTTCAGTCCCACATACAAAACTCCAAGACCTGGTGGATCATATTTCGAGTGCTCAATTTGATTCACTGAAGACTGCAAAAGTGCATTAGAGATTGCCACTTCAAGGCAAATGGCAAGCAAATCAACAAAGCTTTTCAAGTTTGCATCCTGCCAAACAAAACAAATTGTGAAGATGCTGTCACAGCACAAATCACACACAAAAGTCTAAACCAGAAGAAACAAGTTCAGTATTTCTCACCATACTACATACAGCTCCAGTAATGAACTTGGAAACTGCTATCAGAATGTTGCCTACCAAATGCTGCACATATTTACTTTCCACAGTGAGAAAGCTGATCTGCAAGAGGATTCTAAAACATTAAACCTCCCCTTTCTATTATCAATCACACAGATGGAACACAACAACAAAAAAATACAACAAACTGTTACCAAAGTAGCAACAATGTCTGTTAAACACTGATGATTCTGGCAGAATGAAGTACAACATTCATTGTTTTTGTCAGGTTGCTCAACAATGAGAGAAATTGAATCGGCCTCACTAGTCCATCCTTGAATTTGTCTAAAAACCTGTAGAACATAAGATTAGTGCTACATGAAAGCGATGAATTGAATTCAAAGAGAGTGGCGTATACCTGGGAGAGAGAAATCAGCAGCTCTCTCTCCTTCTCTCTAGTAACTTCAGCAAGTTCTACCACTTCCTATATCATGTTCAATAACAATCAAACAATGAATCGGAGAGCAATAATAAACACCGAAAGAGGAAAAGAAAAACCCTAGAAATAGGGCGGTGATTGTTGTGCACCTTGTGATGACGAAGAGAGACGTGAACTAATCGGCAGAGACGTGAAAGGCCATCGCCGGACATATTCGCTTTCCGACGACTTTTCCGCACCGGAATAAAAAACCCTAGGTTTAACGCACACCGACTCCGGCGAGCGGAGTCGCTGAACGGACGATCTGCGGATTGGTGCTCTGCGCGCGCGTTCTGTATTTTATACGGAGTATTAGTATCAGAAGCACGTGATCGGCACGTGAGGGTAGAATTGTCATACAATTTCCAGTTTTTAAGGGCCGGAGTCGCCGGACATATTCTCTTTCGGGTGCCTGCACAAAGACTAGTTTTTGTATAAAGAGATTCTGACCTAAACCCAGGGCCGACGCCAACAGGTAAGCTTACTCTTTCCGTTCTACTCCCTTTTCCGTTGTCTGCTCTGTACATGACGAACCCATCAATCTCTTCTTGTTTTTTTGCCTTGTGATTTTCAGCAAGTGATATTGCAATGGCATCTGTGTCAGAGTTGGCAGTATCTAAACTTGCCAAGGTATATATATTTTCTGCTTACTTTATAAAATTTGAAATAGAAGTTGTCTTGCACCAGGCAGAAGTTGGAATTTGTCCATTCAGTCCATTAAGTTATTAGCTCTTGCTATGCCCTTTACATTTTTATAGTTAGTTCTTGTTTTATGAATTTTGTTTTACGTGCTTTATGTTAGTGTTAGATGTTAACTGGTCATAATGGATTGATGTTCATATTTTTCACCCCCTCTGAGAACCACTAGCTTTCCACCATACTTGGAGTAGTTTTCTTGGTTCTTATTAGCCTTCTACTTTGATTGCAATGTGCTTCAGGGGTCTCGTGGTGTGAGTGATCTGTTTTTGCCCAAAACGTCTCTTAATGGAAGAAGTTTCAGGCGCCCTATTCGAGTGTCAGCTAGATGCTCAACTCGTTTTCATAGATGCTCAACTTCAGGGGGCTCTGTAACTTGTGGAAAGCTCAAGGCATTGGTTTCAGAAGATTTAACCGCGGAGTCTGTGAATTCTGTTGAAGAAGAGGTTATACATATGTTTAGAATTCCTCTTCTTCAGGATTCTGCGTCTGCCGAGCTCCTTAAATCAGCCCAGGAGAAGATTTCAACCAGCATAGTTGGTCTGAAAACTGAGCAATGTTTCAATATTGGGTTGGGTGCAGAGCTCACAACCAACAAGGTTACGGTGCTGAGGTGGCTTCTTGGGGAGACGTACGAACCGGATAGTTTGGGGACTGATAGCTTTCTGGATGGGGAGAGAATGGAAGGCTGCAATTCTGTTCTTGTTGAGGTCGGACCCAGATTGTCTTTCACCACAGCTTGGTCTACAAATGCTGTATCTATTTGTCAATCTTGTGGACTGACTGAAGTGAATCGTTTGGAAAGGTCGCGGCGGTATCTGTTGTTTGTCAAGGGGGATGGCTTGCAAGATCAGCAGATCAATGAGTTTGCTGCTATGGTTCATGACCGGATGACCGAGTGTGTGTACGCCCAGAAGCTTAATTCCTTTAAGACGAGTGTAGTTCCGGAGGAAGTTCGGTTTGTGCCCGTCATGGAAATGGGTAGGAAGGCCTTGGAAGAAATAAATGAGAAGATGGGCCTGGCATTTGACGAGCAAGATTTGCAGTACTATACGAGGCTTTTCAGGGATGATATTAAGAGAAACCCGACTACTGTGGAGTTATTTGATATTGCCCAGTCGAATAGTGAGCACAGCAGGCACTGGTTTTTCATGGGGAAAATGATTATAGATGGACAACCCATGGATAAGACTCTAATGCAGATTGTGAAGAGTACTCTTAAGGCTAATCCAAACAATTCTGTGATTGGTTTCAAGGACAATTCTAGTGCCATCAAGGGTTTCACTGTGAATCAACTACGCCCCACCAAGCCAGGGGCAACATGTCCTTTGGATATTGACAAGCGTCAGCTTGACATTCTGTTTACAGCTGAAACCCACAATTTCCCATGCGCAGTCGCTCCTTACCCTGGAGCTGAAACGGGTGCTGGTGGTAGAATAAGGGATACCCATGCCACCGGGAGAGGGTCACTTGTTGTAGCGTCTACAGCAGGTTATTGTGTTGGTAACCTCAATATGGAAGGTGCTTATGCCCCATGGGAGGATCACTCATTTGGCTATCCTTCAAACTTGGCCCCACCTCTACAGATTCTTACTGATGCAAGCAATGGTGCATCTGATTATGGGAATAAGTTTGGGGAGCCTATGATTCAGGGATACACGAGAAGTTTTGGCATGAGACTGCCTAGTGGTGAGAGGCGAGAATGGCTGAAGCCTATCATGTTCAGTGCTGGGATAGGTCAAATTGATCACACCCACATAGAGAAAGATGAGCCTGAAATTGGAATGTTAGTTGTGAAGATTGGAGGCCCAGCCTACCGTATAGGGATGGGAGGTGGTGCTGCCTCCAGCATGGTCAGTGGTCAAAACGATGCAGAGCTGGACTTCAATGCAGTACAGCGGGGAGATGCTGAGATGGCTCAGAAGTTGTATCGTGTTGTCCGTGCCTGTGTTGAAATGGGTGATGCGAATCCAATTATTAGCATTCATGATCAGAGGGCTGGTGGGAATTGCAATGTTGTGAAGGAGATTATTCATCCGAAAGGTGCTGAGATTGATATCAGGGCAGTTGTGGTTGGTGATCACACCATGTCAGTTTTGGAGATATGGGGTGCTGAATACCAGGAGCAAGATGCAATACTAGTAAAGCCTGAAAGCCGAAGCTTGCTTGAGTCAATTTGTGGTAGAGGAAGACTCTCAATGGCTGTTATTGGAGCAATTAATGGTCAAGGGCGAATCGTGTTAGTTGACAGTGCAGCCATACAAAAGTCACTTTCCATGGGACTACCACCACCAGCGCCCGCTGTTGATCTTGAACTGGAGAAAGTTCTAGGTGACATGCCTCAGAAACAATTTGAATTCCACGGAGTTGCTCCCCAGCTAGAGCCATTGGATGTTGCTCCTGGGATTACTGTGCTGGATGTTCTAAAGCGGGTTTTGGGACTCCTATCAGTTTGCTCTAAGCGTTTCTTGACGACAAAAGTTGACAGATGTGTGACTGGTCTAGTGGCTCAGCAGCAAACCGTGGGGCCTTTACAGCTGCCGCTCGCTGATGTTGCAGTGATCGGGCAGACATACAGTGATTTTACTGGAGGTGCATGCTCAATCGGTGAGCAGCCTATAAAGGGTTTGCTGGATCCCAAGGCTATGGCAAGACTGGCGGTTGGTGAAGCGCTGACAAATCTTGTTTGGGCAAAAGTCACTTCTCTTTCAGATGTTAAAGCTAGTGGCAACTGGATGTACGCTGCCAAGCTTGATGGTGAAGGAGCTGCAATGTATGATGCAGCTTGTGCTCTTGCCAAGGCCATGATTGAGCTTGGAATTGCAATTGATGGGGGAAAGGACAGTCTTTCAATGGCTGCTCGTTTTGGAAATGAGGTGGTCAAAGCTCCTGGGAATTTGGTCATCAGTGCTTATGTGACCTGTCCGGATATAACCAAGACAGTCACTCCTGATTTGAAGCTCGGAGATGATGGTGTTCTGCTCCATATTGATTTAGGCAATGGAAAATGTCGCCTTGGTGGTTCTGCTTTTGCACAGGTATCCTTCTCTCTGCATGGTTTCCGTGTTCTGCTATTACATAAAGTAGTTATTGTTTGCTTATTCCCTTATATGATTGTTTATAAGGCATCTAGAAGGATATATGAATTGAATAGATTAACTGTTTTTTCAGAGAGTTGCTCATATGTAGTTAGCTATGGCCTTTCATTATCATATTGTTTGCCCAGGTACCCTGCTATAAGATAAAGTAGTTATGTGTTTGTTCACCCTTATTTGTAATGTCTATATTGATTCTAATGTTTTCCATGATATTGATTATGGTGAATGTGAAACATATGCTTTACGCTCCTTCATCAGGTCTTTGACCAAGTTGGGAATGAATGCCCTGATGTTGAGGACATTTCTTACTTGAAAAAAGTCTTCAATGGAGTTCAAAAGCTTCTCGACGATGAGCTGATTTCAGCTGGCCATGACGTTAGCGATGGAGGAATGCTTGTTAGTGTCCTTGAGATGGCATTTGCTGGAAACTGTGGAGTTCATTTGGACTTGCCCTCAAAGGGAAACGCCCTTTTCAATTTATTGTTTGCAGAAGAGCTCGGTCTGATTCTTGAGGTCAACAGCAAGTCACTTGACCTTGTACTGGAGAAGTTGCAAAGTGATGGTATCAGGGTTGAAGTAATAGGACAAGTCTCTTCTACACCTATTATAGACTTGAAGGTTGATGGTGTCAGCCAATTGAATGAGGAAACCAATTTCTTGAGGGACATGTGGGAAGAAACCAGCTTTCTTTTGGAAAAACGTCAAAGATTGCCGTCTTGTGTGGAAGCTGAGAAAGGTTAAAAAAAGGCGGGAGCCGTCTTGGTCATTGTCATTCTCTCCAGTGAATACAGACAAGAAGTACATGAACTCAACCTCAAAGCCAAAGGTAGCTGTGATCCGTGAAGAAGGCAGCAATGGAGACCGAGAAATGTCAGCTGCATTTTACGCTTCAGGTTTTGAGCCATGGGACATTGCAATGTCCGATCTTCTCAACGGACATGTCTCCTTAAAAGCTTTTCGGGGAATCGCCTTTGTTGGAGGCTTTAGCTATGCCGACGTCCTTGATTCAGCAAAAGGGTGGTCGGCCTCCATACGTTTCAACCCCGGCGTCTTGGAGCAATTTCAAGAATTCTATGCCAGGCCAGACACATTCAGTCTTGGCGTCTGTAACGGATGCCAGCTCATGGCTTTATTAGGCTGGATCCCAGGTGGCAACCCAACATTCGGGGATTGGGCCCAACCACGGTTCATTCACAACGAATCAGGTCGTTTCGAGTGTCGGTTTACAAGCGTGACAATAAAGGACTCGCCTGCAATAATTCTTAAGGGAATGGAAGGGAGTAGCTTAGGTGTGTGGGCTGCTCATGGAGAAGGAAGAGCATATTTCCCAGACAATGGTGTGCTAGATCATGTGCTGAATTCGGATTTGGCGCCTGTGAGGTACTGTGATGATGATGGGTTGCCAACCGAAACGTATCCCTTCAATATGAATGGTTCGCCTCTCGGAATCGCTGCACTTTGTTCGCCCGATGGGAGGCATCACTGCACTTTGTTCGCAGTGATGCCTCATCCCGAGCGCTGCTTTTTGATGTGGCAGTACCCGTGGTATCCGAAGAACTGGAATGTCGACAAGAAGGGTCCGAGTCCGTGGTTGAAGATGTTCCAGAATGCTAGAGAGTGGTGCAATAAAAATTGCTAAATTGATGCTCCTATTGCAGTTTTGTTTGAACAAAAGAGCTCTACTTCTGGATGGTCATGAAAGATTTCTTACAACAAATCTCCTGTCCTGTATTGCCGACTGATTAGTTTGTGAAAACTTGGCCATGTGTGCTTTTGGTGCTCTTGAGAGGAAAATGTTATAGCATTGTTGCTGAACAATCATTCTGTATATCTGGTTGCATTATAGCGGTAGCGTTTTATGGTAGTGGAGTTCAACTCACCTCGCCAGTCGCCACCAACTCAAGAAATGACATTTGCCTACTACACATACTTGCCATATTTCTTCTTGGTAATGACTTGCAACAAAACCTAATTCAAATTTATATTTGATCTGAGTTAAGCATATTGTTTTTAGAAGCTAAAATCTATTAAATAAGTTATTAAAGCATATACTAAATCACCTCAAGTACAATTCAACAAAATACTTTTACTTGAAAGGTACGTTTTAACTAGACCTATTGAACGGGTCGGGTCAGGCGGGTTTGGGTCGGGTCGGGCGGGTTCGAGTTGAGTTCGGTTTTCGGTTTAAGAAATTTCGGGATTTCGGTTTTGATTCGGTTCGGTTGTGGTTCGATTTCGGTTCGATTTTTTTGGTTCAGTTCGGTTTTGACTGATGCAATTTTGTCAATGGATCGATGGTCGTATAATGTAAGCGCAAAAATAAACGTGAGGGGGAGAACTAGCTAGCCCACAAGCTTATACTACAACTACTTTATTCAAGTTTTAAACGTAAGATTATACTCTAGACAAGAACCAAAAGATATCACACAACAGAGATATGAATTCCATCAAATTTTCTTCTTCTTCCAAAACAAGTCGAGCACAAACACTGAGAAACAACGATCAAAGACGACGTGCGCGAACGTATCAAAGGTTCTTAAGCTGCCGAAGATTCATGGGCGAGACGTACTTAGTATCGCCGTCGAGAAGTTGCTTTGTGAGAAGAAGATTTGCAGCCTCACTTGGATGATATGGATCCCAAAAGACGTGCTTGTCCCTGTCTTGGCACATGCTTGACGTCGGTCCACACGGTATGATCCCCGCGAACTGCCCTCCGTTCCCACAACACGCGCTACTAGCCGTTGTAAACCCTGCAAATCCAAACCCAAAATGTTACTATACTGTATAGTAACATTTGACTAGATGTTTGGAAGACTTTTTTTTTTCAGCTTACAATATACTCCCTCCGTTTCATAATAAGTGTCGTTTTAGCTCTTAACACAGTTTTTAAGAAAAGCAATCATTTATTTTAAAACTTACAACTTTTTCTTAATCTTACCACTCATTACATTTTTTTGGCCAATGAATGAACAACTTTAGTCAACAAATACACATTCCAATAAAAATTATCTTTATTACCTCTAATAAATCACTTTGAAAACCTAAAACGACACATATTATGAAACAAATTTTAAGTGCTAAAACGACACTTATTGTGAAACGGAGGGAGTAGTAATATTTGACTAGATATAGTAACATGTTACTATACAGTACAGTAACCTCTGAGTATAGACTATACTCAGAGGTTACTGTACTGTATAGTAACATTTGACCGTTTGACTAGATGTTCTAAGATTTTTTTTTAAGCTTCTTACCGTATTGCTTGTAGTTCGTGATGACTTCGGAGACGAGATCATACACATTCGCGTACACAAAAGTGGAGCCTGGCAAGTTTTCGTTCAACTCCGTGAGTAAGTCCTTTAGCCTTCCGTTGTACTGTCGAGCTAGCTTGTTCGGCAAGTCTACGCATTCGTCGGCGTTCAGCTGGTTTATCGTCTTCTGGTAGGGAATGCACCCAATCGGACCAACGTTTCCGATCACGAACTTTCTTGCATCCATTTTGTACAATCTCTACATGAAGCATACCGCCATGTATGTAAACAAGCTTAGCTTAATCACTTGCTCATTAGAATACTAAGAACTAGGGGTGTTCAACGGGGGACCCGCAAAAAAACTAAGTGACCTGTGACCCGTGGGGATCGGGTTGCGAGTTGACCTTTTTTATGTAATACGAAAATAAATTGTGGATCGACCCTAGCAAAATACGTTGAATTTTTCAAAAAATATAAATTTTAATACTAATAAATATATTCAAATATATATTTTTCTTAAAAATACATTTCAATACAATAAAACAATAAATATTAGTATTAAAATATATTTTTAAGAAACAATAAAAATGTATATATTTTTTAAATGTAACGGGCCGCGGGTCGACGCGCAAACCCGTGGGTTTAACCCGACCCGACCCGCAACTTGCAAACTTAAAAAAAATCGACCCGATATGGGTCGTGATCCTGTTCCTGGCAGAGACCCGACCCGTTGAACACCGCTACTAAGAACGGTTTTTCTAACGTGTGTCCATGGGCTTACGGTTAATTGATTCTTTAGATGGCTGATCATATCGTCAATGAACCCATCTGGGCTTTGAGTGATCCTGGTCCCTGCAGAGAGCAATGGAAGCATGTAATTGTTGAGGAAGTCGTTCGATCCGACTGTGACAGAGAAGATTGATCTCTTCATAATGTAGTCTCTGGCTTTGGACTTCCCCAAGAGCTTGTCAAATTGCTTTCTTGTGTTGCTGAAGAAGTCCACTTGCACGTCCATTCCAAGCCTATTAACCTGCAATCAGAACAAAGCAAGTTGCACAAATCATGAGTTTATGAACATGAGTTGTTGTTTAAATGATCAATTATACGGGTTTTCGGGCTTACGAATATCCTCCCTGTCGCGTTGAGTATCCCTCCACCACCCGAAGCGTAGTTTACTCCATATAATATAGCTTTTCCGGTTGCGTTTGGAGCTAAGTATGGGATAGAGTAGCCGGGTTGTCCCAACTCGTCTCCTAGATATGGCGCCAAATATGTAAGAACAATGCATAGCACCAACAGACACTTGTCGGTAGAAAGTAGTTTTTGGGTGGAAAGTTGTTTTGTGTGTCTTGAAAAACGTAAAAAGTAGAGAGGAGTGCATGGATTTCAAGAAAAATGAAAGTAATTTTGGGGTTAAAAAGTAATTTTTATGTGCAAATAGAACAAGGCCACTAAAACAAGTTGATCATGTGTATAGACTTGTTTGAGAGGTTCAAAGAGGCTAGAACAAGCACGAAAATCGCGTTATTACCTACAATGTCGCCTATGGTTCTCCCGTTGGTGAACCGACCAGTAGGGCTACCGCCGGAAGGCTTGAAATCGATACCGTTAGGACGAATGTTTGCTCTTGACAAAGTGGGCAAGTAGTTGTTGTTGCCGGCATCTACGAGCGAGTCTCCAAAAATGAAGGATGCACCCAAGCTGTGATCGTCGTCTTTCGCACCAAAAGCGCGCTCAAAGGAGCTTAGGATGAGCATGAGAAGAAGAGGGTTGAAGATCAATCCCCGGAGTTTGGGATGGTGGTTGGAAGAAGCCATTTGATCTAAACTGTCTAGCTTAATTGAGCTAAACAATTAATGATGGTGAACGTAGTTTGATGGGGTAGCTTGTTATTATAGCAAGAGTTTTGTGTATTTAAATGACTTGGGTTGAGATTACTGGTTGGGATTTTAAAGGATTTATTTGTGAGATTCATTGATTAAACTTCTGGACTTGAACAAAGAGTTTGGTACGACTTATTTATTTTGTGTCTAGAAGAGAGGGTTTATGGTCTTAGTTTGAATGTCAAAGTGTTAGTTTATCAACCAGATGCATAGAGAAGACAAACCTGTATGTGCCTTGTATAATTTGGATTTACTGGTGACATTTGTATTAAGTGGGTAAGCAGCATATTTTATTTAATGCTAAAAGATTAACACGTCTATTAGGTTTTGTTTGGTTTTGAAATGTTTCCTGATTTCAAATTTTCCTTGTGGGAGGATCAATGTACTAGAAAGATACATTGAAATTATACTTTAAAACAATATAAAAGTATTTTTATAAAAAAGGAAATAATATGTAAATACTATGCCCCACTAAAACAAGCAAACGTAACCAAAAAGGCACAAAATTGTGGGTTTGAATCTTCATGACCTCAGTATCAGTACACCTCTAGAACTCTACACTTTCTAGGCTTTTCTTCTAAACTGACAGTTTTGTCAGAAACCAAAATTTCCCATTCCACAAAGACAACAACAAAACAACACAAACAAGCTAGGCTCAAAATTGCAGAAGTTACAAGATAATTTAGCACAGCAAAATTGTTGTCTGTCGTTAAGTTTAAGCCCAGGCGTGTCCATGACCAATGGTTTCCTTCTTTGGTCTCTTCTTCTTCTTCTTTTCGAATTGGGTTTCTCTCCTCGAATCCACGCGCTTCGCAAGCATTGTCCGAACTTCAAGCAGCTTAGATTTAGCATCTCTAAAGGGTGCATCAGATTGCATGGACATTAGTTCCTGCAAAATTAAAGTTGGTTCGACGACATGTAAGAAAATAATTCCACAATGCAATGAAAAGTGTCATGATGTTGTCAAAAACAACAAAACAAACCTTGACGTGATCCATGGCTGCTAGGTTGAAGCCTAGGGTGTCCTTACATTCCTGAAACATGCCACAAACATATTAATCCTTTGTTATCAAGAAAGTTATAAAACACCAAATAAGCTTGCTCATGTTTCCTTGCTTAGGATTTGGCAGGCAATTAAATTTCCATGGTTAGAAAAGCCCAGCAAACAAATACATGGATTTGGTCAATTAAATTTGCCATTTTTTCAGTATTGATAGACGAAAGCTGGAAGAAAAACAATTTGATCGAATTGTTACCTTCACTTTTGTATGAAGAGAATCTTTAAGACTAGTCAAAGCAGGCTTGGCTGATGGGGTACTGATTAACTGACTGTAATGGGTCTGCAACAGTAATGTAGCAACCCTACATATAAGCTCAACCTGCAACGGTAAAAAAAATATAGCTTCAATCAGACCACAAAATATGAACAATATATAACACAGGCGACGATTTCTGAACGGGATAATTCAGGAAACTGACCTTGTCACGATTTGAAGTCCAGAGCATGAGGTAAGGGAAGAGCTTCAATGCATCTGTAAATGGTAATGCCTGCACAAACATACTTCTTACTATCAGTAGCCGACATAAGATTGCTGAGTACTGAGCAAAAAGAAAGGTAAAAGGATGGGTTAAACTGGACATTACTTAATAATTCACTTTTAAATGAACAATTTTCATGATGGGCAATCAGTTATTTGACAGCTTACGAAGAAATTTGAAAAAATGGATTGGTACTTCTAAGAAGTATGATATAAATTCAGTAAAGAGACAATACAAAGATAGCCAATATGTTAATTCACACAAGATTATGTTTGACAAGCTGGTGCAACTCATATAAAGTTAGCTAGACAAAGAAGATCGGAAAGAACCGGATAATAATTTCTTACCAGCAAAGTTTGCTCAAGATCATTAGTGTGGACACTGGAAAGTGCACGAAGTACAAAATCAGAAGGCGAATGACCAAGCAATAAAATGTTTGGCTTAAAAGCAGCAGCCATTCCCATCTTTTTCTCCTCCTGCAAATTATAAATTACTAATGTAAGATGACACGAAGTCACAAGCATGAGATCTGAATAAGATATGCAGCAATTCATGCAAAACATAAAAAAAGGAAATAAAAAAGTCTGCTTCACAGCAGAACCAATATTACAATCAAATAATCATCCTTGCAAAATACCAAGATAAACTGAATGTTGTTGCACTATCAGCAGGAGTAAACTAATGCGAAATTTACAATGAAGAAAGTCACCTCATGTTCAGCAATACGTTTCAGTTCAACTTCTGCCATATCTAATGCTTCAAGAATGGAATCCGTTGCACTTAAAGTCTCCTTGGTTTTTTTTCCTGCAACAGCTACAGCTCCTTCTTCAGGAAGGTCTTCCCTGGGAGCGTATTGATTATCACCATCAATGTCAGACTCAAAGATCTCCTCCAGCCTCTTTTCTTTCTCTTCCTGAGAATTTATGCCATATGGTGTGTCAAACAAGTCACATTTCAGTAATCTACAAACTTTGCACCTAGCATTTCATCAAGATGTGTATTAAACATGATACCTCGAGGAAAAATGACTCCTCAGTACGATCCCAGCGCCTCAAGGATCTATCATGTGACCCCGTGACAATAAAATCACCACGGTAACTGACAGCAAGACACCAAATTTCAGCATGGTGTCCTTCAAGAGTTAACAGTAGCTCAAACTTATCTGCATCCCAGTACTTTACAACTTTGTCCTTTCCAACACTGAATATATAGTGAGTATTATGAACAAACTTGACATCCATGACACTGCAAAGGGTGAAAAGGGATCACCAAGTTAATCCAGAACAAAATATGAAAGCGTTACTTAGTTTTCTTGCGATTATCAAGAGAGAGAAAAAACAGTATACAGTAATCCAGTACAGCCTACCTGTCAGCATGTGCAAAAAGAGACTTGTGGCAATCACCAAAATCCAAACCCCAAATCTTCAAGTTCTTGTCTGCTGAGCCTGTAACTATCAAGTCTCCATCAGATGAAATGTCCATGCAGAGTACAGGCAACTTGTGGCCATACAAGGAGAGGAAGAATTTGAGCGTGTCCAGAAAATAGACCTGAAAAGGATGATTAAGATAATGTAAATTCACGAAACATTTACTGCAGGAAAAATCCAGGTCAAAAGAAAATCAGAAGTAACTGAGAAAACCAGTTGAATACTATTTTCTTTACTCAGGAACATCAAAACATATCCATCATAAAAGCAGACAGTTCCTCTAATCTAGAAAAAACAGAATCCTAACAGAATCTGTTAAAAGAGGCCTTTTGCACCAGTACTAGCTTCCATTGGAGAACAAAAAACATTAATATAAAAGAGGACAATATAGGATTAAGAAGAAATGGACTGCCATTTACCTTCACGGTACAATCCAACAGTGCAACGGCAATATATTTGGCATCTGGGCTAACGGCAACCTTAAGAACATCATCATTCATTTTCATTGTTCTCGTATGTGACACTGTAAATTGCTTTGAATCCTGCAATAAAGGTTAACAAATGCATAATCAAACACACAATAATTAAGCATCAGAGACAGGTTGTGGACGATTTTAGTTATCCAATACCGTCCATGGTTGTTTTAGTTTTTACATTTCGCATGCCATTCAGCACACGGTGATGGCAAATCATAAAAACAAAAGTAATAGTAATCAAAATTAATACCTGGCCATACTCCCAAAACTTGACATCATGATCTGCACTTCCAGTAACAAAGCCATTTCCATCTGGCAGTGTAGTAATTGAATGAAGAGCACCGCCATGAGCTTCAAGTATTTCCAGGCGTGTACTACTTCCAACATCGATAATCTCAATTCTTCCTTCTTTAGTTCCAACAAGTGCATATTTGCTGTTTACAACACCTGAAGCAAACATGCTACACAACCCATAACCAGAATCAATGGTCCGGAGACAGCTACAAGTACTGGGGTTCCAAATCTTGACAGCATTGTGACTGGTTGATAAAAGAAGTGAATTGTCTGAGTTAAGACAAAGACTCCTGATATCAGAACGATGCCCTGGTAGCTCAATAGTATGTGTATTGTTCAACTTACTATCAGCAGAACCATCAGATTTAACAGAAGAAATATTATAAACTTCCACTGAATTATTATTCAATGACAATGCCAGCGTTGCTAGGCTGCCTTTTAAAGTAGTTGGGCAGAAGGAAGTAGAGCAAATCTTCTTGCTTGCTCTAAGGGTCTCGTAAAGCTTGAAAACATCAGAAACAGTAACAGACACAATACTTTTCTCCTCTTCTATAACTTCGTTTGCATCATCATTCTCAGCCTCCTCAGATTTCTTTTTGCTAGATTTCTTCTCCTTCTTTCGATTCATTCGCCGCTTAGCTTTGCGCTTAGCTTCTTCATCATCCAAGACACGAAATACTTCAACCATCTTCCCAGCCACTTGGCAAGCTAGCAGACCTCCATCCATGCTAAACCTCACAGAGGCAACTCTATCTTTGCTTTGCCTCTGAATTTCCCCAGCATACTTCAGTACCTCCCGGTCGTTCTGAGGCACTACGACTTCACCATTGGCAATCTCATTTCCTTTAGAAACCGATAGAGACAATCCATCTTCTTGCTTCGATACAGAATAAAACCGAAGCTCTGCATCCGAAGAACCAGTAACCAAGAACCTCTCGTGTTGATCAACATCAATTGACCATATCTCACTATGATGTCCACTAACAATTTGCATGCAATGTTGAGTGTCAAGGTCCCAAACCCTTAAAAACTTATCTTTCGAAGAGCTAACTATCCTTTTGCAATTATCCACAAACACAAGGTCAGTAACCTACAAAAAACCACAAATTCCACAAATTCAATCAAACAAACAATGACCACAGCAATGCTAAAAAACTTAGAAAAAGGCCATAGCTCAAAACCTGAGCTCGATGTCCACGAAGACGGAAAAGACCAGCCTCCCCAACCACATCCCACACAATAATATCATTGTCTTTGCCACCAGAAGCTAGTATAGATCCAAGTTTGTTGTATTTAAGCGCAGTAACAGCACCTTTATGCCCATTCAACGTGGTCTCAATACTCCCCTTACTTACATTCCAAATCCTTATACTTCCATCCGCATATCCACTCGCCGCCTTCCACACAATCACACAAAGCATCTCAAAAACCATTGCTAATCAAATTAAACAGACGTAGCTACAATTCTGCCATGATAGAAGTATTGAGGAGGCCGATTATCTTAGTTTAACATAGTAAATTTATAACTTATAGTAAGTAAATGATGTTTAAAATTGGTTTACAAATGTTCAATCTTCAAATATTCATAACTTTTTATTCATTTTATATCGGATTAAGGCATATAATATATCAAATCGAAGCCCCGGAAGAGAGGAACACAATATAGCTAGCAAATAGAGTTGGGAGAAGAGATTGTTACCAAAGGAGAGGCGGAAGGAGCTATGGAGGTGACGGCGAGAGAAGGACCAGAGGCGGTTGCTGAAGGAATTAGGGTTCTAGAGCAAACTCCTTGTCGGACATGCCAGACACCGATTTTCTCGAGCGCCGGAGAGAGCAGGAAGTTTCCGGTGCTATCGTACGTGATGTTGGACTCCACGGAGGCTATCACGCCGAACGACGCCGCCGCCTCGTACCGGAGATACGCCTTCACCATCTTTTCCGGCGAATTTCTGAGACGGCGATTCTAGAAAGAGGGAAGAAGAAACACACAAAGGGTTTAAGCGGCCGTCTCGAATGTGAGAGAGGGGGTTAGACTGTTAGAGGAAGAGAAAATACGAATAAGTTTTTTTCTTTTAAAAGTTAAAACGCAGCGTTTTGAACCGGTTCAGTATCTTGACCGTTTCGTTGACGTTTCCTCCCGTTTCTTTGACCGTTTCGGTGAGAGGGTCGCCCCTTTAAATTCGAAATTCGACCGTTGTAAGTTCAGAAGAACAACACTCTCAGAAAGGGAGAAAGAAAGAGAGGAAAAATGGCGGACAAGAGAGCAGAGATCGTTGATGGAGCCCTAGAAATCCCTCAAATCAGCGAGAATCTAGAGGGAAACACCAGCGAAGAGTCCGAATCCGAGGCTGAAACGTTTCGAGGAGCTCCGGCCGGGTACGAGCAGTTGAGGGAGCGGAGGATCAAGGAGAATCTTGAGAGGATGCAAAAGCTTGGGATCGCCGATCTCTCTCTCAAGCTCAATTCCTCCATATCTGCTTGTTCGTCTCTCAGGCGCGCTCCTCGCAACTTGTCTTCTCATCGCAAAACGCCTCTGAGATCCCCTTTGCTCCTCAGCGAACCTCCTCGCCGATCGTCTAGGTGCGAATCCTCTATCCGATTCAAATTCTTAGTTGCAATTTCAACAATTGGTTTGATTTTGGCGCTTGATTTTGAGACTTGTTGATGTTTCTGCAATGTGGGGTTAGGGTTAGGGTTTTGGTGAAAATCGCCAAGTCTCTTGATGTAGTGGTGTTGTGTTGGTGCATTAGGCTGAAGAATGAGACGGCTGTAATATGCTACACGGAGAAGGTGAAGTTGCCTAAGCAGGAGAGGAAACGGAGAAGAGGGCCGATTTATCGGGAGGTCGGCGCGAGACCGGAGATTTACACAGATGAGCATGAAAAGTTGTTGGGAAGCACTGAGCTGACTTGGAAGCTTTTTGTTGATGGATGTGGAGCTGATGGGAGGAGGATATATGATTCTGTGAGAGGGAAGTCTTGCCACCAATGCAGGTATACTAAGGGTTTGTTGCTTGATTTAAAGCTTCATCTTTGATTTTAAGTTATACCATCATCTGAAGTTTTGTGTTGAAATTGTTTCTCTGTTGTGAGAATGTGAACAATTTATTTTTGTGACACCACTATTCATAGATTTCGCCCACAATCTTGTGAGCTATAAGTGAAGTAATGTACATTGAAAGTTCCATTTGTTTGGCTAGGAAGAAATAGAATGTGTTTGTTTGTTGAGTGTTACTTTTCCATAAGGGTTCTGTGTATGTTCGTTCATTGGGGTTTTTGACCTGGTGAGTGGGGACTAATAACTCTTGTCTTATGGATACTGAATTACTGGATGATCAGAGGAAGTGCTAGCAAGTCTAATTTCTTGTAACATGTGAATTGTTGCATAAAAAGCTTGGAGTAGTTACAAATTCTCATAATAATAGGCAAAGCATTTCTTTTGCAGGCAAAAAACTCTTGGTCACCGTACTAACTGTAGCAACTGTCAGATGGGTCAAGGACAGTTTTGCGGAGATTGCTTGTATATGAGGTAAGCAATACCGCTGGAAGTATTAAGTTCAAGATATTATTCGAGGAAAACAAAGTCTTTGTTCTTTGTTGATTGTTGTTTATCTGCTTAATATCTCTAACTTTTCTACTGCCTAAAGTTTAGTACTATTTACTCACAAAAAACAGTTGAGTATTCTTTGCTATTTCCTTGTGTTTTTGCTTGCTTTTGTTGGGCCAACTCCAAGTACCTACAGTATATGGAAAATTCGCTTTTTTGCTGTTTGATCTTCAGGTTTGTTTACAAATGATGAAATTCTAAGTGAAGTATTCCTGTGTCAGTGAAAATTTTCTTTTGGGGACATGATAGCCTTTGTTCTTTATCTTTGTGTACTCCTTTAAATTATGGGAGTGGTATATTTAGCTGCATAACACTGAAATGCTGTCAACTCAGTGTTATACTTTTCTATTCGTGCCTTAGTTTGTCTACCCTGTAAGCTTGATATGTACCCTGTCTCTCTGCCCTGGCCTTCCTTATTAGATTCAAGTGGAGGTCCAATCCATTGCTTGATGGAGAAACTTAAGACAGCTAATACAGAGTCTTTGTAAATTCTATATGAAACTCTGATGTGCATGGAGTAACAAGCTTTTTTGTTTGATTTGTTCTGTATTGAAATTCATAATGCAGATACGGAGAGAATGTTTTGGAAGCAAATAAAAATCCAGATTGGCTTTGCCCCGTCTGTCGTGGGATTTGCAATTGTAGTTTGTGCCGGAAAGCGAAAGGATGGCCTCCAACTGGCGCCATGTACAGGATGGCAAGTTTATCTCAATCTTGTTTTTATGCTTCTTCTTCAATCTAAATTCACAATTTTGTATCTGGTGTAACTTCTTCAGATCACAAGCTTGGGATACAAATCGGTTGCACATTATCTAGTTCAAACAAGGCGTGCCCCACCGGAACTGGAATCTGAAGACAAGGATCAAAAGACGGCTCCACACTCAGCAAAGAGGTCTTTGGCCTTCAGTGATGTGGAAGTTCCAGTTGATGGAAATGTACCCCATGAGAAAGCAATTAGTGGACAAATACTTGATTATGGAAACAAGGAAAATGATGAATTGAAAGCGGAGATTCCAGAGACGGATCAGCAATTAGTTGTAGTATCTTTTAGTGAACATAAAGGTGATCGCGTTGCTGGCAGAACAAGAAGCTCGCGTAAGAAAGAAAACCCAAATGCAAGTGAAGGGATGTTGAAAACCAACAATGGTGATTGTGTTGCTAGCAGAACAAGAAGCTCGGGTAAGAAAGTGAACCCAAATGCAAGTGAAGGTGGTGAAAAGGAGGTTGTCTTGAGCAAGAAAGTGTGTCGAAAATCAAAGCGTTCTACTACGCCAAATTCTGTCCAGGACAGCATTGCCAGAAGACTGAGGCCCAGGATCAACAGAACTTGAAGCTAAGTTCGGGTGCGAGTTGGTACATACGAAGCAACATGATATAATTTCCTCGGTACACCAAACGCGTCCTTACTTTGATTGTGTGTAAACAGTGTAATCCAGTCTTTTGTTAACTGATTAATTGCTGGTCTTAGATTAACGTAGCTATCTCATTTAGCTTGAGTTCAGGAATTAGGTCAATTGGTTATTGTTAACCTGTTTGAGTCGCTCATTTTAACTTGAATTTGTAATGTATAACTCAATGATCCTTGTTGGTTTGAGTTATTGTCTTGGATGTTGCTAAGTGGTCTGAGTTATGGTAACTAAGTTTTGTAATTCAACTCCTGTAATTGGTTATGTAAGGATTGTTGTAAGCCATGATATTATCTTTGGGTTTGTAATTGGTTATGTAACCTAATCCCTGAACTTTCATCTACTCATGATACGGGCACAAGGCGACCATATTTCTATGAGCATACAATGCAAAAAGTTTGATGAATTTGTGAAGTGATGTCAAACCAACCAGAGGAGAGATTAGGCTTTCAATATTGGTATCAAGATCATGAAAAGTGTGTTCAAATTAAAAGTTAGTTGAAAAGCTCACATCATTGGCAAAAATGGCATGGTGGGTAGAGATTTGGGTTTGGAAGGGTGTGCTTTATGGATGCCTACACATAATGGATTAGAGCTTCAGCTCTCTTAGGCGTTTGGGATGAGGGTACGAAGGTATGAGGTATGGGGTTGGGGAATGAAAACCCATACCTTAGGTTTGTTTGTGTGTTTTTTGGGTTTCATATCAGTTTTTTGATACCTTATTATCCCATTGGGTATGGGTGGAAAAGAAGTAAACCTCCTTTAAAAACACTTTTCCCAAACATCATTTATTAAGTATGGGTTTTTATCCCCATGCCACCTCAACCCCATACCCTTTTTTTTTTTTTTTTTGACAAGGTAATAATTAGGGGCCTCCTCTATGGAGGGCGCCCTAGAGCATCCTTTCGGATGAGAACACGAAGTTCTGGAAGTGTTGAGATGGTAGTGCTTGGGAGGTTATGGCCCATTTTTGCAATCAGGTCAACCCCATACCCTTTATAAGTAGTGAATTGACTCACTTTTAGTATTTTTTTAATAACTAAATGTAATTATTAAGATTTTTTTTTACTTATCGGAGAACTTTTATATATAGTTGTTTTTTTATTATTTATAATAATATACTATGAGTCTTGACCTCTCCTTTGATCATATGTATAAATATATGTGTATAGATATCTAAATAGATATATTAGAAATAGGTTTTTAGGTCAGTTCTTTAAAAAGATTATATATCATTATTATATAAAGGAAAAATGACTCAAAATAATCTCAAGTATCAACTTTCAATCAAAAATAATCCCATGGCAGCTTCAGGGATCATCCTCTTCAACATTAAACAACCGAAAATTAAGTCACTGACCAGGTCTATAAAGGCTTTCTATAAAGCCATCTTTGGAGGATACATGTGCGGTGTCTATAGGGAGAAGGAGGTTATCTTTGTTTACCTCTTTGCGGAAGCGAAACTATTTGATTTGGGCAAGTAATCCATCCTCATCATCGACTAACACCTCGGACCAATAGTGACCACTGAGATCCTCAAGTAGATATAGGTAATCATCGGTCGGAGGCGGTAAGTTGAACTGAAACCTTCTTTTCCAACCTTGAGCTACTTTGGTGTGCAAAAGTCCACACTTTATGTCCCAGATAGAGTTCACAATAGCAAGCTGGTTGGTCCATTGAGCAGGGTAGGGTTAAGGTGGCCCAACTTCACCTCTACTAGAAGAGGGATGGTATATAACTGTTGTTCCTCAAAATCGAAAGAGAGTATATTAGAGATCTGATGTCCTTAGTCTTGGCGAAAGGTCAGCCACATCATCTTTCCTTGCAGCGTAAAAGTAGATATTGACCTAAATTTGCTATGGAATAGAGCAGCAATATAGTGCTCATTCCCTTCGACGTCGATCGGCGATCACATGCTCAATATGGATCGAAAGATATAACCCTCTGTCAATACCTCATCAGTGTTTAGACTCTAATAAAAATTTACAATGTTTAGAAAGATAAGTTTTTGAATCCCCATCGATTATGTTCCTCACACCATAGCCTTCTTACGATTGTACATATGGGTCATAAATGGAAGAAAATGTGATAGCGGAGCTAGTGTATTTTGTTGAAAACTTTTTTAACTCAAAGTTAACTGAACTTAAGTTAAAATCCATCAATCTAACCGAAGTTGAGTGGTGGAAATGCATCAAGAACACCTTTTGAAATATATTTTCAATATGTAAAACAAATTAATAACTCGAATATGTTTCCATTTTCTTGTTAGTATCTGGTTTGGTTCTGATATTTGAATATTTGTGCATAATTTGATGTGTATAGGAATGTCATTCATGCATTATTGTACCCGAACTCCAACAAACTTGTGAAGAATTGGGCTTCAATATATATGTCACACATGAGGGCGCAATAGAATTTTATCGTCCATGAAGACAGAAATTCGAGAAAACGGCATTGTTGGGTGTAGTTCACAGGTAGTTTATGGAAATGGACTACTCCGGGATAAAGAGTGTGTGTGGACAAGCTATTCAATTTACTTTTCTATTGGTTGTGAGGAAGAGAAATCTAGTATCAAGCTCGTAAGAGGAAGTAGTACTCTTGAATAAAAGAGCTATGGTTAAATTATTGAAGTCTATTGTTTAAAACTCCACTCTCTTTATATTATTCTTAGACCATCCCCAATGGTGGATTTTTAGAATTAAATACTATTAAAGATTTTAAAAACAGTAGAAAAAAATTAAGAACCCACCATATGGATTCCAATTTATAGCCTAGAGAAAAGCAGACTCTAAACCCACGATCCATACAATACATTACACGTGGTCTTACATTAGGTGTAGTTTGATTTGGTTTTTTGGTTGACTAGGTGTAGTTTTATTTGGATCAGCCGTGTTGTTTTTGTACTTGGGGTATATAAAATAAGTTTGATGATTATTTTCAAGATACTGTGTTTTAAAACAATATTTTTAATATTTTTGTTTTGTTTTAATGTATCTATAGACACCCATTTTGTATAAGTTTTCATTAAAATAAGCTATTATATATAAGTTATAAAATCATTTAAAATTAATCTTATATTTTTGTATGTAATTAAATATCGTGATTTCCTTCGGCATGTGTGCTACAATTCGAACATCTTTAAAACTAATTCTCTTTGATTTTATATGTATTCGTCTGGTGTATTTATTTTCTATAGGAAGTTTTTTTTATTTGTTTGTCGTGTTGTTTACAACATCTTATCCTCTAGTTCAATGTATTCTCATATTTTTAATTCTACGTAAAATAAAATGTGTTGTTTGTCATTTATATTTATGTCAAACTCGATACTATGATTAATTATAAGTAAATTTTGTATATAGTCAAACTAATATAATTAAACTAAATGTCATGGCGTATTACTAATTAATACCGGAATCTTATAATGAAATTAGATAAATAAAGATAAAAATGAAATAAAGATATTAGATTTTAAAGAATGAAGTGGAGATGTGGGTTGTAGGAATAAAGTAGAAGTGGATTTTTAAATGGGAAAAATGACTTGAAATAATCTCAAGTATCAATATTCTAACAAAAATAATCCCATGTTTTGATATTACCTTTAGCAATCCGAACTATGCATATATCAACTAAAATTGATATCAAAAGTTTTTTCGGCATAATTTCCGGCAAGTTTGATGATGTGGCGGTCGGAATTGTGACGTGGCAAGAAATCTTTTTAATTTTAAAATTTTACACATGCTATGTCATATTTACTTGGCCAGCTCAACGTAAATATGTATCATATACAAATAATTAAAACAAAAATTCACAATTAAAACAAAAAGAAATTAAAAGAAGTAACCAGAGAATTGAGGAACGCCCAATTGAACAAACTAGGGCTCCTGCATCAAATTGATTATGAAGAAGGATTTATAACTTTTTGTTGGAGCCTCCAATTGGCCGGCACTGTTTGTAGAGGCGCCGGAATTGTGAGCGACGGTGTCAGAGGTGGCTGGTAGGTCGAGGGAGGAGAAGTCAACGTCGAAGAGGAGGTCGTCTGGGAAGCGGAAGAAGGTCTCGGAGTGAGCGCGACGATGGTGGGAGCCACGCTGAGGGGGGCTTCGGAAACCTAGTCCATGTCGATTGGGCTAAATGGGCCGAAGGTCGTTTTCGTCGGCGGGACTTCGGGATTCATTGGTGAACGGTGGATCGGCGGCGGAGATCGGTGGTGGTAAGGTGGTGGAAATGGGGGTGTCAATCGATCTAAAATTAAGAAGAAGATTAAGAATTTGACCCGAATAATTCATTTCAAATTTCATCCTCAATTTGATTTAGGAGAATGATTTCTTCTTCATGTTCTTCTACTGTACATGAGAAATCTTCATCTTCTGCTACTGTACACGTTCTTCAATTGGCAGGTTATTTCTTTTCTTTTTTTTTGGTTTTGTTTTCTCTTGAATTTTTTTTTTTTAATTGTTTGTACATTGAGATGGGACTAGGTGAATATGACATGGCATTTGACATAAACCATAAAATTTTAAAATAAACATGAATTTCTTGCCACGTCACATTTCCGACCGCCACATCATCAAACTCGACGGAAATTATACCGAAAAATCTTTCGGTATCGTTTTTGGTTAATATTTGCATAGTTCGGATTGCTAAAGGCAATATCAAAACATGGGATTATTTTTGGTAGAATGTTGATACTTGGGATTATTCTAAGTCATTTTTCCTTTTTAAATGAGGTGGAGGAGTGAGAAAATTGGAATCGGGGGTTGAGAATCCGTTTTCGGGTTCACGATTGTGGATGGCCTTATGAGTCCTCATTTCACTTTTTTGACAATGGTGTACTGGAGACGTTTCTCTTAGACACCCGTATTTTTGGTTTACTCCAGAGAAGGTTGAGTTTGTCAAGAGGCTCAAGAATATGACTTACACGACAAATTACAAGACAACGTTTGACCAATATCTTTATAATAATAGTCACTTTAAGGATTGACACAACACTTAAAACTTAGAGGGGCATTTCATGAGGTTTGGAGTAAAAAGGATCCCGACAAGCAAGCGTAGTTCAACACTATGTAGGTAGGACGTAGTTCAACACTATGTAGGTAGGACGTGGTTCAGGTACATCCTTATTATTATACTCTTCGGCAACAAACCATGTTGGTTTTATTGTACAGTGCAAGACAATGACATTTTCATGAACTAAGGATGGTTAAAGTAGTTGTTAACCAGGTTTGCATTTGCTTCCTTTTATTTCCGGTTCTTTAGGGTCAAATTCTAATATACATGTGTTTGTTATTATTGAAGTTTATCTGCAGAAGCTTGGTGTTATCTTTTTGAAACACTATTAGTTTATCTGCAGAAGCTTACTTCACTTGTTACCAGCTAACTGACTGTTGTACTATTGCTATTGTGTGGAGTTTTGTTTGAAAAACTACTAGCATTTTAACAATAAGGTGTAAATGGTTTTGAAAGAACAATTTGATTGTTCTTGATTAGTATACACACAACGAGGAATACTTTCAGGGCTCAATTGGCCAATCTTTGATAATGTACATACATACATTGATACATACAATACAATGCAGAAAAGACGACCTCTATTCGCAAACCGAAGAAGAATCCGCCACCTCCTCCTCCTCGTCACCGCCCCAAGCGTCACCCCATTCATCTCCAATCTCCTCTTCCGGGGGCACCATATGACTCGCTGTCACAGACGACCCATCCACCACACTCTCCTCAGGGCCAGACCGCCCCGAAAGCTCGGCCTTCCTCTTCTTCCTATACTGCTGTGAACTCCTCAACGTCTCAGCATCCATCTCCTCCTCCGCCTCCCTCTGCACACTCGTCCCTCCCGCCCTCCTCCTCGGGAAAACAACGTACCAGAAGCAACAAAACACGAGAGGCAGCATCATAACGTACGTGTACAACGAGGCCCAGACGTAGAACGTCCACTTCCATCGCCATACGAGCTCCTTGTGCCACGGGAGCTCGGACCGGACCAGAATCTGAGACTCGTAAAGCTCCGGGAGCAGCGCCGTCCCCGCTCTCGGGGCCAGCGTGACTCGGACCGAGTCGCTCTCCCCCTTCCCCCCGGTCTCGCGGTACTCGAGGAGCTCCACGATCAGCTTCTGCGCTTCGAGGCTCGATCCTAGGAGAAGCGGGACGCCTTTCAGCACGGTTCGAGCTAGCCGGATCGGCTTGCTTCGGAATTGTAGCATGCAGGGATGGCTGGCTCTTCTCATCAGAGTGCCGTTTTTCGACAATACCTCCGCTGTCACCTGATCATACCGTGCATCAAACCATCAGTTACGGATCTACAAGTTCATTCTCTTCTGTTGTTTCGACATTTCAACACAATTCCTTGCTAGCATAATCCAACACAATTCCAGGCTAGCATGATCCAACAAAATTGACATTTCAATGCAACCCTAGCTAGCATAATCTCCAATCCCTAGCCAACAGTAACTGATCCACAAATTACAATCTCGTCTATTGTTTCGACATTTCGACACAATTGCTAGCTCGCATAATCCAACACAATTGACATTTCAACGCAACCCTAGCTACCATAACCTCCAAACCCTAGCCAATCCAAATGTAACTAACATAATCCTAGCCAATTGACATTTCAACACTCGACATTCCTTGCTAACATAATCCAACACAATTGGCAATTCAGCACAATTCCAGGCTAGCATAATCCAACACAATTTTTTTTTTTGTGATTAGGTAAGAATGAGGACGTCCCTAGAGCATCCTTTCGAGCGAGAACTAACCGTTCTTGGTGATTCGTTGCACAATTTAGCGATTTTAGCATAATCCAACACAATTGCCATTTCAACACAATAGCTAGCATAGTCTCCAATCCCTAGCCAACCCTAACTGATCCACAAATTACAATCTCCTCTGTTGTTTCAACATTTCGACACAATTGCTAGCTAGCATAATCCAACACAATTGACATTTCAACACAATCCCTAGCTAGCATAATCTCAAAACCCTAGCCAATCCAAATGCAACTAAAATTTAGGAAATTGGAAATTGAGAGGAAATTGGATGAACCTGGAAGACGCCGATTTGGCGATTGTAGTCGGACTCAGGCAAGAGCAACACAACGGAGACAAAGTAAGTATGTCCGCTCGGAACAGATGGAAACAAAAACGAGGCCGAGGGGTGAAATTGCGTGTAATCGAAATGGAGATTCTCGGTTATCACGACGGGCTCCTCCAGCCAAAGCATGACGGAGGCGACACCGAGAGAGACCGCCACCACCAGCAACGCCGTCAGGAAGATGTACGCGTAGGCCGCCCCAAACAGGCCGTAGAGAAGTTTCTTGATCAGGATCCTATGGCGGTCGCTTGGGAGGAGGAAGGCTGCCATGGCGTCGGCTAGCCAGGATGCTGGCTTTAGGAGGAGGAGCAGCGGTTGGCTTGCGTTGTTGAGAAGATTCTCCATTGTTGGATGGTTTTGGAGAAAGAGGGGAGAGATTGTTGTGTTCTCTCTCCTAGGGTTCTTCCCCCGGTTTGATCAATTTGTGCCTTTTTCTTTGTTTTTGATGTCTTCTTTGAAATGAGTTTTAGTGCCCTCAATTTTAACTTTTTTCTTTTTATTGTACTAAACAAATTTTGTTTATTTTGATGCCCTTAAAGACTTACATTTTATTAGAAAATTCAAGTATATAATCGAACCATTTCTATTTGAATTTCTATATAATTTTATTTTAGGTATTTTTATAATATAATAGACAATAATAGAAGTATAGATAAATAAGATATAGAAAAAATCAGAATGATAATGAATCTTAAAGGGAAAGGTTTTTAATAGAATGGATTGTATTATCCGGTTGGGCTTTCGTTTTTTTGTCTATAGGCGGCGGGTTGGCATAAGCGGTAGGTTTTAAGACTCGGTATAGAGTTCGTGTAATCGTCGGCGTTCCCACCAGATTGCTTTTATAATCGTAATCTTATAGTCGACAATCTCCAGAATGCCCGTAATATAGTGGTCGACTTTTTGAATGTCTTCTTTCTACTTTTTTTTAGAAGTCCTTTACTACTATAAGACCATCAGCCACCGTATGGAAAAAGGGGAAGAAATGTCAAATATACCTTACAGCCTACTCCCACCATAAGCCATATTTCAATTCCCAAAAAATGTTTTTACAATTGTGAACATTAGAGCCCCATATATACCGATCAAACCCAATTGCTATACTTGCCCCCATTTTGTGTATTTTAGCTTTTAATTCCTTTTCTACCCTTCTTTATACAACTACAAATTAGTTTATTCCATAAATACCCTTTTTTAATTTTAGTTATAATTCAAAATTACCCTTTAATTTGATGCTATAAAATCTTGCTCTTGATCAAAGGAAGACATGACCTGATAGTAATATTCGTCGGTTTGATTTGATGAAGACAAAGAGGATGATGAGATATGAGAATTATTCATGGTGGGAATAGCCGGTTGGCAAATATTAGAGGATTTAGAGAATATGGTGTGATGAAAATGGTGATGGTAGCCACTTTATATAGAAGTTCATAAAAAAAAACCGTTATAAAAGTCCCAAAAATAACGAAAAAAAAAAATTATATAACAATGCATTTGAAACAACTGGAAAAAATGTTGCCGTTTGAAATCTAGCCGTTGCCACATTTAAAAAGCAGCCGTTATCACATTTTTTTAAAGTATAGCTTACTAAATTTACCTTATGATGGCAAGAGAAAAATATATCTTTTGTACCCATTTTGAATTCTAGCTCCTCCATATGCTATATTTCAAAATATAGCCTTTCAATTTTGCCATATGGTGGCTGATGCTCTAAAGGACAGGGGTTGTTCACCTCTGAAAACTTAGCTACTTAAGTACTACTCAAGACTGATAAAGTAAGTGCGAATGACATTCTGTTGTACAACTACTCACAACATTTTTAATGGCAAAAGACATACGGAGGCCCCCGTACTTATAAAAAATGTTCAAACGGGCCCCCCGTACTTTTAATGGTTGGCCAAATTATTTGGTCATAGTATTATAATAATATTATTTTACTTATCCATCTCATTTTTTTTTCCAAATGAAGGCCAATAGTAATTTTCATATTCTCATTGGTTAGTCATTTTGATCATCAAAACTTTTCTTCTTTTACTATTCTCAATGGTTAGCCAAATCATTTTGATCATCAAAACTTTTCTTCTTTTTTTAGCCTATCCAATCATCAAAATATTAATTACTTTTTCTTTTTGTGAACATATGTCATGTGGAAGGAGAAAGACCAAAAACACCATTTGGCCTTACAGAAGGCCGGTCCTCACCAAAAGCTAATAAATTTGTTATTATTTTATTACATCTCTCCTTAGTCGGCCAAATACCGACACCGTTAACAACACTCTTAATATCAAAATAAACAACTACAATATAAAGAAAACATTCAATTCCCTTTGTTCAAATAATGGCCATTTATGTTCACATTCATTACAAAATAAACTTAAAAAGCAGTTGTTTAGAAATTCAATTTAAAACAATTCAACTATACATTTGAAATATTTTAATAGTCAAATCACACTTATTTAAGAACGGGGAATAATTGGAGTCACTAAATAGAGTTTTACTTATTTTATTCGAAAAGATCGTGAACAAAAAATCCAAAATATTAAATTGGTCAAAAAAACAAATTAGCACACTAAAATAAAAAACTAAAATCTTGATGCCACTAAAAAGAATTTCCCTTATTTTTTCCCCTCCCCTCTCATTCATATTTTCATCAACCACAAATTAAAAAACGAAAGTTTTATGCGTTTTAGGGTACTTTTTCTAATTTCAGGGTCATTTTAAAATATTAAAAAACCCCAAAAAAGAACTTAAACCCGTTAATCCCAAAAGCTTGTTCTATTGTCTCTCTGGTTCGAGACTTCATTTGCCTCTTCTCCAATCTCCACTTCTACAGATCTCTGGCCGGCGATCGCCTTTCCGACACCACTCAACCAACCTCCGGTCCACCATCCACGGGTAACTCGTTCTTCACTCTGCTCTCTAGGTGAATCTCTGATTTGATTTCTCTGTTTCTTTTCTACCGTCCTTTGAATTCTAGGGTTTAGTCATCTAGCTCTATTTTGTATGATGGATTGCGAATGCCTTTGTTATTGTCTAGGGATTGATTTGACTGTTACTACTATGTTGTCATGTTTGTTGCCTGAGAGCTTCTCCAATTTGATTGATACGTAATGTCCAGATTTCAGTACACTGATGTCATATGTGCTCATATTCTTGTCATTATAAAAAGGGATTTGCTTCAAGTCCTTGTTTGACAACAAAAAAAGTCACACTATGCCATAAAATTTTGAGGCTTTAGTGAAATGCTAGTGAAAGTAAAATTCTCTCCCCTGACTGTGAATGTCTTGGTTGGGGTTGTATGGAAGGATTTGAGATTTGGTGAGGTGAGGAAAAAGGTGAGAGAAGAGAGATTGAAGCGCAACATATGAGCAAATTGTATTGTGCTTGTCAGAGTTCGTTACAGAGCAAAAGGCTTATGTATGAGCCTCAGAAATACAAGAGTAAAACGCTGCGTTCAATCAAGTAACATAAGCGCAAGATTAAGAAGCTAAAACAAACTCTGACTTTGACTAGTTAAAGCATAACGATATTGCAACAAATGTTGATGCCCTTCTCTAAAATATTTCAGAGGTGGCATGGTGCATCTTGAAGGTGTTTTGTATCCAAGTGTTTTCGGTACAAAGAGGCACACAGTTGTTAGTGGTCTCTAGTCTTCACGGCCTGGCATCTACTTCTGTCTTAATCTTGTTTTTTTTTCGGTCAAATCTGTCTTAATCTTGTTGGACAGGATAGATGTTAAACAAGATGCATATATGCACTGTTATATAACAACTTACCATATAGTTGTTGGGTGCATCCCTTGTGTACATCCGACAAAAGTTGATAGTGACCGGAAATGGATTAACGCATCTATGTGGGTTATTAATTGTGATGTCTTCTAAGTTCTAGTGCATGTACTTTACTAGGGGCCAGGTCTTTACGTGTGTCACCCTTAACGCAAATGTCTTATCATCCTTAATAAAAATCTGAGTCACCTAAAACTGATGGCATATTTCACTGCATTGTAACATGATAATTAATAGTCCAGTAGTCCTACTCCTGTCGTATAGCCTCTCCTTCTGCTGAGTGCTGACCTTTCGTAGCTGTCTCTCCAGATAGTCTGATGAAGGAATTGATTTTGTTTCTTTGTTGATCATGTTTTCAATTCTTCTTTGACAGAGATAAATGGGAAGTAAAGGCCAAATGCCACCTCCTTACATGAGGCGGCCTCCTCCCGGGCCCGGTATGGTCCATCCTGACCCATTTGGTCCTGGGATGCATCCGCCACCTGGAGGTTTGCCTTTCGACATGCTCCCACATGTTTTGGAACAAAAGATTGCAACCCAGGATGTGGAGATGGAAAGGCTTCTAATAGAGAACCGTCGGATTGCTGCTACACACGGGACCTTAAGACAACAACTTGCAGCTGTAGAGCAGGAGAAACAGTCAATAGAAGCTCGAGTAGGAGCTGTGAAATCAGAAAGAGAACAAGAAATGAGGGCCGTGAAGGAGAGAATTGCTAAAATGGAGGCTGAATTGAAAACAGGAGACTCTATAAAGAAGGAGCTCCAAAAGGCGCATACTGAAGCCCAGGGCTTAGTTAAATCAAGGGAGGAACTTCTCCTGAAAACTCAGCAATTGAACCAGCAACTTCAAAAGGTTCATGTAGAGGTGGCACAGATACCGGCATTGATGTCCGAACTCGACGGTTTGAGGCAGGAGTATCAGCATTGCAGGTTTTGTCCTGGAGCTGCAAATTTTTGAAATATTTTTTGGTATAATATTGTGAATTTAAGTTGATCGTTTGATAATTATATCCTGCAGGGCTGTTTATGAATCTGAGAAGAAGCTTTACAATGACCATCTTGAATCTCTTCAATCCATGGAGAAGAACTATAACACCATGGCTCAAGAGGTGGAAAAGCTTCAGGCTGAGTTAAATAATACGCCTGGTGCTGATAAAAGAGCAGGTAATTCCTAATGCAGGAATATTTAATTCCATTTCCATCCAAATATCTCGTCTTAACTTACATCTTTATATCTGCAAAGCAGGATCGGCTTATAATGGTGCGGTTGGTTATGGAGTGAACAATGCATCTTCACATCATTCTCTTGGGAAAAATCCTTATGAAGATGGTTATCCTGGTCATCAAGTAAGTAATCGTTCTCAGTTTTCCAAGACCAAATTGTTCCTAAGGATTTTTCGTATGTGAGAATCTTAACACCACTTCCATTTGCCAACTGGTGAAAAATGATTGCTCATTCGGCTTTCCTTCGGGTTTCTAGTTTTTTTGTTTTGAAGCATATTAATTTTCCTATAGCAGTCACCTGAATTCTCAAGACTGTAACTTCAAGTTGAAAACACAAACAAGGTGTTCTAAAAATTCTGAACCAAAGAAGCACGAAGAGTTTGTAAACCGGGTATATATTATCACTATTCATGAACATAATTGATTTCCCTTTGTATAGGGACATGCTTCCCTGCCTACACATATGGCCCCCGGAAGTGGCATGCCACCAGCCAGTGGTGTTACACCGTCATACGGTGGACTTCAAGCAGCAGCCGCTGCACAAGCTCCTGCTCCAAGGCCGGGTTACGATTTTCAGAGGGGCCCCACTTATGATGCCCCGAGAGGGCCTGCTTATGACCCGCTAAGAGCCCCATATTACAACGTTCAAGGCGGGTCCGCCTACAATGTGCCCCGTTATGAACCGCAAATGGCAGCGGGTTATGGAATGCAGAGGCAGGCTCCTTATGATCCACTGAATCAGATGGCATATGGATCGGGGACTCCGCCTGTTCGGCCTGCACCTGGTGGCCGTAGATGAGCTAAAGAAAGCATAGAAAAATAGGAGATTGTCATCACTGAAAGCCAAGGCCAAAGAGAGTGATTTGGGAGCGATTGGAATAGGTTTTTTGAAACGTGTTCAAGCTTTTTTTTTGTGCATCAGAGTTTATTTTATATGATTTTGTTACTCTTTAGAGGAGGGTTGGCTTTGCTGAATTCAGGTGCTTGTATAGAGATGCCCTCTGAATATTAATCATATGATATTGTCATCAAAGCAATACAATAAATTCAAACTAATAATCGTTCTAATAGATTGTTCTAGGCCAAAGGGAAATTTGGCAAGCACAGCTCATTGGAAAAACACTACAAATCTTTGATGAGAATGTTAAGAAGGAAACAGGGAAAACTACAGCTTTGTTCCGAATCTTTCTGCTCCTTTATTAGCAGGCATTAGATTGTAATGTTTGTCAATTCAATGTGATACTTTTCTACTAGTGCATTAGTTTGAATATCCTTTATAAGCTTGATATGTACCCTGTCTCTTTGCCTTTGCCCATCGTGTTTAATCTATGCTATGGTCATGGTCCCCATTTGTTCACCTTTCTTGAATTCTTGCAAAGGACTAGATAAAAAAAAAAATCATGATTTTTTTTATCAAGAAGATTCTACAAATGCAAGTCAAAACAAAAGCAAAAACTGAAATGTGTTCAAAATAAAAGTTGGAAAAAGACAAAACTCACATCATTGGCAAAAGTGGTATGGTGGGTAAGAAAAAGGAGTAAAGAACATTTAAAGTTGGTGAAAAAAACACAAAAAAGAGGAATAAATCATATGAATGCATGCTCCAAGAAAAGTCCATTTCTTCCGGTTCTAATTACACCTAGAGGCCTAAGTGATGAAGCACTTGATAAAGTGGAAGGCACTACAAGTGGTGGTGGTTGATATATAGCTAGCTTGATTGTTTGATCTGTTTGCAATTTTATTTTCAAAAGGCTAATCTCTAAAGTAAATTACCAAAACAAAGGTGGATAGTAATTAAGTAAAGTAGGCACATGCTAAGTGATTAGTACCCAATTAAACTTGCTACGTGATAAGAAGGAAATTAAGAGGAGAAAGATACAAAAACAACATACAAGATTATGTTTGATTAATGTTTAAGTATATAGTGCTCATGTTTGACACAAGTTAAAAATGTCTTTCATTGTCATTAGGTAAAGCCATTGTATTTTAGATGGGCCCTAATGCATGTTTTACTGACCTAAGAATGCACTAATCAAAAGTATGTTACTACTTGTCATCTTTTCTTTTTGATGCATGTGCTGATGGGCTTTGAACTACAATTAAAAGTATGGTGCAATTTTATTTATTTAATTATTGGATATGGAAAGGATTAGGGTCGCCGCAACTTGGGCTCGCCTAAAGCATCCACAAGGGATGAGAACTAGTTACTAACCAGCTCTAAAGGAAATAGGGCAAACTGCCGCCCTGGAGTCTCGAACCCGAGACCTCATGATGCAATTGAAATTATGGTGTCTACATGCATGATTTCTCACAAAACTTACATTAACATCTAGCTAGTAATCAACAAATTGTCGAAAATTAATAATTGCTAGATTTTAGTTTAGATTGTATGGATCATTTTTTCAAAAATAATTATTGTCAAAATTACCCTATTATTATATAAATTTAACTGTTATTTCTTATTGCTCATGTAGTATGATATTTAAAAATTAGAAGGGTTGTACTCTCGTCACCTTCTACGTCTCATGGGGTATAATGAGTGAGATGAAAATCACCTGTTTCAGAACTGTGTTTCGAAACGGTGTTTTCCCTCACAAAATGTATGGGGGCCCCTGCATTTAAGATGTGGGGGGAGGATTTGCACCCATAAAACACCATTTCGGAACAGAAGAATCTATATCTATACTATCTATATAATTTTTTGTACATGGGGGATATTTAATGCCCTCATGACACATTAATGAGTTTAAAAAGTAATTATTTGAAAGAATAAACTATTGTATTAGAAATATACAACAATTATTATTTTGTTTCCTATAGAAAGTTAAAAAGGAAATACAAAAGGTGATCATTTGAAAATTATATTTATATTGAAAACTATATTTTTTGGTCAAAAAGTGATCATGTGAAAGAAGAAATTATTGTATTAGCAATGTATATAACACTTGGTATTTTGTTTCCCATATAATACTAGAAGGTGAATACAAAAAGTGTTCATTAAAAAATTATAGTTATATTAAAAACTATAGTTTTTGTCAATAAGTGATCATTTGAAGAATACATTATAGTATTAGAAATATATAACACTTACTTTGTTTTTCATAAAAAACTAAAAAGTGAATACAAAATATGATCATTTGAAAACTATATTTATATTGAAAATTTTATATTTTTTTCTTAGGAAAAATATTGTATATGTGTATTAGAAATTTATAACAATTAGTGTTTTGTGTCCATATAGAATTCAAATAATAATTTCATATTAAAATTAAAAACTATACTTTTGTTATATTAAGCATATAGAATTCAAATTTATACTTTTGTTATAAAAAATTATAGTATTATACTTTTGTGTTCATGTAACAATAATTCTACTTTCCATTGGCGAAAAACAATAATTCTACTTTAATTAGAGATGTCTAAAATAAGTCAAATTTATACTCTATTATACATAAAACTAATTATATAACAATACATTTTATTGATAATTTAAAGGTAAATTAATGATGTAAGGTGGAAAGAAGAAGCTTTGTAACGTTTGAAAAGAACACTATCAATTTGCATACTAATTTAAAAGGAGCATCATCAATTTGGTTACATTTTCTTTTCAAAGCTTTCAAACCTTCACCACTACATAAACCGTTTCATATACACTCAATTAGTACTATTAAATACCAACATAAATACATAGAATTAAACTCCATTAATCCTAATTGAAATGCTTAGAATCCAAGGCAATAGAAAACGGTTACAAATACACTCAATTAGTACTATTAAATACGTACCAACCTAAATACATAGAATTAAACTTCATTAATCCTAATTCAAATGATTAGAATCCAAGGCAAGGTAAGAATAGAGAACGGTTTCACCTAGAATTACTCAATTCCATCAAACTACTACATAACTACTTTTCACTATCACAAAACTCTCATCTCTAAAAAAATCAAATAGTCCTGAACATGCATTTTTCTTTTAGAAGATCAGCAGTGTAAGATAGTGTATTTTTTTTGAATTTTAATTGAAAGCTACCACCTCCTCTTTATATGTAGAGAAGATTTAGACCCAAATGGTCACTAAATTTCATTGGATTTTCCTTTCTAATAACAAATTTATCTCTTTATTATTTGTTGCTCTATGATTTTCATTTAGATTGTGAATAATTATATATAATAATTTTTTGTGTAATTGATCATTGATTTATGATTTAGTATTCAAGGTTTATTACTAAAAATTTGAGTTTCTCCTATTTGTCGTGTGATGAACAAAATATATTAAAGTTGTGAGAGTTATGATCGACTGACGTTTGCGCTTGACGATTGGTTACTTTAGAATTCATGTTGCATTATGTGGTATTAGCTCCTCTCCCTTTTTAATCAAATCAATGGGTTGTTATTTTCGAGCTTTATTTAACGGTTTTTATTTTCGAGATTTATTTGAAGATTTGGAGAGCTTCACAATAGTAATCACAAACTACCACCTCCCTCTCCACAAAGGATACCTATATATCTTCTTTTTTCATCTAAATTCACTTTTCTTAATTTCACTAATATTAGTTTAATTAATTTGCACATAAAAATGAATAGCTATCCTAAAATGCATTTAAAAAAATGAACAAACAAACGAGATCGAATAAAAATGATTTTTCCATTTCAAACAATCTCCTTTACCTTTACGTGCTTAGTTAGATAAAAATGTTGATATTAGAAAAACATTTTTCATTTAAGCTATAAAACTCAATACATATATTATAAGCATATTGAGTGCACATGTAGTTAATTAATAAAATAGCTTTCATAATTCAAATAAGTATGCACATATAAATAAATATACATATGAGCACATAATAAAAATACAAATTTATTATAAAAATGTAAATCGAAAATCTAATTAAATCTATTAAAATATATATATGCACATAAACTACAAATTTAGCATTACATGTAAATAATTCAAGCCTCAAATCTATTATACAAATCTAATAAATTAAAAATGTTTCAATCTATATAAACTTCAATTAATCTCATTGTAATACATTAAAAGCATTGAGTATGTGCATTGCAAACTGTAAACACAATAAATAAATAAATAAATAGATAAATAAATAAATATAATAAAACTTATACTTACGATTCTACTACATAAATATTTAAACTAAAAAAATGCTCCAATCAAGTACATAATACCTCATTTTTATAAGCATTTAGTGGAGAGAAACAAATGTTGACTATCAATGTCCATATATATGCATAATTTGAAACCGTAACCTAATTAATAAGGGTCATTATATTTTTACAAAGAATAATAATAATGACCATTACTCAAAGACATTGAATTCTAAGGCATTAAAGATGCAAATATTATTCAAAGACACAAAGTCTTTTGCCATTCCAATAATTAAATTGGAATTTTATTAAACCTATAAAATTAGTTGTTACCCTTCTTAACAAATAACAAATTTATAAAATAAAAGTATCCTATTATTTAATGCTCTATTTTAATTATTACAAATTAATTAATGGTATTCCTAAAATATGTAACACACCTACGAAATACTAATACAATATACTATCTATATCTAGAAAGGAGTACTTGAGCAATTTCGTATTATAAAATGAATAAAATATTATGTTGAAAAAAAAAGTAATAACATTGTACCCTATAAAATATCTAATAAAGAATACATAAGCTAAATAGCTTTAAAATAGTTGCTGAAAAATTAGAAAAAAAAAACAGTTGATGTGTGATGTAAACCTACTAAAAAAATATTAGAACGATTTTTTGAGAAACAAAATTCAAAAAGCTTATATATGAAATAATTCAATATGTTTGAATTATGTTTAATAACAAATAACTCTTTTTATAATATGAACCCGTGCGTATGCACGGGCCCGATGACTAGTTCCACCGATAATGAGTGGACTTAGTCCTTAGGGAACAGACACCCAACATTTATAATTAGTATGTGGATGAGTCTATTTACTATGGAACTATCCCATCGGAATTGTGAAAGTAGAGGAACGAAAAATCCACATGTCACTAGTTCAAATCTAGTTCCTAATATTGAACGTGATATTGGTATAATTTTTATAATGATATTTCGAGAGGGTAAGAGAAAAGTTGAAAAAGGTTAAGAGATGTTAAGAATGGAGTGGAGAAAATGAGGATTTACTAGCATGATATATTGAGAGAAGTTTAAAAAGGTAAAAAAAAAGGTTTAGAAAAGTTAAAAATAGAGAAGGGAAAGCGAGGATTAAATATAAAAATAAATAATTGCTTAAAAAATGGTTGAAAAAATTGTGGTGTGGTTGAATACGAAAGTTGATTTTTTTTTTAAATTAAGACGTAGTAAGATAAAACATACTATTAACTATGGTTCTTATACCTTATGGGAAAAAAAAAGAAAAGAACATATTTAATTAAGTTTACCAACAAAGTGTTTGGATTTTTGTATAATGGATATTACCTAAAGTTATTGGGTTAAGAATATACACACATATATATGTATAGACTCTATTCCTAAAGTTCTTTAGTACTTCATAAGTTAAAATTTCTTGTGTAAATATAGCCTATATAATAAGATTACTTATTTGAGTTATTTCAACTGAACTAAACAAAATATATAAACTAGAATCGTAACATTGTTGGTGAATTTAAGAGATAAAAGAAGAAAACACATTCAACTAAATAAAGAAAAATATATAAAAAAAATTCACGTCTGCGGTGAGAAACTAAGAGGAGTTTATGAAAGTTAAGAAAAGAATGGATTGAAAAGGAAAAATATGGATGTTGAGAACTTAGAATTTAAAAAGAGATTAAAAAAGTGGAAAAAAAAATCTAATTAAAAAAATTTAAATATAAGAGGTGCTAGAAAGCTTCGACCGTTCAATGGACGAGCGATTTCTTTCGCCGTATTTTTTTGGATAAATAATTTTGTTTTGATTAATAAATTATATAGGTATTTTATATTACGTTGACCAAAGAAAGTAGATAAATTAAATATAAAATATGAAATTATATTATTTTATTTTATTTCTTTTCTAATGAGAGTTATTTTGATAATATGTTTTTTCTGTTACAATTAAGTTTTTTAGCCAAATGAACATGCGTAGGGTTAAATTTGTTTTGCATAAGGATTGGTTAAATATTACATTAATAAGTAGTTTTTTTAAAATTTATAGACATTTTAGAGGAAATCTAAATTGAAAGCATGCGAAGAGTTTGAAAGATTTTGCTTTAAAGATATAAAATGATTTCACAATTGTCAAACTAGACGAATATTGCGACATGATAACTTAGGGGTGGCAAATTCTGCCCCGACCCGCGAAAACCGCCTGACCTGCCCGACACGTGACCCGACCGTTATCCGATAAAAAATTATAAATTTTATATTGAAACCGATCTGACCCAACCCAATTTGACCCAACATAGATGTAACCCGATTAAGTAAAGCCCGAACCCAACCGTATCCGAAAACATCAACCCGATACATACCTGATACCCGAGAAACCCGAACCCGTTTGCACCCGACACCCGAAACAACCCGAACCCGATTATACCCGACACCCGAAACAACCCCAACCCGATTATACCTGCACCCGCTTAAACTCGAGCCCAAAACTACCTGACTTGATTATACCCGATACCCAAAATAACAACCTTACACGTGTCTTTAAATTGATAATTGATAACTTTCATTGTCTTTTTTTAGGGAAAATATTTTAGATAGTAAAAAGATACCACTTACCGATTATTGAAGAAGAAGAGAGTGATTCGTTAAAATCAAGAGGTGACATGGTTCCAATTGAATCGTTCATCTTATTTCACTAACTCAAGAAACTATAAATTAAAAGTCGAATGATAGTTAGACATCTAAAGAAATCAGGTATACAAAAGAGACTAAAATCTAGTTACATTCAAAAATAGGTTTTGATTGGGTTGCTCATTAAATATCACAAAAATTATAACTTTTTACCTTACAAATTACCACAACTAAAAGCTCAACATGCCAATGAAAAAAAAGTTATACGTAAGCCAAATTGATAATGTTAGTCAATACTGTATTAACAATCATGAAGATGGACAATTTAATTAATTATGCAAGTCATTCATTTACCATGTGAATGCTTCATCTAAACCAATGATCGAGCACAAGGTTTCGTGAGAGTGACCAAACAATTCATCCGTAACAAAGCACACACCACATGAATTCTATAATAAATTAAGATCAAACTAATAGAGATAATACAAAAAGTATGTGATTCTTTTTGAACTTACTGGAAAGTTTTGCCATGGAACTCTAAAAGGCGATGAATAGCGGCGGTAGGCGTAAAGCGGGGTAGATCTCTATCGAATGCGGAATAGTGAAAGGCTCAAAGGCAATTAGACAAACATAGCAAAATTAGGGTAAGGTCCGAAATATCTTATTTGTTTTCAATTTTTATTTTTGAAATTTGGGTGAAAATTTTGAAATTGAGGCATATTTTCGTGATCCCCTATTTCCCTCTTTATTTACGTACTAGCTACAAATTTCTACCTGTACATTGACCAAAAAAAACATTTCTACCTATACATTGACCAAAATTTTTTTTTCTACCTATACAAATAGTATTTAGTAAGTTGACATTGTAATATAAAGATGTCAAGTTATATATTCATATATGCATATAGAATAATTAAATACCTTTCTAAAATAGTTGTGTTTCTTATACAAATACTTTACGTTATATATTATATAACATAAAGTATTGAATTTCAAAATGTTAAGTTAATACTTTAAGCTTTATACATATATATTGTAACATATGCCAATGTTATGTTTCTTATTATTACATATATATTAAAGTGTAAAATATTTATGTTACTAATAATAACTATATTTATGCTAGGTATTCCTAAAAATAAAAAATTGGGTCATCTATAATCCACACTATATATATAATACAAAGTATTGGATTTATTCATGCACCATTCTAAAGTATTAAAGTAGTTGTCTTTGATCCATGTAAAAGTTATATATTTATACTACTATTGTATAAAGCGGAGTCAATGTCTTCACAAAAATATTTTAATATTTTATCAATTATTTTAATAAAATTTTTGTTCAATAAGTGAACTTTGTAGAATATGTTTGTCGTCAATGAGCCTAATAAATTTATTAGAGTCGTCCCTGTATGATATGGAAGTTAAACTAGTTTTAAAGTAAGAGTCAATCTTTCCTTTAGATTTAAAGGTTATTAACTTTATTCATGGTACTTTAATAGCTTAATGTTCTAGAATTATGCACTCACATAGTAACTCGACATCTACTCCTAGCGTTTAGGCGTTGCCCGAAAGTCCCCGGAATGCTTGTTCAATATTATTTTGATAGTTTTGTATGATTATTGATTATTGTTTATATCTATGATTTCGTTTGTTTGTTTATATTTAAACAATATATTGTCTTGATCAAACAATTAGAATGACATTACTATTGTATTTTTTTTATTATTTATAATGCATATAGATATAATATAATTCAATAACATGCATAGTCTAACTTAATAATAAGAAAATAAATGTTTATAAAATAAGCAAATAAAATGTTTCATTGTAATACCGCATCATTTAATCTATGCACTTATCATTTAATCTATACTTTATCTTATTAAATTCTTTAATCGGAAAAGAATTTAATAAGATAAAGTTTATATATTACATACGGAGTATAGTATAAAGTAATAACATATAATATTTTATAAATTATTTCAGTTAAAATTTTGTTCAAAAGTGAACTTTGTAAATATAATATTTTTCTTACCAATGACATATTTGTTACAGTTGTCCGTACATGGTATATTGGTTAAACTAATTATTGATAAATATATATATATATATACAAAAATAACATAAAATGACACATAAGCAAATTAAATATAGAAATGACATGTGGGAAAAAAATCTAGGTGGCTTAATATATCAACTCTAACCCTTATGATTTATATATAGATAGATTATCCTATTGACGTCAAGTAAAATCCTTAAAATAGAAATTTATCTAACCTTACTTATATAGGCATGTCTTTTTAATTGATTATACCAATTAGTGAATCTATCATATATTTAATTGGTATTAAATTGATATTTACATAAACGTTTTCTACAATTACGTACTGTACATAAATTAAAATTAAAATGAATTTTTATTTAAACATTGTAATCGAATTACACAATACTTCCTTCGTTCTAGTATATTTGACATTCCACCTGTTTTTTTTACACACAAATACACAATGTTCCATCGGACCATCTTCACCCATTTGTAAATCTTCCTACTCTAAACGATAATTATCCATATCTTATATTTTCTTTTTTTTTGTTTTTTCATTATGACTTATTTACATAAATCTTTTAGAAAAAAAGACATGTATAAGTAATAATATTTTTTGAAATAAAAGGAATATTTTAATAGATCTTAAAAATTATAATTAATTTAATAATAGTAGAGTCATAAATCAATACAATTTAAAATGAATAGTATAACACAAATTTAGTTTATATATTTTTTAGATATTTTACAACTATATTTTAAGATATTTGACAAAAATATGCTTAGATATTTGTTACTTAAATTTTAAATTTATGGAAAAAAAAGATTGACAAAAAATATGACACATATATATATGCTTATAAAATACAATAAAAATAAATTTTCAAAGTGACATATAAGTTTAACAAATCAATTATACTTTTGATTTATAAAAATAAATGTCTAAGTAAATAGTTGAAAAAGATAGATATTAGGTGAAAATAGAAATTATTTTTTAACATGAGGTGAGACCAGAATTAACCTGAAGACTCGAAAGGTCTCGACTTTAAAATATAGTATAGATTTTTTCTTCTAACAGTGTAGCCACTAGCAATCCCATATTTTATTTTAAGAATTATTTTAGAATAAGAGTGATGTTTATAATTTTGAAAATTAATGTAATGCAATTCGGTGTGATTAAGCTTCTTAATATATATTAGATTGACTTTGTAGGCCGATACATATTCTCAAACGGAAAGAGTATTTGTATTACTCTTCGACCAAAAAAAAAAGAGAGTATTTGTATTAAATTAAAAGTACACATATAAGTAAGTACTTGAAATAAAATATACTAAGAAACTAATTGATCAAAGACCTGTTAGTGTGAAAATAATTTTAAGCCACAAAACATAATAAGTTATAAACTACCAAATAAAGAATTAAAAAATAGGAAAGTATGTATGGAATAATAAACATGATCAAATTAATTATATACATATAAATATGACACATAAATACACCTTCTAAAAATATATAAATTTACATAAAAGAATCGAAGGAAATAAATACATTTCTTGAACTTGTAACCCGATCCAACCCCATTGAAAAAGTCGATTAAGTCCGAAATCCGGCTTAATCAATACCCAAACCCATCGAAATCCGCTTCATTTAGAACCTGCTTCCACCAAAACCCAATTCAACCGAAACACAATCCGACCACATTAAATCCCGATTCAATCCTAAATCTGGCTTAGTCAAAACCCAACCTGATCGAAACCCGCTTCAATTGGAACCCGCTTCAATCAAAACTCAATTTAACCGAAACCCGATTTGACCGCATGAAAAAACCCGATTCAATCCGAACCCGACTTCGTCAGGACCCGACCCGTCCAAAATCCGAAACAAGTCATCTATTTCAACCCGATAACCCGCAACACCCGACAATTGAGAACCCGACTTGTCCCGACCCCACCCGATAAAACCCGATAACCCGATTTCTCACCATTTAGTATAACGTGAAACAACCCGAAACCTGAACAACCCGCCCGAAACCCGCCCGACCCGCCCGTTTTCCACCCCTTCCATACAAAAATTGCGTAAGCGCCAAGACAAACATTTTGAACAATTGCCACATCGAAAAATGATACTCTAGTATTATGGGTAAAGGACACATTCTATTATTATAGTGTATAACAATATCCTCAAGTAACTACTCCAATAAATAAAAGTGGTACTTACTCATCAAATGGGATAATCAACTCAATCAAAGTTATCAAATAACATATATTTTGTTTTATGCTCACAAATTCGTGAGAGAGATTCGATGATGAAGGTTTTAACTGCATGGTTCCATTGCTTTCTTAGTTTTTGAAATTCGAATCGGAATTCAGATCTGTTCAAAAAATCAGATCTGCTCACCAAAATCAGATATGCAAACCTTACGAAAACCAAATCTGGATGAAGGATCGAAGGTTCAACGATGAAAATCAATGCTACAATTGACGAAAGAGAGACCGATCAATTCAAGTAACAAATCTGATTTGGAATTGTAGAATTTCTCGAAGTTGGATTTTCAGAGTGCTCGCATGAACGCGTTTGATTTTTTGGTGGAATGAACAGTGTGAACGAGTTTGATTTTTCGCGTGAACGCGTTAGATACAAATAAGTTGTGCACTCTCGGATACAGATGGGTCAACATGATCCAAACTCAACTTTGCCAAAATGTGTTCTTTGATCCTATGCAGCTTCAATTGTACTCTCATTAATCTGTTTCTACTAGAGTTTCCAATTCTAATCCCTTGCGGAGACGAGCTCAAGTAGTACTCATGACGACTCTAATTTACTTTCTTATTAAAAAAATAAAAACAAAAAGTCTTTTATAGGAATAATAATAATATTTCCTTTGGGAATGATCCGTGTAGTTACGTTACATTTGTAATGTTGTTACTTCGGTGTCATATATCTAGTGCATTAGTTTGATTATCATTTTTAAGCCTATATCTTTGCCTTTGCACATTCTTTTTGTTCATTAGTCAACAATGGTACCTCATACGGCCCCCCTTTGTATAGGCGAATTTTCAATCGTGTCCCTTGGTATATTCTTATAGATATGATTTGAATGATATGTATTCTTTCATATTTTACATGTGGAGTCGATAATCAAACTTTAACCAATTAGATTATTTTAATAAAAATGAGTGATGCGATCCAATATTAAATTGATACGTGTCTTGATAAATATTATTTTTAACCTCCAGTTTAGTATACAATGACTAGCTCGTATATAAAATCTTAAGCATTCACTAATCAAAATAATCATATACATTAATTCATATGTATAAAACATGGGTGTCGTTAATTTCTTGATATTCTTATGTCAAAGGATCAATTTTCACTTCTTCCCCGTCGGCGTTCTTTGCCTGAATCAGCCCAACATAAATGATAAATGTATACTACTACAATCTCAATTCTTTTGGTCAACTTTTGGTCAATCTCAATAATAACATGCCCCAAACCAATAAACCAAACATTAAACCATAGAGCTGGACACTAAACAGCTTTTTAGAAAGCAAAAGGCAAAAATGAAAAGAAAACCGAATAATGATTATATAGTCTTAGAAAAAGTCAATGTGGGTCCTAAAAATTGTCTTGCACAGTGACAAAAAAACAATACTCCCTCCGTTTCACAATAAGTGTCGTTTTAGCTCTCAACATAGTTTTTAAGAAAAGCAATCATTCACTTTAAAACTTACAACTTTTTCTTAATCTTACCACTCATTACATTTCTTTGGTCAATGAATGAACAACTTTAGTCAACAAATATACATTCCAATAAAATTTATCATTATTCACCCCTAATAAAGTACTTTGAAAACCTAAAATGACACATATTATGAAACAAATTTTAAGTACTAAAACGACACTTGTTGTGAAACGGAGGGAGTAATAAAAAAAGCTGATAAATCTAAATAACCCCCATTAAACAAATAAATTATCATCATCCTCCTAATTAAAAAATTTGAAAAACCTTCTTCGTAAAATAAAACCAGCAAGCAGAAGAGAGACAGCTTCAATTACCGCTGATTGGGCTGTTCCCAAAAGTCGACGCCTTTTCTCCCTCGTTCCTCATCCTTACTAAACACTTCCTTTGTTGCTCTCTATGCTGTTCAATTTCTGCTGGTAATTTTCGTTTTCTTGGAGCGATTTGAAGTTCACTTTGGGAATTTGCTGTTTCAGTCGTCAATCTACTACAGGTAGCTACTAAAGTTTGCATCTTTTTGACCCTCGAAGAAAGTGTTCTCCTTAGTGTCTGCTAATCTTCTATCTAGGGCTTTTTTGAGATCTGGGTTTAGGGTTTTTCAGGATTTGGGTGTGGGGTTTGGAATTCTTCAGAGTTGTAGTCAATGCAATTGGGACTTTCCATTTTTATATTCTGGGTGTTGTTGATTCTGTTTCCATTTTGGACTATGTGTGTATATTTTATCAGCCAAGTCAGAATCTCTGACTGTAAATTGCTAATTGGACCACAAGAGGGCAAGAGTTTCCTTTCCAAGTTTCAAGTTTTGAATTTGGATGCTGAATTGGCCTTTAGCACTTTCTTTAATTCTATTGTCTTCTACTTTTGTTTTTCCTGGGTATTCTGTGGGGTTTGGTGTTACCTGGACTACTCTTCTATGGTCTGTAATTTAGTTTGTACCTGGAATCTTTGTGGCCCTGTCTATTGCAGAATCTCCTTGCTCATAGTGTTTGAAGAGTTTTGTAGCTTTGGTTTCTTCAAATAAGTGTATTATATTGCTTTTTGTTTCAAAAGCAGAATGTTTACTTTGATTTTGGTAAAGCAAAATTAGACTGGCTCCTTCTTTTCTGCATTGTTGCTGCTTGGTTTGAATTTTGAAAACCTGCTTTGTGTTTCCCTCTTTGCTGTTGTAGCTTTGCTTGATGGGCTAGACTGACACGCGAAGCTCAGAGACGCGGGCTTTCGGTTTCTCTTCTCACACAATTTCGAGTTCGGTATCAAGAGCGCTGCTAAGATGCATCTTTCATTGTGGAAGCCAATTTCCCATTGTGCTTCTATGATCCTGGACAAGAAGAGCAGATCAAAGGACGGGTCTCATGTCGCCTATGAGGGCAAGCGAAAGCCGTCCATTCTCAGACGTATGCAAGAAAATCTCAGAGAAGCTCTTGAGGAGGCATCTGAAGATGGGTCACTTTTCAAATCCATTCAGGATATGGAGTCGGAGTCTTCGTCGTATCAGGATGAAGGGTTGGGAAGATCAAGATCCCTTGCAAGGCTGCACGTGCAAAGGGAGTTCCTCAGAGCAACTGCCTTAGCTGCTGAGCGCACGTTCGAATCAGAGGGGTCAATTCCTGACCTCCGCGAGTCTTTCTCCAAGTTTCTGACTATGTATCCCAAGTACCAGTCTTCTGAGAGGATTGATCAGCTGAGAGAGGAAGAATATGCACATCTGTTGGAGCCAGTTCCCAAGGTATGCCTTGACTATTGTGGGTTCGGATTGTTTTCTTACCTTCAGACACTTTCTTATTGGGGCACTTCGACGTTTAGCTTGTCTGAGATAACTGCTAATTTGAGTAACCATGCGTTGTATGGAGGTGCTGGGAAAGGCACTGTTGAGCATGATATAAAGACTCGAATTATGGATCATTTGAACATCCCCGAAAAGGAGTATGGGATTGTCTTTACTGTGAGTAGGGGCTCGGCTTTTAAGTTGTTAGCTGAGTCCTACCCTTTTCATACGAACAAGAAGTTGCTAACCATGTTTGACCATGAGAGTCAGTCTGTTAATTGGATGGGCCAGAGTGCAAAGGAAAAGGGGGCGAAAGTGTATAGCTCATGGTTTAAATGGCCTACACTGAAGCTATGCTCTACTGATCTAAGGAAGCAGATTTCGAATAAGAAGAAAAGGAAGAAGGATTCTGCTGTTGGCCTCTTTGTGTTCCCTGTTCAGTCACGGGTGACGGGGGCCAAGTATTCGTACCAGTGGATGGCACTTGCTCAGCAGAACAACTGGCATGTGTTACTTGATGCTGGCTCACTGGGTCCTAAGGACATGGATTCACTCGGTTTGTCACTGTTTCGTCCTGATTTCATAATCACGTCGTTTTACAGGGTGTTTGGCTCTGACCCAACTGGTTTCGGCGTTCTTCTGATCAAGAAATCTGTAATGAGCTGCCTTCAGAGCCAATCGGGAGTTACAGGGACAGGAATGGTGAAGATAATCCCAGTCTTCCCTCAGTACCTTGGTGATTCAATGGACGGAATCGATGGGTTGATTGATTTAGAAGACGAAGAAGCATCTGAGGATGGTGATATGAAGGAAACCACTCACAAGGGAGCTCCACAGATGCCTGCCTTCTCTGGTGCTTTCACTTCTGATCAAGTTCAGGATGTATTTGAGACCGAATTGGAGCATGACAACAGCTCAGAGAGAGACAATACGAGCACAATCTATGAAACGGAAAGTGTTTCTGTCGGAGAGATGATGAAGAGCCCGATCTTCAGCGAGGATGAGTCCTCTGCAAACTCATATTGGATTGATGTGGGTCAAAGCCCTGTTGAATCCGATGGTGCAGTAAAACAGAATTACGTGTCACCGCTGCCTCCATTCTGGTTCACCGGTGGAAAGAAAAGCAAAGGATTGTCGTCCAATACACCAGATGGCAAGGAATCTATAAGGCCAGCTTATGATGAGAAAGATCCAAGTCCTATGCTTTCATTCGATGCTGCTCTTCAGTCGGTTTCAGGGAACTTGGACCATGTTAGGGAAATCCGGAGGCAAATACAACTTCCTAATGGATCTGCTAGTGGCCCCATCATTAGAAGAGAGACAGAAGGCGAATTCAGGCTGCTAGGAAGACGAGGAGCCGAAAATAATGGAGGTGGCAGGTTTTTATGCGTAGGAGAAAACGAGCTCGTGGGCAAGGAAAGAAGGGTTTCGTTTAGTATGGAAGACAATCACAGAGAACAGCACTTCAGCTGTCCCATAGAAGCCGGAGAAGCGTCTGTTACATGCTATGATGATAATGACCTTTATTGTAGTGATGGAGAGTACGTTGAAAATGGAAGCATGGATAGACAAGAACCGGAGATCATTTGTCGCCATCTTGATCAGATAAACATGTTGGGGCTTAACAAGACGACTTCTAGGCTTCGGTTTTTGATCAATTGGCTTGTGACATCTCTGTTGCAACTTAAGCTGCCTGGTCCAAATGGAGACAGCTCAGCTCCTCTCGTACAAATCTATGGCCCGAAAATCAAGTACGAGCGCGGTGCAGCTGTTGCGTTTAATGTAAGGGACAGGAACAAAGGGCTGGTGAATCCGGAAATTGTTCAGAAATTGGCTGAAGTACACGGCATTTCACTCGGTGTTGGTATTCTAAGCCATATTAGAATCATGGATAGCCCGAAAAGTCATTGTGGGAGTTTGAACATTGAGGATACGACGTTTTGCAGGCCAATGGCTAACGGGTGTCATGATGGGAAGAGCGGTTTCTTCAGAGTTGAAGTCGTTACTGCATCTCTTAGCTTCTTGACGAACTTTGAAGATGTTTACAAGTTGTGGGCATTTGTGGCCAAGTTTCTGAATCCTGCATTCATTAAAGAGGGGAGTGTTCCTGAAATTTCTTAAATTGGTATATCATTTGAGGGGTCTTGTTGAGTTTTTTGGAGTATAATGGTATATACTTAAGGCTTGTGATTGCTTTGGTTGTCCTGTTCTTTTTGGTGTTTCAATTGCTGGAATCTTGTTACTCTTGTAGAGATTGGGTATGGTTTAGTATGTTTCATACCCCTGTTTATTGTTGAGATTATCTGCAGAAATACACTTCATTTCTCAGTCTAATTTAGTAGACATGATGTACAAAAAGTTACTGCACTAGGGAAGATAAGTACACTTCAGACTGCGTTTTTTTTTACTCATTTCAACAGTTAACTCAAGATTATAGAAACTGCGCTGTCACATTACACGTCTAAAATTTCATCTTACTAAGATGCCTTGTGAAAGATTGATGCAATACACTGACTAAAAATTACCCAAAAAAAAAACATTTATGAGGTAGCAAGCTAATTAGCTACTATTTTCTCCATCTACAGTTAATATTACAAATATAGACACTTCTCTGTTAAACCTATTTCTCCTGTAGTGGAACTTAAAATGCCCCCTTCTGCACACAGGCCTTGGTCCTTGCAAATTATATGAGAAACAAATCACTTTACAAATTACCCTCACACTGTAAAATCTTTAGTGGGAAGGTGAGTTCGCTTCAACGCTGTAAACTGAGTACTCACTTGAACCGAAGTGAACTCTTTCATCCTCCCACTTGATGATCTCACTTGCATATTTCAAGGCTGCATCAACACTATCTGGCTCCAGACCCTTTACCAAAGACACATACAGCTTCTTTCCCGTGAGACACGAAAACAGCCGCTTGAACTTCACGGCCACATGGTGTGAGGCCAACAGAGCGAGCGGCGGGTTATAGTTAATGCTTCTGCTATTGCTGTATACAGATTGATGGCGGCTTATAAGAGGTTGGAAGTCCTCAAACCACTCACATGTAGAGAGCGGGACTCGTTCTACCTTCTCCTCAAAAAGGTCGTACTTGTTTAGAACGAGGAGGAAGTCCATGTGTTCAAAGGTTGGGTGGGTTATTATGTCCTCGAAGAGTTTTTTCGTCAAAAGCATCTTGTTTGTGGGTGACCCGTCGCCATCTGAGGACAGCTCGTCATACTCGGTTAAGGAGACACAGAACATGACTAGTCTAACGTCTTCAAACATCTCTAGCCACTTACAGTTGTCCACACAGGCTCTTGCTTGCATTCTAATAAGCTCATACCTGCTCACAAACGATATACTAGCTTACTTTTCAAAGATGAATAGATTATTTGGTATTGATACCAAGGATATGAAACGCAAATCGACATTGGTATGAATATCAAGGTATGGGTAAGAGTAATATCAAGATATCGGGTACGGGTATGAGTGATATCTTATTCATATCTGATATACCAGATAGCGACAATATACGGATACCTAGCAGGCCCTTAAAGTGCAAAACAGACTGAAAACTATTTAATAATTTTTCTTCTAAGCATCTTCTACTATTTGAATTCAATCTGGAGACATAAAAATAAAGTTGGTGTTGTCACTGACCTAAGTAAAGGACAGTACTGATCAGATGCATCAGTGTCTTCCTCGAAATCTGATAGCGGGAGTGAGAAGTCCACACAAGCAAGGCCGTTTGATGATATAACTCCTTCGGCATATAAGATATCCGAATCATGTGGCTCATAATCTGGTTTCAGTATTTCAACAGCCTGATACAAAACAAGGTAGAAGCGTTTATTGACCTTACTGAGGAATAAACTAGAAAAATGACACCCATCCATGAGTTAATGTAATTAACCAACAATATGATGGACATAAGTTAACGCAACAGCTCTCAAGAGAATATTACCATAAACCAGACTGGCTTTCTACATATATTTGCTCTTTTGAAATATACTAGATTGTAATTATGAAGCACTCCTATTTAACCACTGTTGTCCTATATTCTCTTTAGACAAAAGCGACATGGAATAAAAAGCTGTGGTATCGTACAACTTATCAATAAATCAAACAGCTGCCTCAATCACACTTTAAGAGAAGACTGTATCGGCTTACCCGCTCTAAGAAATAAGAAGCATTACTGGGTAGCATTTCCAATTCATTCCTCCGTTTGTATGTGGCTTGAAAAGCATCACAATTGCACATTTCTTGAACCAGTGGAGCATATTCACGAGTAGCGGCAGGAAAGATTGCTTCCAGACTACCAGATGCCATTGCTTTTAGAAGCCAATCAGAGAACGATTTCAGCCTTGGGGAAATAGAATAGATAGTTCTCTTCTTATGCCCATCAACATTGTCCACTGAAAAAGGAAATCTCTCTGATAAGCAACTATTGCATGGACTCGGCATAGTTTCATATATAAGCTAATAAACAATACCTTCAAAATCTGATTCAGCTAGTAATTGCTTTCTCATACCCATTAAACATTCTTCTTCAAATCGCTCACGAGCCTCAAGTAACATACCGAGGTAGCTATATACATGACCCTGGATCATCAATTTGATATTGTCCCTCTCATCCTCCGAAAAAGGTTCTTTTTTATAGAGAATCCTTGCCTGAAAAATGAACATTCACGAATTATAAATCCTATTACATTTATATCTAGCATGCTTTACTCAAATACTCTATCAATGTCCAAAATCATTAACAATTCAGTATAGATGCATAACTATTGAGGAAATTCTACGTAACATATGATAACTAGTAGAAATCAAGAGAACACACGTTACTACGTTAATATATGGCACTAGAGAAAATAGGAGTCTTTGCATTTCCATTTTATGTTTTACAAGTTATAGAAAAAAAGCCAAACTTTCATGTCATGTAGTACACAATAGACAATGGACTCAGCGACTTTCCCAGCAATATGGTTTCAGATACAGGAATTAATGCACACATTACCAAGCTAAATTATTGTAGAATTTGTAGAACATAATGATATACCTGCTTAAATAAAGTGCTTGTTCCAGAACCACTATATCCAATCAAAAGAAGCTTCTGAATCATTCTGTCCTCAAAGCAGTCAGGGATACTCCTGCTAGGAATGTAATTTACTTGCTCCCCACAAGAGTTTTTTGATTTAGATGGTACAGGCAAAGACAAAAGAGCGCAAAACAACTTTGTTCCTGCCTGAAAAGGTTATATTTCGTTAAAAAGCAGCTTCTTAGATTTGGAACCGGATTAGAAGTCATAATAAACATATAAACACAAACCTTTCCCCATATGTATCCTTTTGTATTCTTTTGTCCCTCTTCCTGGTATGAACCATCTTCATTCACCCAAAAGTGAGGACTACCAGCACACCCAACTCCTGCTAACTGTAACAGAGGATAAAATTCATTTAGAGTTTAGCAAAGAATTTTGAAATGTAAAGAAGGCATGCACATTAATACACGACCCAACCTGCAGCATTCGTAATTCGACTTTCGTAATCTCTCTACCATTTATTAACACTTTTGTGTTTCCATTGCTAGCATCTAGCTTGATGGAATCTCCAACATTAAGATGTGGAGTGATGATCTGATAAGGCTTATTTCCTTCCTGTTAAATTGAAAAAGAAATTCATTGTATTATACAAGGAAACCAAAAGGATTTGTGAAAAATTCAATTGTATCACATATGATATTCACCTTTCCCCAAAGTCCAGACACTTTGTCATACCAATAGTTCCCAGGTTTAAGATTTTTTGGAGGGTTAGGACAAATCCGTAATACATAAAGCTCTTCTGGACACAGAGATTTTCCATTTACAGTAATATACTCAGAAGGCAGCTGGTTAACATCACACAGCTTCTCAGCCTTCATTATCTGTTGAATTTCCAATCGATTAAGCAGTCGCTTCAAGATTCTTGAACATTTTCCCAAGCTTCCTCTCTTTTCTTCATCAACTGGAAATCCTATGCAAGAAACACATTTTCTTCCTTCTGGCATAGATCCCATTGCCCTCAGCACACAGTTACTGCAGTACTTGGCATTACAAACAATGCAAACCTCTTTTTCAGTAAACCGGTTCCCTTTAAAACATCGATAGCATGCACCTTTCTTGGGACTCACCTTGGACTTCTTCTTCGACTTCAGTACATCAGCTTCTCCGTGACTCAGATCCTTCTCAGCACGATCCATCGAGTCAATACTACGAAAACTAACCAGCGTTGATCCTTTCCCATTGCAGTTACGCATGCTGCAGTCCCCAGTTCTAAAAGAAGAGACAGCTGAAGACGAATAATCCATGCTTAAGCATGACTTTCTGGGTGCCCATTCTGGGGGAATCAACTCATTGGAGTCAAAATTTTCCTTAAACGAGACGGAATCCCTCGACACACGCTGTGATTTCTCAAAGCTCTCACAGAAGTCTATAGTGCAAGAGCTAGCAGCAGCACCCAAAAGCTCCCGTGACAGTTGATGACTAAAGGAAGACGACTCAAGTTCCGACGAGCTCTTCATCTCATCCAACACCCCGGAACCACCACAATTGGAAGACTCCAGCTTCCCCAAGCAACCTAGGTCCGAAGCTTCCCCAAAGGCAACCACAGAGTCAGGTGAAACACTCACTTCCGAAACAAGCTCCACTGACTTAACCTCAAAACCACAACAACCATCTCCCGCCCTTTCAAGATCAATCACCGACGTCGGAGACACATTAGATCCATCCCCCCCTTTTCTAAGCTCACTCGAGAACTCCGCGCTCAAATCATCCGCCGCCAGCAGCGGCTGAGCAACCGGCAACGACATTTTATCCGAAAACGGGATGTGTGAGACCACAGAAGCCACCGGTATCCTCGCAACGTTAATCGGAACAGCCCGGGGAATGTCGTAGCTCACAGGGGAGCCATGGTACTCCATTGCAAACGAGTACTCCACTTCCTCCACTCCGTCATCCACAATCGAAACCGATACCACCGAAGACGACATTTTCTAGCAAAACCTCGAAACCCTAGCTAGACTGTGCAACTTACTAACCTCAAATCTATACTCACTGAGCTATATTTCCAACCCTAACCTCTACAAATCTACTCACATCACGGAAAATCTTCAAGATTAAGCACATGAGGAATCTCAGCATGCTACAAGACACAGGCAATAAAACAAAACAATCGTTCAAAAAAAAGGCGGAATCAAGAGCGTAAACAAACACAAAGCAAGAAGACAGGGCTGAAAGGACTTACAGGTGGAGAGCGATGGCGATGGAGATGGAGGCGGAAGACGGAGCGATTTGTGTGCAGATGTGGAGGGAAATGCGTGCAAGGGAAAGTATGGAGAAAAGGGATAACAAGAGCACATTTGGGAATGGGGAAGAAAGGGGGAAAAAGGGAACAAAAGAGAGAGATTGGTAAAGAGAGGGGAGTTGTTCAGTGTTGTTGGGCTGTTAAAGCATCGAATTTTTATTTTATTTTAATTTAATGGGTTTATTTGATTTTTGTTCCTTACATGGAATAATCTCGCTTAGAGGGTGCCGCTCCCGATATTTGTCCGTTACTGGCAATGGGGTTGGCCTCACAAGAAAGGCTATGTGGATTTATTTTGCGGTATGTTTGTTGTGACTTGTGTCATATCATAATTATTTCCCAATGAATCTATAACGGTGTAAACTAAGAAAACTAGCTTAATCTGTCCTGCGCTGCACGACTATTTCACTTAAAAGTATTAAGATTAAATTAAATATTTATATGAAAAATATAATATAAGTCTTATTGTATGGACATGTTTTTTTTATCTTCTATAAAGAGTGATATTGTTTTTGAAATTCATATAACCCAATATATATATATAAGACATTATTTTTTCACTCATTTATTTATTTTTATAAATAAGTAAAAACTATTGAGAAAGATGTATGTTATCAAGATATAAGTGGAAATTAGTATTTGGCTAAAAAATCAAGTTTGTTATCAAGATATAAAAAAATATCAAATATAGTGGGTAAAAAAATATAGTTGATCATGTAAATGTAGAAAATAAATTAAGCTTAAAAATGCTAAATTTATTCAAGTAAATCAAATAATAAAGTGAAAAAATTAGTTTTTCTATTGAAAACTAATTTAAATTTTGAATTTATTTAAGTAAATCAAATATAATTAGTTCATAGTAATTATATTTCGAAAATTCAAAATATTTATTAGAATCTTGTTTTTCAGTTAAGTGATATATTAGAAAAGATAGAATATCTTACCAAAATTCAAAAATTGAAAAGATAAGGGATATATTAATTGAAATACCACAAATAAAAAAATATTTTTTTTTTATCAAATATACGGTGGGTCCAGAATCAACTTTAGAAAAGATAAGTGATATATTAAAAAGATAAAATATCTTACCAAATTCGAAAATTTGTTCATATCTTTTGCATAAATAGATAATAAGAAATATAATTAGATTAATTGAAATAACATAAATAGAAGCTATTTTTTTTATCGAATATGCAGTGGGGCTAGAATCAACGTGGTGACTCGAAAACGGTAAAATAATACTCCCTCCGTCCCCTTTTGTTTGTCCAAAAGGACAATTTGCGCGGGTTTTAAGAACGGTATAAAATAGTATGGGTAATTGGGAAAGTTGGTATAAAGTAGGTGAGAGAGTTGAATAGTATGAGTAAAAGGTGTGATTGATGGGGGTGAAAAGAGATAAAGTAGGTGAGAGAGTGAAATAATGGGGGTAAAAGAGTAGATATAAATGGAAAGTGGACAAACAAAAGGGGACGCCCGAAATGGAATACTGGACAAACAAACCGGGACAGAGGGAGTATTAAATATTATTAGGTGGACAAAATAATAGAAAAGGTAAATAAAATACTTAATTGTATTAGGTGGACAAAAGATAAAGCGAGCGTATCTTCCTAGTATATAATTTAGGGAAGTGATTTGTTAGAAAAGATAGATATTAAGAACATAAAAATAAGGAAAATAATAAGCAATTTTAAAAAAATATCTAGTGGGGTCAGAATCGACGTGGAGGCTCGAAATTTCCCGACTTTAATATTATTTTTTTTTGATCCGAATTCCCGACTTTAATATATAGTGTAGATAGTATAGCTGATCTTATAAATATAGAAAATAACTTAGGCATAAAAAGATAAATTTATTTAAGTAAATCAAAATAATAAAGTGACAAAATCCATTTTTATAAATATGATGTAGGACCAGAATCAACGTTAAAAAGATAAGTGATATATTAAAAAAGATATAATATCTTACCAAAATTGATTATATCTTTTACAAAAATAGAGAATAAGAAATTTAATCAGATTAATTGAAATAAAACAAATAAAAGTTTTTTAGAAATTTAATCAGATTAATTGAAATAAAACAAATAAAAGTTTTTTTTTTATCGAATATGCGGTGCGGCCAAAATCAATGTGGTGCTAAAAAACGGTCGCATTTTATAATATATATACTGGTTAAGATTTAAATACAAACTTACAATTGAATAAATGAAATAATTATATATAGCCAAAATTTATAATTCAATTTTTTTTGTGTTAATTTAATTGCCACATTTATAAACATAATCGGAGCTGCTTGGCATAAATTGGGTAATGGGCCTAGTTCCAAACTTAGTCTATGTTTTTATTGGCCCAATTTAATCGGTGCAAACTTAAATTCGAGCTTAACGTATAACTTGTAAACTTTATACCTTGTCCTTCTTGCTTTACCAAAATAAAAATAAAAATAGAGAGACATATAACTTAACGTATAGAAGAAAAAATTGAAGAAAAAATTATTCAAGAATATAAAATTAAAGATAGATTGTATGACTTTAAAGATAAAATTAAGGATTAGATAATTAAGGAAAATAAAAGATATAGAGTTGTTATTATCTATTTGAGTTGAAAAAAAAATTAAAATCAAGTGGGGCCAGAATCAATGTGGTGGCTCGAAAATGGTCGGCTTTTATAATATATATTGACTTGGTGTAATAGATGTCTGTCATTTTATACGAATAGTAATGTTTTTATAATATTATTTTTTGGACTCTCATTTCCCCACATTAATTGTTGTCAGGTAAAACGTCTCTACCACATCGGTGTCATATTATTGAATATTTGAATAGGTACTAATAATACAGGGTAGAATTAGCAAAAAAAAAATGTCTCTGCCCATATCTTCATTCCGTTTTCTTTCTAGTTTTTGTCTCCGAAACTTCGGAAGATGGAGGGACATCACTCATTGAAGATGGAGGGACTTGAATAGAAGTCCGAATTGATGTTCAATTGTACAAGCATTAAAGCATATTTTCTGAAAAGAAAGTAACAGTAACAACAGAGCCTTATATGTCATAGAATATTTCCTCATAAAGGCAAAGTTGTACCACACCACAAAAAAAAAACTCAATTCATAATATATGCAAAAGCTAGCCAATCAAAAAACCAAAACCAAAACCACCATAATTATACCACTTTTGATTGTTGAAAGAATTATGAACTTTTAAATTGTTTTAACTACAAAAAAAACCACAATAATTATACCACTTTTGATATTAAATGTACCCGGTTTTGATTTACCCATGTTATTTTTAGTGACTCTAAAAACCACTAGAATGCTTAGCCCGTCCGATAATTGTTTTTCGGATTAATTATAAATAAAATGAAAACAATTTTAATAGATGTTTACAATTTTGGATACGGATTAATTGATTGCGTGTCCAATATTGTCTTGTGAATTTTTTTTTTATTTTGGTGGAGGGACTCGCTGTTGGTGTGGCCATAGTCAAGAGCACAATGATTGAGGAAATCAAGAGACAAAAAAAGAACGTAATACTGATGGAGAGGCAGGCTGTTGGTGTGGCCATAATCAGGAGGAAGCTAATTTTTGTAATGGAGGATGGGGTGGAAGGAGCATTTATGCAATGGAGAAAGCTAATTTTTATAGTTTTATAGAAGATATAGATAGATATGGACTACTCGTGGTTTTTTGGATTGATTTAGTATGGACAAAACCTTAATTATTTCCTATTTATATGTGCACCACCATCCACACAAACCACACCACAACCTTTCTCATCTTCCATCTCTCCACACCCCTTTTTAGGAAGAAATCCTAACTTTATACTACATGAATCCAAATAATCCTAATCGCCCACCACATTATCCTCACAACTACGTACCTAGATATTTCAACACAAAACAGTATTGCTTATCCAATGTATCCGCCAATGACCTTATATAATCATCCAAATATACAACCACAACATTATATGTAAATTTTGTGTACCATCAAAATCTGGTATAACATGCTCTTGACAATATATATGCTACTATCTATCAACCACCTCAAAACTTTATGAGTCGTGAACAACTCACAGATCTCACACTACCCACAAATCTCACACTTTGCTCGGGGGTTTACAAAGTTTTGAGAATTTTGATAGATAGTGATATAGGGATTGCCAAGAGCATATTGAAACAGATTGGCAAAAACTACACATGTATATTGTGGTTGCTTATTTGGATGATTATATGAGGTCATTGGTGGGTTCAATGGATAAACAACAAAGTTTTGTGTTGAAATGTTTGGTTAATTGTATGGTGGGTGATTAAGATCATTTGAATCCATATTGTTTGGAGAAAAGTTTTTTTTTGAAGGGGAATTTGGAGAGTTGGAGAGTTGGAGAATGAAGGCTATAATGTGGTTTGTATGGATGTTGGTGCATGTATAAATTGAAATTAAGTAGAGTTTTGTCCATCTGAAACTAACCTAAAAAACCATGGGTAGTCTATACACGTGGTTTTTAAAACAATGGGTCACTAAAAATACCATAGGTAAATCAAAACTAGGTAATGTAATATCAAAAGCGGTATAATTGTACTGATTTTTGTACTTAAAAACAATTCAAAAAATACATAATTCTTACAACAATGATTAGAAAAATATAAAATCAATATCTATAGATATATGAAAGAAAAACCATGAATTTTGATGTAATTTTAATTTTTTTGGTAGAATATATTTTTTAAAAAAATTTAAAGAATGAGGAGTGTAGAGAACGTATAAACATGTGCTTATATAACTTAAAACTAGTACAAATCTCGTATCATGTACGGGTAATGTAAATATAAACTCGAATTAATTGATTTGAGGTCGAATTTTGATACAAATCTGCTTTTAACTCGAGAGTTTATAATCCAAACCCAATAGACCGAAGTCCGAACCTATTGACCTATATATGTACTTTTATTAATACAACACCCAACTCTATTGTTTATCTAATGGATCCACCAATGACCCTATATAATCATCCAAATACGCAATCACAACATTCATATGTAAATTAAGTGTACCTTCAAAATATGCTCTAAAATACTCTTGACAATCTATATGCCACTATCCATCAACTATCCCAAAACTTTGTGAGCCCTAAACAACCCACAAATCCCCCACTTTGCTCGGGGTTTACAAAGATTTGGGAATGTTGATAGATACTGATATATGGATTGCCAGGAGCATGTTAAAACAGATCTACACATGTATATTGTGGTTGCTTATTTGGATAATTATATGAGGTCATTGGTGGATTCAATGGATAAACAACAAAAATTTGTGTTGACATGTTTGGTTAATTGTATGGATTGGTGGGTGATTAAGATCATTTGAATCCATATTGTTTGGAGAAAAGTTTTTTAAAGGAGAGTTTGGAGCATGAAGGTTGTAATTTGGTTTGTATAGATGCTGGTGCATGTATAAATAGGAAGTATGTAGGACTTTGTCCATCTGAAACTAAACCAAAAAACCATGGGTAGTCTATACACACGTGGTTTTTAAAACAATGGGTCACTCAAAATACCATGAGTAAATCAAAACTAGATTCATTATCAAAAGCGGTATAATTGTACTGATTTCTTCCGTAATTTTTTTTGCTAGAAAGCGACACTTATGCCGCTTTCTTCTGTATTTTTCTCCTTCCCGCTTTCTCCTCCTTTTTCCTGCTCGGTTTGTTCTTTATCTTTATATCAAAATTCAATCTTTCCTACCTCGGTCAAATGCACAGTATCTCCCATTTACGTGATCTTTTCTTGATCGTGGCTTAATATTTGTCATTGACATAATAACCTAAGAGCATAGTTAGTGGTTAGCCAACTATTTTGGCCACCACATTAAAAAATTATACCACTTTATTTTATTTTATTACATAGGCTTAAAATAAAAAAAGAAAGTAACACATTTGAATAGGTGTCACAACCTCACATTTGCATAGGTGTCACAACCATGGCCAAACTAATCTTTTTATTATTATTTTCATATAAACTATATAAAATAATGTGATGACCAACCTTTTGGCCAACCGATGAATGATCTCTAAGAGCCCTTAAGAGCATGTACAATGGTGAGGAATGCACATCCTCTTAGCACTCTCTTTCCTCTATGAGGATGTCCTCTTTGATGTAGAAATTATAAGAGGATCCTTTTTTGAAAGAGGAATGAAAGTAATCCTCCTTCTACAAAGGATTACTCACATTGGCTTTTGTGCCAAAGAGGATACAACTTCAAATTATATGTTGACATGTGTTCATCCAAGTATTCACCCATTTTATTTCTTCCACTTCAATTTACACTTAATATTTCCCTAACTAAAAATTAAATCAATATGAGATTATCTTAAAACTACAAAATTAGTTAGTGTTTCTATTTTTTTTGTCTATAAAAAGAGTTCAAATTTACCTTATTTTTACACAATTCATTTTTTTTTCTTATTATTCCATGGATCATAATGTCTATAATAAATGTAATTTTTTTTTCTATACCTTTTAATACTTTAGAATATTGCTTAAAAATATTTTTATATAAATCAAGTTTTATGTCTCAATAGTAATTCTTTTTTTATAATATCATAATTCTTTTGTAGATACTAAATTAGCTAAATAAATATAATTTGAGGAACTAAGTTAGTAGAATTGATTAATTATATAAAACATATAATGAATATATATATTTGAAAGTAAGAAAAGGTGAAATGAAATGAAGATCCTCTTTGTTGTGGGGGTTAATAGAGTAAGAGGAAAGAAAGGAGGAAAGGAAAAATGAAAAATGAGTTGGATGAAAAAAAAAGTGATGTGTCAACTAGATAGAAGGAGAGAGAAAATCAAGAGAGGATTCAACATCCTCACCATTGCACATGCTCTGCTAGATCTTGCTTTAGAGCATGAACGTGTATCAAGAAAAGAATTTCACAACACACCGGAGAAGAATCACTTTGATAAAAAGGATGAAGTTCAGCTCAAGTTAAATCATTACAAAACAAAAAACAAAAAGAGAAGTAAAAAGTCGGTTTGGCGGTGTAAATCACATCGTGTGAACACTGTACAGTTTTTAATCGCGCATTGAAGTCGGTAGACAGCTGGCGAGCGATTTCAGCGCTCTTTTCTTACCGTTGGCCTTATATCCACAACGATTACCGGATTTCTCTTTCTCTCCAATGGCGGAAACACGATCGTTCGAACAATCAGCAGTCTCTTGAAAGCCTTGGCGCCTTCGGACGAATCGGAGATGTTTCTGGACGGTTTGATTCTCAGGAAGATAGCTGCTCTACTTCGGCCATGGCTGGTGGAGGAGCCTCAATGGGAGCTCAAATTAGGGTTTACGAGTTCACTCGTGGTTGCCAGGAATCTTCGGCTAGACGTTTCTGTGCTCGAATTAGGAACGAAGTTCGTTTTGAAAGATGTAATCGTCGAAGAGTTGAGGTTTCGATTTGATCCGTGGTCGGTTTCTGCGTTCGACGTGGATGTTCGAGGCGTACGTGTTACTCTCTCCACCAAGTAATCTCCTTTCTCTCTGCGATTGTTTGTTTTGGTTTGATTTTGTCGCTCTTCGTTTGACTAGCGTCTTGTGTTGTTGTAGGGAGTTGGTTTCGGATCAGGTTGCGAAGTCATCTGATACTTCTTTAAGCGAGAAAAAGAAGATTCTGTCTAAGATTGACCCGGAGGTACTTCTTGGATGTCATTGTCATGTCTAGGTTTTGATTGAAACTCGTGTTTGAACTTTTCATGGTCTTTACTGGAGTTTCGTTCTAAACTAATTTCAGGGAACTGCTCTGTATGGCAATTTGGAAAAGTTAATGAACACTAGTAGTTCAGCAGCAAGTTGGAGGTCTTCTTTTTTGAATCTGATATTGACGAAATGCTGCTTGCATATTCATGATATACATATAAGAGTAGAGTTCCCTTTCTCTGATGAAGCATGTGCTTTTCGTTGGGATGTTGTAGAGCTTAATGTGCGATGCCAAAATCTGAAAAATAGATCTCTGGTGAGGGACTTTATTGGTGTATTTTTTCTGCCACAGAGAGAGAGTTCTTTTGAGATTGCTGCTAGTGGAATGGACCTTGCAATTTCAAGGAATGATGATGTTAGATGTCTCTTATCTTCTAAGGAGCCATGTATTGACATTTCCTTAAAAGATCTCTGTCTTGTAGACTTCATGTTCTGTGCTCCAGAGGTTGAACTTGCAGTCTCACCTAGTGAGGTTTTGCTGTTGGCAGCATTTGCCACTTTGATTGCTGCTGAACCCAAGCATAATAGGAATGGCCAACAACTTTGGGAATGTGTCCGGAAAAAAATTTACACTTCCATTCGGCCTCGCAGATATCTACTATATCAAGTGATTGATATAGTAGTAATAAGTCTGCAGTTAGTCAAGGCTTATCAGCAGTTGTTAGTGCTTATTGGATGCAGTGTAGACAAAACATCCCAAAGGATGGTGATTGGGATTTCAAGAGGTAGAAACTTCCCCCAATCAGCTATGGAAGAATGGGCTCTGATCTGTGAAATTGAGAAGAAACTGCATGCTGAAGCTATAGCTTGGGCAAGACGTGTTGCACGCAGCAGAGTCATGTCTGAAGCTCAGGTAGCTGAAAAAAGCATTACAGCATCTGGCTATTTTGAGCAAGAAGCTTCTACTCAGCTGTTCACTTTTACTCTCAATCTTGCCAAGGTATCAGTTGTAGTTTCACCTGCCGATGCCACCAACTTCTCTGCTTCTTACAAAGCAAACCAAGGCACTGGGATATCGTATATGGATTTGCTATCATTTTGTCTTGTAATTAATGAGCTGGTATTTGTGTGTGAAGACAGTATTTTTCAGCAATATGTATCCTTCTCTATGGGGAATCTTGATGTTGCCTCTGCCTCTGATATTAGTGGTATATCAAATGCTGCTCCTTCTGGAAAAACCTCTGCTTTTCTCGAAGACCCTAATAGAGAAGCAGTAGAAACAAAAACTATTTTTTGGGCAGCGCCTGCAGAAATTTTTGCCCGTCCAGATGAAAGTGAACCTAATTCTGATAATCACACGGACAGTGCTGCCACTATAGCTCTCAAGAAGTTATTAGGTGAATTGCAGCTATCATGCAAAAAATTACATACAAGATTTGAGCAAGATGGCGTGCTATACAGTAGGAATCCATTTGTTATTTGTGACATCACAAGTTTTTGGTTATTCCCCGGGATCAAAAGTCCTGATCTAGGGCTCTGGAAATGCTGCTTAGGAGTGGGGAAACTGAATATTGATTTAGGTTGCTCTGAAATATTGTCAGTTACTGTGCTCATGAGGCAGATGCTGTGGAAATTAAGAGAGGCTGACCGGGTGGGTGGCGCAGTTGCTCATGCACATTCTTCTAGGACTACTCAAGACATTAAAAAAATCACTTACCATAGTAGATCTATATCTAATATCAAATGTATGAAAATGGCACTGTGTGAGCTGCTTCCAGCTAGACCTGTTGAACTAGCTGCAGTCATAGCTGGTCCACATGTCCATGTATCTATGAGAGCAGATCAACATTTGAGAAATAAATATAGTTACGAACTTAAACTTGATGTAAATAGGACTGACCTTGCAGTTTGGCCGGCAACTGAGTCTGGGCATCCAAGACTAGATGATATGAGTGCAGAAATTTCCAAGCGGGATGGATACAGAGTTAATGCTATACCTGAACGAGATAACATAAATTTTACTTCTCATGGGAATATATCGCTTGGTTATTATCTGAGTTTTGGTGGCTTAAATGCTGATTTTATGGATTCCAAAGAAAATCAGCAAACAGAGATCTTACAACTGAAGCCCCTGACTGTTAAACTGTCATCTCTAAGGTGGGTTTTGATTATTTGTTTTTATTTTGTCAAATTTAGATTACGGATTGCACAAATCTTGCACTACATCATCATGAAGTTTGAAAATTAGAATCTTGGATTGGTATTTTCTTGTGTTTTGATTCTTTTGAAGGCATTTGTTTTGGAAATTTGCATAGAAAGGATAGTTAAAGTGACAATCCTCTTCGATTTGAGGTATTATTTCGTTGAAAGAACTCTCAAATTTAGATTTCCGTTTGAGGTTATAAATCTTTGGAAACAAAGATATATTCATGTGTACTTATCTTTTACATATGATTTTTACACAATTAGGATGTTGTTTGCCTAAAAGAAACAGATGAATCGGAGATATAAGTTATGTTCTGACTAAAAGTAGGAAACATGTCATTCAAGTAATAGTGGCAATTCATGCACTCATTATTAGTGGAAGTGACTAGTTGCTCCTAGGTGTTAGTCTGCAAGCTCTGCACTTTGCCATTCATGTACCTTCTTCTATAGGAAGTTGGGGTTAAGATTTATCCCAGGCAATAGTTGATTTAATCTTTACTGAAAGGTGATGTACTTGCCATGATCTGCTATGATAACTCTGATGCTTGAAGAGCTGGAATTCATACTTTTGCTACTAACTTGTGATCCGATAAATTGGGCTTCAGGGGTTCAAGTATTGTTTTCACAAAACATGCAAGCTCTTCTTCACGCTGTTTCCATGATTAGGATGATGCCTAAAGTAATATCATAGATAAGCATGAGAAATTAATACATCAAAGTCTGCTGAACTCTTAATTTCTATTGTAACTTGCTATTTAGTGAGCATTTCACTCTTAATTTATGATATGGAAACTGAAATGTTAACAGATGAAGGGAATAGGAAGAAGATTTGGGTTCTAGCTACTTGTGCAATATATTGATTTGTCAGGGACCAAAAGAAGGGTGATAGAAGAAAGTGCTCACTTCTCACCATCGATTTTGTAATATATACTTGTGGAAGTTCTATTAAAAGTTAAATAATTTAATTGCTTTCCAGGACAGTCTATAAGGTTATCTTGGTGGTTATATTGCAGTGTGTTTTTATTTTTGGAATGTCCACGTGATCACTAAAACAATGTCTATGTTGATCCCTCTCTTAGTTGGCTCATATAGTACTCGATGAATGTAGACCAGCATGAGTTTATTTAGTTAAACTTGTTTTGCATCTTTTACAGCTCTTTGGTCCGATGTAATTTTAACTAGATTCTCTACCTAGAAATTCGTAAACTACTTCTGTCCTTGTAGATAATTTTGTGAACTATATGCAGGGATTATCTGTTGTCATATGGTGAAATCGCTGTTGCTTCTACAGCTGTGTTATCTGTTCTTCTTAAAGGTGGTGCTGCTATCTTTTGCATAGAAGAAACGTCTGTGTTCTTTCAGGTTTGTGCTCTATTTATGAAATCAGTGTTTAGTGCAACTATTCTTTTATTTAAGTGCAAATGATCTCACCACTTGTTACTAGCTGAGGATATGGCAATTGGCAAAGGTTATGGCCTGGGATAGAGATTTATGGAGGGACAAAATTAGAGTCACAGAAGTTTAGTTTTCATGTTTGTGTGTGAATTGTCCAGTCTTTTCTTTTGTGTTTTGTGGTTTCCTAGTTGTTTGCTTTCTTTTCTTGGGTCTTTCAGAAACATCTTCTCCATGAAATCCTCATTGTTTTTCATTAGCTTTATCTTTATCAATATTTTACTATTAAGACATTAGTTTTCCAGATTGGCTGGCTCCTAGGATTAAGGAAAGATTGAGGCAATCTTGTGGGTGTTTGGAAAGCAGCATCCTGTAGAAAACTGGATTAAAACAGAAGACTTGTTTTCTAGATAGTGAAAGGAACTTGACGCTGAAGAGAGAGTGCCATATTTGAAATACATTATTGCAGAGAGAAGAGCAGATCTTTAGTTCTTTTCTCTCCCCTTGTAATTTTTGTAAAGATTAAACAACACTTAGGTAGATCACTTTAGGAAATGGAATGGCTAACCTGGATTATTCCGTTTTGGCTGGATTTACGTGTGGAAGAAAACTATGTTAAACTAACCATCATTGGTGAAGTTATGCACTTTCGTTTCTCAGTACTGTGAGAGCTTGACTCAGTCGTCATTATCTCATTTCTGCTGAATCCCCTTTCTGTTCAGATTATCTTTTTATTTCTTATATTAGGATTACTGGACGATAATATACTTCAGGATAATCTGATCTTTTTCCTATATAGGTATTTGAAGGGTTCTTCGCGCAAGTTACAAAATATACTTCAGGATATTCTGATCTTAATGATGATAAAGATTGTGTTGCATACAATAAACATGAGATAGCAGGGGTGACATCTGAAATTGATGATGTAACAGTGCAGTATGGTCATAGCACAGAATTGGATTCACTTGCTACTTGTGTAATTACTTGCACTTTGGAAGTCGATCCGTTTAATATAGTAATTCAGGGGTCCATCAAGGGATATGCTACAGACAATTCTGGTGATTCTAGGTGTACCAATTTGGGTTTAATACAGTTGCCTGAATTTGGAATTTGGCTTTCAACCTATCATATGTTAGGAGAAATTACCTTCCTAGAAGACAAGCTAGAGCTTCATGCTGGTTTTTCAGGGTTTCGGTGTGCTTTATTCAAATATAAAATCCAGATTCAGAATGTAATTGGTCAACTGGAGGATGAAAGTGGATTCTTGAATTTTATCCATTGTTTCTATGAAAGTTCTCTATCTAGTAGCACATTTACGTTCTTTCTAGATTGCCTTGAGGAGACATTACCATCAGAAGCAAACGAGGTTGCTGGTAGGCTGACATTTTCTGAGTATTTGTTTTATGTCATAGTTATTTAACTTGAAACTATCATAACAAATTGTTAAATTTCAATCTGATTGCAGAGAAAGAAGTTGCATCAAGTTCGTCAACTGTATCAACAACCAATTACCTCCTGCTGAAAGTGACCTTTAATGAGTTTTTTGTTGGGAGAAGCTCCATCAAAAATTTAATTTCTGATACACATCAGCTAGAGACACTGTTTTCATTTTCAGCTGGGAAAGACTTCAAGACAGTCTGCTTGAAGCTTCAGGTGCTGTTATATGAACTATTCCTTCGTTTTTTAACTTTGGTGGTACATGCTATAATTATTCTGTCCAATTCTTCATGCCATAAACTTCTGAAAGGAACTTCATTGTACATATTATGACTAGGACATGATTAGCTTCCTCCTGGTACTATACATTTTGATGATATCATGATATTAACATGATGCTGCTGGGCAGGATGTCCTTGTATACATTGATCCGACAGCTTTGTCAGCATTCCATTGCTGTTTAAAATCTTTTCTTCATTGCATCAAGAATCTTCGTTTTGTTGAATTGCCTAATGGAATAAATAATAGAGCTGAAACATATGAGGTTATAGCAACCAGTCATCAGATTGAAGGAACATCAGATAATAGCTCTAATGTAGATAATCTATTCAGCTGGAAAGATGGGGAGGATTTAGCCTTAAACATGAATCAAGTTTCACTCGTACTCCTGTCAACCTATGAATCAGGTAGATACATCTTAAGCTCTCGTTCGTTATTCTTTCTTTTTGACATTAACACAGTGATGGATTCACATGTTTGATTTATGCAGGTGAAGTCCAGGAAATTATTGGGATTGTTGATTTATGCTTCAATCTCAGGCCCAAAGATAGAAGGAAATTTTCATTTAGTATCTCTCAGTTGAAAATTCATTCTCAAACCCTCAAGGTAAATGTGGATCCATCAGTGAAAAAGAACACATCCCGATTAGCAGATGATGACTCATCTGAAAGACTACTACATGTAGAGATGAAAAATCCTATTTCTGCAGATGCTAGCTGTCCAGCTTCCACTTCAGCAGAAAACCCCACAGAGACTGATTCTTTCTGTTGTGTGGTTCAAGAGACTTATGGAAACCACATCTTGAAAGGATTGTCCGCTTTTGTCTCTGCTGAGAAGCTTGAGATAGGAGATGATAATGATTGTCCCAATAAGGATCAGGGATGGGCTGGCAGTGGTTCTGCTTCAGGGTTAGATATAACAATATCGTTGCCAGAAATCAATGTAAATGATTCGGACCAACACTCTTTCTTTTTCATTTTAAAGCTGTTAATGTGTTCATGTTGAATCATCCATTCTATGTTTAGTAGGAGTGCTTTTATTTTCCAGGTTTATTTATTTATATTGATCGGTAAGGTTTAGGGTAGCTCCAAGTACTACTTGGAGGCTAGCATAGAGCATCCAGCTTTAGTTTTTGTGTTTTTCAGATCTAGATTCTAAAAACAACTGCTACAGATCTTCCTTTCTTGACTAATGTGTTTTATTGCATCAGATGTTTATAGATTGCATCAAATCATTGTCTGAAATCTTCACAAAGGAATCTTCCCCCACAAGTGTGACAGAAAGGCTCTTACCATCAGTTAACACGCAACCTGATTCACCTGAACAGAAAGCTGAGGAATCTTTTCATGATGGTACTTGACATCCATGGCTTACATTATTTTCTTTAGATGGTTCTCATTTTCTGAAAGTTGTCATACTGTGACTCTGAAAAGACCCTTCTTCTTGGTAGGAGCTATTGTTGCAATCCAGGATGTCCATCAAAACATGTATGTTACAGTTCAACGCCAAGAAAACAAGTTTTATTTAGGTGGCACAACTCATTACTCTCTTGTTGGTGGAAAGGCTCTTTTCAGGGTAGTTATTTTTCTTATTTCACAATTAAATATTTCTTTTCATGCAAAAGGGTTTGGTTTCTCCATTGACATGTTTCATGATAGTCTGTTTTTATCTTTTGGACCCTGTCATACATGGTTTATAAATATGAAAAATTCTTATGTTGGCCTATAGGTTCTTCGAGAGAAAAAATCTATCACAGATGAAACCTGTGACTTTTGAGTTCATAAAATCAGGGGTTGCATCTTGATTTTTATTTGCATGTTTCTGTAGTGGGCTTTGCTTTAAACTGTCAGTCTGTAAGTTTGTCAAATGTAGGATGCACTGCATGATCCTTTTGGCCTATTAAAGAACCACAAAGTGACTTATAGAGTTATAGGTAGAAGGCCATGGCCAACCTGAAAGGAAAGTGTAGGTAGAAGCCCATGGTCAAGAAAGGACTATTCGTTTCTTGATGTATTTCAGACGATCACTATGTGCGAACTTTTGTGTTCAGGTAAGGAGTCAGAAGCAACGAATATGGAATTTTCAAACATCTTGGTTCTCATTAGCATCATTGTATGCTAAAAATGACAAGGGAGAGCCACTTCTATTGAGCTGTGGTTCTAAGTCAGGTTTTGTTGACATATCAACCCCTAATGTCAGCAACGATGCTCTTTGGAAAGTTGTTTCTTGCAAGGCTGAACATCAAGACGGAGATACTTACTTGGAGCCTTACTACCATTTATCTCAGAATACATTCTACCTTGTGAACAAACGCAATGGTTGTGGTGTTGCTTTTGTAGATGGTGTTCCAGAATTTGTGAGCAAGCCAGGAAATCCATTCAAGTTTAAAAGATTCCGCCCCTCTTCTTCAGCTTGTAGTCCAGCAAGGTTAGACATACCCCCTGTTGGGGTGGATAGATCTAATCTTGGAGACTCGGAAAGCCAGAATCCATATGAGCAAGCAGTGGTTGTTCCTCGTATTATATTTGCAGTTGATAACATCAGTTTGACTATTGTTGATAAACTATCTGATAGTGATGACAAGCTTCCTCTGGTCAAGGGATGTCTAGATAGTATTGAGGTTGCAATTCAAATCTTACCTTGTAAAGCCAGGGTGATGAGCACCTTGATAGCTACTTTGTCTTACTTTGATGCACACAATATTCAATGGTAAGTCAGTATGACAGCCTTTTCAACTATATATATGGCTATTCTCTTGTGGCTCTGAAACCAATGACTTGCTTTTGATTGCATAAGTTTGTTCTATCTTTCTAATCTGAAGTGTGATCGATTGTCTTGCAGGAGGAAACTTGTGCACCCTTGTCAAATTTACATGTTTTATAGAAGGAGATTCTCTTCACAGGATGCATTAACTTGTTTCTATCGAGTGCCTGCTTTAATCTGTCTTGGTATGAATAGGGTAAGTTGCATGCGTTCAGAGGTTTGATATGATGTTAAAGTTATAACTATTTGGGTGGATGTGGTTAGGGATAGATAATTACCTATTAACTTTACTGTTTTTTTTTTGTTGAGGGTAGATGGATATATCTCTCACAGAGCTTTCACTGGACATACTGCTTTATGTTATCGGGAAACTGGATTTGGCTGGTCCTTTTGCAGTTAACAGCTCAAAAATGATGGCGAATCGCTGCAAGGTTCATTAATACCTCATGAATGTGTCATTGTTTTCTTGAAATTGATTTTAATTAGATGCCGGTGATGCAGGTAGAGAATCAATTAGGAGTCATGCTGCTTTGCCAATTTAATGGCTCTCAAGATTCTAGGGTGAGCATTAAACAATCTGCTGTACTTGTCATAAGGTGATACCTTCAGTCTTATTTGTTTCTTGTTTACTCTTCTTGTATAACTTAGATAAATAAAATCATACCATACATCATCACTAATAATGGAAAATATGGACAGTGTTAGGTTTGGAAATAATATAGAGTGTATTTGTTATTTTTTGCTTGTCAATAGTTCATATCTTTGTATCTGTCAATACTCACAGACTGAGTGATAACTGATAACCATATAGGTTCCGAATAAGTGTGCATGTTTTCTATAAAATTGTTCGAGTTTAATGCATATCATCCACATAGTGTCTATCAGTTCTACTATCAATAAATGATTTATTTATGTGCTATCTAAACTTTGCAACTTGTATGTTAAGGCACGTTGTGACCCAACCATCATCCGAGTCCTTTGTATCAATTAAGCTGGAAACTCCTGGAACTTTTTCAACTTCTTCAATTCAACTTCCACTTTCTGAATCACATACCTATTCTTGGAGAACACGTATTGAATCTCAAGGTATAGCTACTCTGTTTCTGGATGATTTTCACTATGTGGATTAGATTGTGCTGATATTCATCTAGCTAATGTGACCAGTATTGCATGCACTTACTATGAAAAGCGCAATTTCTTCGGTTTCATTAACCCTTGAATATATTAAAAGATTGCTATGATTCATAGAGCTTTATAAATAATCATATGTGTATATTTCTTAATGATATGACATCAGATCAAAATTGCCTACTTTTTTTTTACAGATGGAAAAACTTACCCTGGTCCAGTCGTTGTTGCTGATATTTCAAAGAATGCCGAGGTATCTAATTTATGTTTTTAATTATATGAATTTTACATTACATGTATTTGTCATCTTCATGATTTGGTTGGTTATCTTTTGAGAATCTATAGGAAGGTTTGTCAGTTGTGGTCTCTCCTCTACTACGAATACACAATGAGACTAAATTTTCTTTGGAGCTCTCTTTTGAACGACCTCAACAAGCAGAACTTGAGTCTGCATCTATGTTTCTTAAGAGTAAAGATACAATTGATGACTGCATAGCAGCATTTAAAGCAATTAACTTGTCTGGTGGACAAAAGAAGGCATTGATGTCTCTTAGTATAGGTGAGCACTAATTCTTACTTTTTGGAAGCATGGATAAATTTACTTTTAAGCGATAGCTTTGAATTCACACCCTATGCCTTTGCATACATCCTTGTTGACTTTCCGTTCTTTTCTTTGGTACTGTTCTTACAATTGGATGCTGTTTTTCATAGCCTGTGATCTGTAGTTAACATATAGGTGATATACATATGCACTTAGATGTCATCATTCTTGTAATAATTCTGTCGCATGACCACATAACTAAATAGTCATTCTCATTTTTCCATATGATTGTAGTTTTCATGCTCAGTAGTGATTCTTATCCTGACATTGTAATAATATAATTAAAATGAAAGCATTCTCTAGGGTGCCATCATACTTGTGAATGTACTGTTAGCATGTGGTAACACAATTAGATGTTCTAGCTTATTCTTCTGCATGAATTTAGTTTTCTTGCTCACAATGATCCCTACCAAAATACAATTTTGGTAACAACCTTCCGTTTATGCGGTGGAGATCTTTTCAAGAATGTCGATACATAAAATAGGGTTTATGTTTTTTACCAAGAAAAAGATACATGGTTTATCTCTCTCAGATCCCAAAGACTGATCAAGGTGCACAAATCTTCTTCATTTCTTGCTACCATTGGTGTCATCTGTTCTTTTACCAAGAAAAGATTTGTGATTTGTCTCTATAAGATCCCAAAGACCACCAAAAGCAAAATTTTTCATCAAGAAGCATAAGTCTTCTTCATTTCTTGCCACTGATGATGTCATCTGTTCTCTTACCATGGAAAAGATTCCTGATTTATCTCTATTAAAAAAAACCAAATCTTTTCATCAAGGTGCATACATCTTTATTTCTTGCCACCTTTGATGTCATCTGTTCTTTTACAGAGTGTTAGCTCATGTCTTATACTTTCCATAAAAAACTCCATCCTAATTACTTAGGTTGCTTATCTACTTTTCACTCTGTTATCTGAGCTTGGAGGTTCCATGTTATCCACTGCTGATAAATTTTTAATATTCATGTTGGTGAATGTAAATCAAATTTGTAATTTGATAATGTATCCTTTAATACTGAAGAATCATAGGAAGCTTGAGGTTCAAATTAGCAACTGGTGTTCATTTTTGACAAATTGCATTTCACTCTGATTTCTTATTTCTGGCTATTATATTTTGTGAGTTAAATGTTCGCAGGAAATTTCTTGTTTTCGTTTAGGCCAGATAGTAAAGAGATTCTGAGCAATTCAAATTATAGCATGTCAGTTGGATGGTCAGATAAAATTCAAGGTGGAAAGGCAATTCGTTTGTCAGGCATAATGGATAAACTAGGTTATAAAGTTCGGAAAGCTCTATATGCCCAATCAAGCAAATGTTCCTTCAGCCTTGCAAGTTGTTTGTTGACTTCTGGAGATTCCCATCCGGCCACTTTGCATTTTCTTGTTCAAAGCATCATCAGAGATGTACCTGTTTTGAAGCCAAATAATGGAGCAGAAAGTAGGAGTTCCACAGTTACTTTTCTTCAACAGAGGGAGATTTTCCTTCTTCCTACTATAAGGATCTACAATTTACTGCAATTAGACGTGCATGTACTGCTTACAGTATCAGGTAATTGGGGAGGAGCTTTTACTCTTGACTCTCTGTTCTTTTCCTGCCTTTGCTCCTGCTCTAATTTTGAATTTCTTGCTTCAGATAAATCAACGCAAACTGAAAACATTGGAAACCAGGCAACTGTTCCATATGGATCAACTGCTGATCTATACGCTAATCCTGCTGTTATGTGCTTCACTGTTACTCTTGTGGCTTTTTGCACAAGCTGCAAGCCTGTGAAAAGTGATGACTGGATTAAAAAGTTGAATAAGCAGAAGGATGGAGTCCAATCTTTGGATATAGATTTGGAATTTTGTGATGGGAAGTACTTTGCATCCTTAAGACTAACTCGTGATGAAAGGGGTATATTAGAGGTAATAGTGTTTTTTTTACAGCTATACAGATTCCTTGCTTCTCATGACATAGGCTGCGCAATTCTATTATTTTTGTATTATATCATCTGTTTATTTAGCTAAATTTGCTCTTGTAAAAAGATGCTAGTTTTATATTTTTGCAGGCTGTGATTTTCACGCAATACACATTGAAGAATAACACTGGTTTCCCCCTCTTCTGCTTTGCATCAAATCAAACGCCTCTATCTTGGTTAATAAACACTTCAGATTCAACTGAATGTTGACGGTTTTAATATTTTTTTGCCGTATTGATTATATGATCTTGTCCTTGATTATTTGCAGGGATGCAATTCAGAAATATCGCATCCTCACCCCTCCTGATCTTGGGTCCTTTTTGCCTCCACAGTCGTCCGTATCTTGGTTTATGAAGTAAGATATGAATATTTTATTACTTGAATTATAGTTGAAGTCTGATATATCATCAATGCCTTCTTTTTTCGTTCTTTTTTTTGTAAAGTTTAAATAAGAGTCTGTAGCTGAATAGGTATATTTAATCATGAAATTCAATGCATGCGTAGGTCAAGCATATTGTGCATGACATTAGTAGATGAAGAAACAACGGCATTGGTCGATGAAGAAACACAAGTCTCACTGGACTTGGATTCCTTGTCCGGCCTTACTGAGATAAGTGTGATAAAAAGACTTGAACTCAGGCAACAGCTTTTGAAGTTGGGAGTATCTTTGGGGCCTCTGGAAAGTACTGCTTCTTCCCCTGCACAATTTGTATCAATGGTCCCACGGTATGTAGTCTCCAATGAGTCTGACGAAAAGATTTTTGTGCAGCAGTGTGGCTATGAGGTTTCCTCTTGTTTCCTCCTTTTGTATGTGGCTTGATTTTTGTGCTGTAAAAAAAGTTGATGTATAATTTCTTTACAATGAACTCTGTTTGTCAAGGATGATCTTGAAGGCATAATGAGCATAAACAGCAAACAAAAAGCAGCATTACTGCTCGTAGATATACCCAGCCAGAGCAGGAAGGTTGGCATTTTAGACAAACTTCTTTGGAAGCATAGAGCTGATAATGACTCATCATCATTACTGGTCCGAGTTAGAATGGACAGCACAGGGTTTGGATGGTCTGGTCCTGTTTGTGTGGCTTCACTTGGCCGTTTCTTTCTCAAATTCAAGACATCTTCTGAATCTTCTGTTGATCAAGCAAACGTCTCAAAACAAATGGAGCATGTCTCCTGGGATTTTGCTGCTGTGAATGTTGTTGAAGAAGCTTCTTCCCTTGTTTTGCACTTCTCTAAACTACCAGTGACAGATCTCCCTTACAGAATCGAGAATCACTTATCTTTCGCTTCTATTACTCATTACCAAAAGGTGTATCTGCTTTCTTGAGTATACTATTACACATGACCTTTCTACTGGATACTCATCTAATTTGCCTTTATTTTTATATGTTGATTCATTCAGGATGTATTTGAACCACACTCTCTTCCACCTGGTATCAGTGTGTATTACGCATGGGATGACGTCACCCATCCTCACAAACTTGTTGTCAGAGTGGACGGTAATCTCTCCAACTTGAATTCTATTCTTGTTTTGCTACCATATTCCAGTGACACGAGAATACTTAAATTATTATCTGGAAAAGGAAACAGAGAGAGGAGTGCTTCATATTTATTTATTTTACTTTCTGTTCTTATGCATTGTGCCACCACCTGCTCTGGACATGCCACACCAGCTTTGTATGTTGATATGTCACATGTTTCTTATTTTTATTTGTTACGACAATCTTTTAGGTTATCATATCTCACGTGAAATAAGTCTGGACAAGCTTCGGCCTTGGAAACCCTTTTCAAGAAGTTGGCAATTGAAGGAAACAAATGGAAAGGATGTGGGAAAGATCGGTTATGAGGTATATGCTGATGGTCCAACGAGAGTTCTGCGACTCTCTTATTCCGAGGACGGTCCTAAAAAAGGTGTTAGAGTTACTCACAAACACATGAAGATTCAGTTGAGATTTTCTGGTTTTGATGTACAACTACTTGAGCAAAGAGAACAGGTAAGTTGTAAATTGTGATGTTATGCCCATAGTTTGCTCCTATTGTATCACGCTACTAGTTCCACATCCACTCCCAGTTCAATTACCTTATTCATCTGTACAAATGCGAGATCTGTAAAATGGAGTAGCAGAACTAACATCTGTTTTGAATGCTGATATTTTGATTTACATTGCCTGATATGTTGGCTCCATGATTTGAGGATAGTTGTTATTGTGCTGATGTAGATATATCTTGTTATGGGGTCAATGTATGCGTAGTTGATTTTAGAATTAATTGACCATAAAGTAGTATAAAATTTGTTACTCATGGATCTTTATCAATTTGACAACCATTATGATTTTGCTTCACATAAAAGGATATCATAAAGGAGAATGATCCAGCTGATGTATCCTTTTACTCACCTATTATACTTGGGAGGCTAGAGAACATCTGTCTGGATTCCCTCTTTTCTGACCAACAGAAGTATCATCAAATAAGGTTGCGGGTGAGTTCCTTATCTATGGCCTTCATGATTTGTCAAATTTATGTACATATTCCGCCTTCCTCTTGTTGACACTCATTGTTTTGATTATGCAGTCAATAGATGTGGATGCCAAATGGTCTGCAGCTCCCTTTTCATCACTGTTACATGGGCATCAGCTGTCCACTGGATCTGAGGGCAATATACTCTTCATGGTCATTGTGCTGAACCCAAGTGTCTCCAACGTTACACAAGTTAAATATTCATCCATTCTTCTTCAGGTAAAAATCAGAACTCCATCTGTTTTTTCATGCTCAGCTGTAACTTTCATATTTAAAGCAGAAAAAGTAAATCAATACAGCTTCATTGACTACATGGTAAGAACATACAATCTATGATGTATGTTAATAATATACTTAATCTAACTGAATAAGCTCTATGTTCAGCCCATGACTATTAACCTTGATGAGGAGACATTATTGAAAGTCGTTCCATTTTGGAGAAAATCCCTTAGCCAGTCAACGCAGAGTCGACAATACTATTTTGATCATTTTGAGATTCATCCTATTAAGGTTCGGCATTGTTTGATTCTAGAGTAGTTTATCTCTCAAGTGAATGTACTTTTATTCATTATGTGCATGAAACTGAATTGAGAAATAATGTGATGTCAAGATCATTGCAAGCTTTCTTCCTGAAGAATCATACTCAGGCTACAATTCAGCACAAGAAGCACTGAGGTCTTTGTTACATAGTGTGATAAAGGTCTGATTAAGCATCTTATCAAACTTAACTTTGCTGACACAAAGCAATCATCTTACACAATGTATGATCTGTTCATATTCCATGCAGATTCCTACTGTGAAAAATGCAGTAGTGGAGCTCAATGGGGTCTTAGTTACCCATGCTTTGGTAACAACTCGTGAGCTTCTCATAAAATGTGCACAACATTACTCATGGTAATTCTCAAATGGTCAAGAATTTTCTTTCTTTGTATTATATTTTTGCTTATTGAAGAATGGTGTAGGTATGCCATGCGAGCCATCTACATTGTAAAGGGAAGTCCACTCCTTCCACCAAGTTTCACATCAGTGTTTGATGACCTTGCATCGTCATCCCTGGATGTCTTTTTTGACCCTTCCAGCAGCTTGCTTAATGTTCGTGGTCTCACCATGGGTAAGGCGTCATGCTCTGCCACATGGGTGGTAAAAATAAGAAACCTCAATACCTCCAACGTTAATTTTGTTATGATTAACCTTTCTAGATGTTTTTGTGATGTCAATTTGGGACTATGTGCAGTTTAACTTGGATTGGACAAAATTTATGAATAGTAGCAGGATGTGAATTATACCAAAAATTAATAAGAGCTTACTGGAAAAAACACTGCAGTGTGCTATTGCATATGATGGATTGACTGACATGTTATGAATAGCACCAGGATATGAATGTCACTAAGTGAATGGCTACTTAGGAACTTGTTAAGAATGTTATCTGTAAGGTTTTATCTAGTACTCATTCCGAAAAAGCGTTTCATTTTTATGTTCTACTTGCGTGCATAGGCACATGAGCTGAGAAATATACATGAACATGTTCTGATGTTCGTATGATCCATCCATCCATCCATCTATCCATCCATCCATCGAGAGTGAGAGAGAGAGTAGTATTGATTGTTTGCAGGCCTTTTTTTTTTGACTATTTTCATGTGTTCTATGCCTGATGTTTATTAACTCATCAAATTCTTTGAGTACAGGAACATTCAAGCTTATGAGCAAATATATTAAAGGGAAAGGCTTTTCTGGGACACAAAGATACTTTGGTGATCTTGAGAAAACTGTATGCATCCAGTGACCTATCCTTTTTTACTTTTTATTTACTTGTGACTTCTGTTGCCTATCCTTCTGACCTGAATAAGCTACACGGTTTCAACTGTATTGTGGTTTTGCAGTTGAAAACTGCTGGGTCAAATGTACTTTTTACTGCAGTTACGGAGATATCAGACTCTGTGCTAAAGGGAGCAGAAAGCAGTGGTTTCAATGGAATGGTATGAGTAGTTGTCAGATAATGTTTTCTTGTTGTTGCTTCGGCCAGTTTTTGCATACTTTATTACAAGGGAGGTAAATTTACTGCCGTTAATCTAACATTTGGGATTAGGTGACTGGATTTCACCAAGGGATTTTAAAGTTGGCAATGGAACCGACATTACTTGGATCAGCATTTATGGAAGGAGGCCCTGATAGAAAAATTGTGCTTGACCAAAGTCCTGGAATTGACGTGGTAAGATTCTGTTCTATAGTCTCATCAAAGTTATCACTAGATTCCGATTTGGTTAGACAAGGTTCTAGATAGATCGCTTAAAAGTAGATTTTATAAGAGACTGGTCTTTCGAGAAGGAACACTCTTCAAGTTTTATACTTATATATATATCAGTTTCTAAATATCATGGAATTATGTTATCATTTTTTGTCACGTCAATAAAAAAATTTGCTGCTCTTAATCTGTCTCCAATAGGCTAATGTATTCCCTTTACGCACCTAGAAGAAGTGGTAAATGCCTAACGCTGTAGGGTTTAACTTCAAAATCTCATGAACTTGTAATTTGCAGCCTTACATTGAAGGTTATCTTCAAGCTATGCTGGATGCAATGTATAAGCAAGAATATCTCAGAGTTAAAGTAAATGACAACGAGGTAATCCCTTTTCTCTGTATCATTTTTCTTTACCACCCAATTTGAAAAAAGGATTAATTATGGGTAGTATTGTACAAAAAAAAAATCAAAATTTCTTAATGTATTATCAACTGTCACCTGCCAAAAGCACAGGAAAAACATAATGGAGGGAGTATGTTATTCTCTCTATCAAGTGCTACCTCTTTGTAATATTAATTCAGCATCGTTTGGTTCCACAAAATAATGACAGGTTGTTCTCAAGAATCTGCCTCCCAATAGATCCCTTATAAATGAGATAGTGGATCGAGTTAGGGATTTTCTTATCAGCAAGGCACTTGTGAAAGGGGATTTGTCTACCAGAACTCGCCCCTTCCGCCACATACGAGGAGAATACGTAAGTCCAACATTCTCCTCCGCTAGTTATATTCTAGGTCGTGTTTTATTTTTTGGTCTGATGAAGGGAAGATGTTATTGATCATATTAGGAATGGAAAATCGGACCGACAATTCTTACTTTGTGCGAGCACCTTTTCGTGAGCTTCACGATCCGGATGCTGAGGAAGCAAACTGGTGACGTGTTGGCCAAGATAAAGCCGGAAAGAGTGGTTGGTGATCCTCAAGACAAGGGAAACATTTTCTGGAGGTGGGGATTTGGCAAGTTTGTGATGTCCGCCATATTGGCTTATGTAGACGGCCGCTTATGCCGATGCATACCGAATCCGATCGCGAGGAGGATCGTAAGTGGCTTTCTGCTGAGTTTTCTTGACAAGAGGGAGGGAGACTGATTAATTTGCTTCGATCAGTCAGGTTTGGCGCTGTAAATTCTTCTACATATTTTTTGTAGAGCTCATCTTTTTATTGCAAGGGTAATATACTATGCAAAAGATCGTAAGATCAATAAAAACTTGTTATTTTATCAAAAAAAAAACAAAAAAAAAAAACTTGTTAATGTCCATTTCAAACACAGGATAGTAAGACACATTCCCATGTTCATCCACCAGGATCACCATTTAGGATCATCAAACCTAATCCACAGATAAGCGTAATCCTCCCATAACTAAAATAATAATTAAAACGACATGTGTTTGGTTTTGGACTAATACGTATGTAGTGCTCATTAACGCTTGTTTATATTGAAAAAGATATATACAAGCCGCCATGATTATCATGGCAGCTTGTTTGCATATGATTATGTGGTTGTGGTCATGTGGCCTCAACTCACACATAATCGCCTTAATTTAAGGCTTGGATGATCATTAGAGGAGGCCTAGCATAGCCAAGATCGAGGAACTAATCCTAATTTAATTATTTGTCTTGATGTGCTAGCTGTCGGCATATTTAAGTGTTGGGTCATGGAGCAAATAAAATAGCACCACATTATGGCACATTTACAATTTTAGCCAAGGAAATCAAAGATAATAAAATAACTAGGTAAGATGAGATCCACAATATACATATAGATTAACCCTTAAATGCATGATTAGAACCTTCCTTCATTCGACCAAAAAAAAAAAAAAGTTAGAACCTTCCTTCAATGTATTTCCTAAAATAAGAAATCATACGTACTAAGAATAGAAATTTGGACAAGGCATGCTATAACCTTTTGCATATTCGGTTGCCTCAAGGCCAGAAATGCCAGGCGGCCCATCCTTGTAAGCATGTCAAGAGGCTTGCGACGCGTCGGGCCTACGATGGATCATGGTGACCCATGGAGGCTCATGGACGACGTCTGCAGTGGCTCCAAGTTGAGCAAGCAGATCATCTGTTCCTTGTTGAATCCTCTTAGCTCGAGTTCTAGTAATCGGACCCTTGAACGAAGTCTTGATCTTGTCGTTGAGCTTGTCGCCAACATCTCTCGGAACTGGCCATTTGGCACTGTTTCCTTGTTTGAAGCACCCTAAGGCCGCTTCTGCAAGATTCGAAACGGGGGAATGGATAAAGGCGATTTCGGCCATTAAACGAGAATAGGGCCTGTGGGTCAGCGGGTCGATTCCCATTCTCACAAGCTTCCTCTTTAGCTTCGTGTTCCAGTAGTTCTTCACATCGTTGTCCGTTCGCCCACGAAGTTGAGCTGCGATCAACGTCCATCTACAAAACAAATACCCATATCATTCGTCGGATTGATCGAGCGAATTTCGTAGCTATGAATATTGAATGTACCTATTGCCCACAATAGAATGGAGCTTGACAATTGTAAGCTCCTCGGTGTCCGTGAACTGGCCATGCTTGAGCTCCGGTCGAAGGTAGTTGATCCATCGATTCCTACAACTCCTTCCACACCGCCGAAGCCCTTTTTTCATGTACAATCAAGAATGAGATATAGAGTATGAGGATCAATATATAATCAAGAAAACGAAGCATAATGAGGAAGAGTTGGATCAAATATGGTTAGCCAAACCAGCGTTTTTAGCGACCAGTCTCCAATTGCGACAACCGTGTTGCGCGACATAGGAAGATAGCTTGTTGTCTTCTTCAGGCGTCCATTTACCCCTCTTCACATTGTTCTTCTCACGGCATGGAATTCTGGCCTTTTTTATCCTTCCAAGTTAACTTAATTATATCCTTTTAAGTTCGTTACTTGCCCTAATTAACAAACAAGCCAAGATGCTATATATTGTATATTGCTTGCCATTAACAAAAGGATTGAGTTTATTTATAAGGATTGAGGAAGAGGGAATGAAAAGAAGAGGTTGTAGAAGGAGGAAACACGAAAGGTGCATGGTTCCAATATTATACAGAATTCAACGCCAAGTACTAATGGTGTGATCGGAATTTGTTACCGTTAGCTCATCCACAATGAACCCGGTCAAAGCAAATTCAATTTCAGATGAGGTTTTATGTTTGAACCAAACAAAATTTATACATTTGATCATGCTCCTATGCCTCTTTCTTACAAAATAAGCAACCATAAGAAAATGAACATCCGGAAAATTAAAACTAACTTAAACAAGATAACATTAGGCCTATATACATGATAGGTAGAAGTAGACTACATTCACAATCATATATTGTACGTGATGTAACAAGTTTGAGGGATTGGATATCTTTCTATATAACCCTAGCAGTGTTCTAAAAAATGTTAGGTGGCTTAGACAGACACCTAAGCACTGCATAGACGGGTTAAAAGGCTAGGCGGAGAAGGACTGAATAGCGCCTAGGTGGGATCTAGAAGGGATTTTTAGGACACTGAAACCCTACCTAGCTAATCAAACAACATGCTTTCTTGAACCTCGTTGTCAACCTTTTGAGTAGCATCCCCTTCCGCCTAGGAGCTTCACTAAAGACTTGTACCTCATCCTTGTCGACATTGTACCGAACCAGCCCTATCTTGGACTCGGAACGCACAAACAACACGAAGTTTCCGGCATCTCTACATCTATAAGGCAACACAGTGCAAGAAATCTTTTCGTTAACGCTGAACAACTCCGTCCAAGACTCTGCGACGCCGTACTCTTTCATGACCCACACTTCAAATGTAGACCCTTGAAACAAGCAACATAAGTGTCCGTCTAACTCGGTTAGTGTTACACGGGGTGTCGAAATAGCGGTGTTGTAATAAGGAGGTGGCAGTGCCATTTCCGCGAACCCATAGCTATGAAGATCCAAAGCAACTACTACTTTACTACGGTATGGACCTCTTTTCTGTACAACCCAATGAAGAACGCCATTGAAGGAGTAAGCTGCCGAGGCTCCATCGACGGATGACCAATAGTATGGTTCATGAGGAAATCCTCTCAGTGACCTCCAACCGCGATTTCTGTAACTGTAAACGTATATAGGAACACCAGCATTGTATACACCAACATTGTCGCGACTTGGATCTTTAGAGCTACGCAACGAAGACATAAACGGACGGTTATCACAACAAAGCACCGCGATTTTATAATCATCTTCGTAACAATCGTAGCCAAATCCATAGAAAAACGAGCTCCAAAAGTAGTGGTCTTGAAGCCGGACATGTGGCACCATGCACGAGTCTCCGGTGAAGAGGTTGTATAGAAGAAAGCTTCCGTTGGCTTCTTTAACACAAGCTATCTTGTTGGAAGACTCCACAAGCAACGTATGTTCAAATGGATACAACTTCAATGGACATTTGTTGTCTTTGTGGTATTGATGATCTAACTTGATGGGTAAGGGGCGTACCATGTAGGAGTTGACGTCGTCCCTACGAAAGAGGCAATTAACCGTGTTCTTGCTGACGAAGAATGACGTGGATTCGACGATGTAGTGCTTGATGAACACGGGATATTTGACGACATTGTTCCATTCCTTGGACACAAGTTTGCATGCGAGTATGGATTCTAATGGGAGTAGTAGGAAGATTTCTAGCATGATTTCGGGTGGAAGAAGATGGGTGTTTTGATGGGTTTTCATGTTGGCTTAGAGGTAAAGTACGTACGTACGTACCAATAGGCGAAACTCTTTATTTATTTTTTTGGTTGGAAGTTGGAACGAAGTTGTGAAGCTCTAGACCTAATAGAAAAGTTTGGCTTGGAGGTCAACAAAGGAAAGGAGCTTTCGTTTTTATAGTTTGTTGTTGATTGGATATATTCTATATTTAGATTTGTTAAAGATATTTTACGTTTTTAGATTTATAATTTATATTTTGTTTGTGAGTTGAGTCGGCTAATGAAATACTCCGTAAGTTCGTTATATGCACCTCAAAAAGAAAGATTTGATACATATACACTCTTCAAAAAAAAGGATTTGATATTGCTAAAAAAAGATATTTTTGGGAGGGAAAAAATCCATGTAGATATGAATCACTACTATCATTAGTTTGTATATTGAAGTAGATAAATAGACAAATATAAAATGTAATTCTATTTTTTGCTTCAATTCATATAAAGTTTATTCTAATGATATATTCTTTATGCCACATTGTTGAAATTTAAAAGTCTAAAATGACGGTTCATGGCAAGTTAGGGGGTCTGCATATGTATTCAGCCTAAATCTTAGGCTACATTAATTGGTATAACAAAGAAAAAGGACTTCAGAATTAATTTAATGGTTTATATTGTCTGGGTCTTTTTTTTTCTCTCAGAAAGAAGCTATATAAGATATGGAAATAATATTTACTAAAAAATTTACCAAATCACAGCATTTTTTTTCTATTATATATTTTGTTTTTTAATGAACTTTACGAAATTAAAGACTAGTGCGTGATATTAGTAAATTTTATTATTTGTTTCCAAGCTATAATTCGTCAGACCATAAAAGGGGGGAAAAAATTCTACCAAAAAAGAAAGAAAGAAAGAAATTCAACCAAAGAAAGAAAGAAAGAAAGAAAAGAAAAACCCTATCAATGTTATAATTAGGGTTTGCAAATAGTTGAACCTTACCACCGAACAAAAAGCTAGCGATCAATGTCATCTTCCTTCAACTCCATGAAACTCAGCATGAAGAGAAAACCAAAAAAGAGAAAGCAGTTATTTGACCTTCCTGAAGAGCTACTACTAGAGATTCTCATACTCCTCCCATCCAAATCCATCAAAACATGTAAGCTCGTGTCAAAGCAATGGAAGAATCTCATCGACGACCCGAGTTTCGCCACCCGTTATCTCCGTAACGGGTCCATGATCGTGTTACTCGATTCCAGTCAGCTTTACTACGGATTACTAAGTCACAGCAATGAGAAGATCACAAGGAATAATGTTCCATCCTACACGTTTCATCGCATTCAACTTAGCCTTAACCGAAGCGTCCTCCATCACGAATTGCTTTCGGGGTGTTCCAACGGTCACATGGTTTGTGTCAAAGCCGAAAGAGGCTTCTTCCATCTCTACAACTTGTTTACCCGAGACCGAGAATTCGTCGTGAAGAGCGCTCCGTTGCACCTACATCCCGAGAGTTGGATCTACTATGGATTCGGTTATGATCGTTACGATGATGATTATAAGATCGTCGTGGTCTGTGACTACAATGCTGGAGGTTTGTTGAAGAGCAAGTACAAGGAGAGGGGAAAGAAGTTTGATATGAGCAAGTTTCAAGATGAGGAGAACAATTACTATTATGTTTATAGGCACAAACTTAACCGTTGGAATGTGTTCTATGGTTTTCCCAATGGTGACTATTCTTGGTCAACGGCCAAGGGTCAATGCTACTCCTTGAAAGGGGTCCTCCATTCGATTGTCGGTGTGAAGGGCGAACGAGCCGGTTTTGCGAGGCGAGTGATTGTGACTTATGATATCCATACTCGTAGGTTCGGGGAGATATCGTTGCCCGATGGTGTTATGGCTTGTGGTAACGTTAAGGTAACGGAATTTGATGGGCGACTATGTTGTGCTTATAGGTTGGCGTCGGCCAATGAGTGCCTCATGGAAGTTCGCGACGTTGGAGGTTGTTGGACAAAGGCTCTAAGGATTGATAGCTCAGTGCCAAGAGACCTATGGGGTCTCGGCTGCTTAGACTACGCGGTGCTACATGAGCGCGTAAATGGCGGAAAATATGGGTTACTTGTGTGTGAAGGCACGTTGATATGGTATGATTATAGCAAGAACAAGATCGGACGAGTAGATTCACACAAGGCTTGGTTGAAACAGAATCAACAAGAAGCGAAGCTAAGACGTAAGATGGGTACTTGCTAAATGATCAAGGTTGAGATTTGATGTTTGTTTTGGTCTCTTTTGATACTTTGTGTGTGGTTGTCAGCATTAGTAAAACCACTTTAACTTGACAAGACTTTGGTTCTATCTAGTAGATACATGCTAACTTTTATTTTTGAATAAAAAGGGTTAATTGTATTAAAAAGGGGTGGTTAAAAAAATGCTAGCAAAGGTAGTTATATACATCACTTTTAGAGCTCTTTTTCCATCTAGCTTTACAACAATTTCTAATGTGCTTTCAGCACACGATGCTACACTCATCAGCACTTATTTTTTGTTGATTAAATACAACCATGTTACGAGCTTTCCAAATGAAGTACATAACCACACTAACACTATGATTCCAAAGATTGAAGTGGAATGACTTCCTACTTCTGAATGCGCGGGTTTGGTTGACCCATTCTTCTAAACTATTGCACCTACGGCAAATTCTAGCCCATCTTAGGACAGATGTGAGGACCTTGCGAGAGAAGCAACATTCAAACCACAAGTGAGAGTTGGTTTCTTGCCCAAAACCATCACACAGGAGACATGAGGCATCCTGAATGAGTCCCCATTCCTGCAGTTTATCACGTGTGTGAGTACCATTGCTGAGCGTTTTCCAAGTGATGAAGGCAACTCTAGGGGTATTGAGCCTACTCCACACAAGATCAGCCCAAGGAACTTCATCCCCTTTGTTTCTACGACAGTCATACATTCTCTTGCTGTCAAAACTGCCATGTCTTGATGTGATAACAAGGGCATTCTTAGCATCATTCAAAGACTCTTTAAGCTCATCCCTCAGCTTCATGACCGCTTTCCACATAGCACTTGAAGAGGACTTGCAGTTGACATCCCAGATGCTCAAGCCTCGAGTGTGAGTTTGTGAAACCTAGTGGTGCCATATGGAGTCAGTACTGACACAAGCATCATAAAGAAGTTTAGTGACATTCACCTTGTTCCATGAGATCAAGTCCTTCAAGCCAAGCCCGCCCTCAACCTTTGGTCTGCACACCTTCAACCAAGCAACAGGAGCTCTCACTTCACTACTTCCACCACTCCAAAGGAAATTTCTCATAACTCTGTTGAGCTCATTAATCACAGCTTTAGGGAGGAGAAAGATTTTGCACCAGTATTGTATAACACCATGGAAAATGGCTCTGATAATCTCAAGTCTCTTACAAAAACTTTGACTCTTACAAAAACTATTTTTAGTACGTTTAGTGGCGGTTAACCTAGGGACGTATGTCGAGTCACTGACCCCATCAACCTTACAGAAGTCGCCAACTTGATTCACATCGACGATTCCATTCAGTTCATAACTTTGAAGTTCTAAACTCTTGCATGGAACCAACTTGATCTAGTTTGGCATTAGCCTTTGAGCCAAGCTCCACTTAGACAAACGTGTGCTTTGCATCCAATAGCCCGCGTTATAGTAAAGTCTCATCTCCCATTATCTTGACGTAAAATTGATGATGGCAAAACATGTTGACGACTTCTCAAGTGGCGATAGCACACTAAAATCACCAAAAATCCTCCCCTCATTTTGTGGATCCACAAAATAACCAAACATTAGTCACAAACTCATGCTAAACAAAATGTCACAAGAATTGAATTTCCCACCCAAGAAGTTGATCATTATCATCACGCAAATGATTTGATTTGATTTGATTTGGTTGTTTCAATATTTCAATATGTGGAAACTTCTAACTGAACGTGCCAATGTGTGGATAAAGATAGTTACAGAAAAGTACTTGGCGTCTACTGACATCCTAAGTTATGAGAAAGGATCGAACCTCTTTTGGCAATTTGGTCGCGTCCTGCAATTTTGACCGATCTTTCAAAAGGGTCTCTGTTGGCAACTTGGGTCGGGCCAAAACATTCGGTTTTGGTCTCATCTCTGGGTCACGGACGCCCCCCTTTTACCCTATTTTGATGGAAATAAAATCAATGTAGTAGTGTAAAATTTTATTAAACCAAATAAACAATGGGACTTTGACAAATTGCGCCTTGCCCTTCCAAGGGATATAGTAGATCGAATTTGTGACATCCATATTCCAGTCTCCGATGCACAGGATCGCATTTTATGGACTGCTGCAACGGATGGTGTTTTCACCGTTAAATCCGCTACGAAACTCCTAAACCAAGCCCGCCCTCGTCATCAGTTTGAGGGCTCCTGGATCTGGCATCTCAAACTCCCAGCCAAAGTTTAATCCTTCCTCTGGAAGGCTTGTTCAGATGGCTTACCAACTGCTGAAAGACTTAATAGGCATATTCACAAGGTATATAGTCAATGTTGCCTCTGTGAGGGTGCCGAAGAAGACACAAACCACCTTTTGTTTTGTTGCCCTCTCACTACCTCGTTGATACGGGACTTAGAACTAAAATTTCAAGTGTCCATGCCCCTCATATTCTATAATGACTTTCTATCCAATCTAGAGCAAACCCAAGTGACTAATAGCTATTTTGATCTTCTCTGTTTTGCATGGTGGCGGGTTTGGATTCACCGAAACTCCATCAATTTTCAAAGTGAGACTAGATTGGACCCAATATCGCTAAACAGCATTGTCTTCAAGACATTTTCAACATGGAAGACCTCACTAGAGACGCCAAGGACAAATTCCAAGTCCCGCCGGATAAAGCCTTTTTTCTAGTTAAGGCCGCAAACGGGTTGGACAAAGATAAATTTTGACGCTTCAACAAAACAGAATGGAAGCTCTCACACCTCATTTATTTTGCGCTCTGCAGATGGTGTGGTGCTCCCTCTAGGCAGGCAGCCTTGTTCTGCTCACAATGCTTTGGAAGCGGAGGCGCTTGCTGTTCTAGGTGCTGTACGACGGGCAGCGGACCTCCAATAGAACAAGATTATCATCGAAGGTGACAACCTCACTGTCATCAATAACATAAAAAAGCTCTGGAAAATCCCGTGGGAAATTGGGCCCATCATCCAAGACATCGTCTTTACTCTCTAATGTTTCTCCGAAGTCAGGATCTACCACTGTTTTCGAGAAAGCAACCAGGGAGCGGATTTTTTGGCTAAAAATCCAATCCCGGGAAATTTCCTAGACCACTACAACAGCTTCATCGACCGACGCCCATGAATGATGAACTATCCCACTCCGGAAAGTCGAAACCCGGACCTTCTTTCTCTCTTGAAGGAGTTTAGTACAATCATCTGGAAGGATGATTTAAGCTGGCCCTATTTCAAAAAGAGGGCCTAAAGTTTACCTTTCTTTCAAAAAGAAATCAATTTATCTTTTTATGGTTAGGGCCCGCTTTTTAATTAGGGGTGTTAGGGTTATAGAATCAAGCCAAATTAATTAAGATCCTCAATTATATATCCTTTTACCGTTAGACACTTAGACTACAGGTTAGAAAAAGAAAGAGATGAACCTTTTACAAAGAGTAATACAAAGAGTAGTCTGATCTTCGTTTACAGCTACGGAAATCGCGGTTGGAAGTCGTTCGACGGCTTTCCTCATGATGCATATTATTTCCCAGTAGCTAGAGCTCAAGCAGCCCACTCCTTCAAAGATGTTCTTCTTTGGGCTGTATGTAAAAAAGGTGCACAAGTTCATGAACGGGTTTGCATAGTTGGTGCTTTAGACATTCATAGTTATGAGTTTGTTGAAATTCTATTGCCACATGTTTTCTATGATGATCTTTCTAAATGGATTCCCCTTCCCACTCTAAGTGAGTTAGATGGAAGTTTATGTTGTTCGTATGGTGTAGAACTTACATTCCATGTGTGGGTGATGAAAGAATACGGCGTACCCGAGTCTTGGACCGAGTTGTTCAGCATTCGTCCTCCGCGGATGGACGGCTTCACGTATGGCGCTCCGCTTTATCAATGTAGAGATCATGCGAACAATATCGTGGTGTTTTTGTGTTATGAATCTTTTTTGTGTTATGAATCTGGCATGGAGTTGTTTCGGTACGACATTGACAAGGGCGAGATACAAGTCTTGTCTAGGCAGAAGGGGAAAACGAGAGTAAGAGCATCTCCAACAGAATCTCCAAATTTTGGCCCCAACAGATTCCACAAAGTGATTTCCAAAATGGAGAAGATCTCCAAAATGGAGAAGATCTCCAAAACTCATAGTAGGTTCTCCAAATTTGGAGATTTCTCTACTTGCTCCATATTGTGAATTTGAAATTGTGAATTTGTAATTAATGTTTTCTTTCCTTTTATTTTTTTTGGTTAATTAAATGTAAAAGGTTGTTTTCCCCATTTTGGAGAAAAAATAGCTACTTTTTCCCCATTTTGGAGAAAGTTTTGGAGCATCTCCAAGAGATGCTCTAACACTACTAAAGAGGTTGAGAGCCAAGTTCAAGAAAGCATGGTGTTTCCTTGGGGATTAACAGGAATCAAGTCTCTTAAGGTGCTAGCTAATTATGTACGTATAGATGCTTATGAATTAATTATGTGAACTTCTTATACATTTGATTGGTGTATTCTTATGCAAGTTTTGAATTCAGCTAGTTTGCTTCGTATATGTACGTCTTACTTAATCGTCCTCACAATTTGTTCCATATTTAATATCTGGCAAGCCCTCTAAATTAACTAGCGATGAAACGAGATGGCAAATTGCATACCTTGTGTATATCGGTGAATAATTAGCTTCACTATCATTCAATTAACAACATACATATGGAGAAATGTTAAAAAAAAGTTTGGTTACATCCATTAAATAATAATATAGATTCAACTCTCTTTTTTTGGGTCAAAATACAGATTAATATTAGGTGCTTTCGGTAGGTTGTAAGCGGATAGTGGAATTCCGCTACCCATCCCGTTAGTACCGAATGGAGCCAAAATCGTTCATTCTCTCTTCACTCCGCCTCAGCCCCTTCCGCTCGCACTCCAGCCCCCGACCACTACCACCACCTTCAGGCGGCTTCTCACCAAATCTAGGGTTGTAAACAATTTAATTTAATGCTTTTGTTTTTTTTTTTCGATCGTGAGTTTAATGTTTTTGTTTTAGAAAAGCCATGTCATCAAAAATATTTATTACCCAACTCGCTATATAGAGATTGAAGTGCACTCGTTCTGCCACGGAGGACGACAAATGTTCAATAGAATAGGATTACATGAGTAGAGGGGTATTATAGAACTTTTTGGAGTACGGGGAGGCCGTTTGTAAAAAAATGACAAGTACAGGGAATCGTACATATATTTTGCCGTTTAAGAACACGAAAACAATGAGATATATGCTAATGTACTTATATGTAATACGTAAGTGTACATTTTTCCTTGTTTAATACAAAAATGTAATAGCTAATAAGTAGGAACTATATTACATGAGAACGGAAGGGGCCGAGTGGTTTTTTGTTGTCTGACGTATACATAGCCGTTGTATTCCCGTTCCACCACGGTGGCTACGCTGGCGGGCAACTTGGCACCCCGATCCCACTTTTCCTCGAGAATGGTGGAGACGTCGTCGCGCATGTGTCTCACGAGAGCATCTGCAGCCGAGTTTGCTTCTCGAGGGGCCCACGTCAAAAGAGGCTTGCGAGGAAACTCGTTTATCGTGCGCCTGATGGATTCGACCGTGTCCTTGTCGTACATCGTGTTGGGCCGCCTCTCGGGTACGACTTCAATCAGATACTTTGCGTCACCCTCCACCCACAGGTTGCTGCTGAAGCCGAGGCTGAGTGCGAACATGAGGCCGAGGGCGAGGGCTTTGGCCTCGCCGTCGTAGGGAGTAAAGCCGACAATCTTCGGGTCGGCACATGTGTAAGAGAAGAGAGGGACACCCTGATGGTCTCGGAAGATTCCTCCGGCCACGGCACAACCCCGGTGGTGGGATAGACCGCCGTCAAAATTGAGCTTGACGGTGCCTTTTGGAGGAGGCAACCAAGCGGCTTGTGTAGGAGGTAAGTAAAAACCATCGGTCGCCATGTACATGTGTGGAGGAAGAAGACTCATCATAGTGGGAAGTCTTTGGCTGGAGTACGTAGTGCAAGGTAATTTTGGTTTGATGGTACGTGTAATTGTGTATATATAGAGGTGAAAATAAGTGTGTATATTTTGATAAGGAAAGTTTAAAGTGTTTATAGTATAATGTATGCAGGATACAATATTCTTCCTTATATAGTATACATCGGTAGCAATTATACTTCTTTTATCGATATAGATAGATAAAAAGAAAATCTGAAAAAATCAATTTATATCTAAACAAAAGTTATCTGAAATGATATATCAATAACGTGTGAGAGAAGTATTAGGATAGAAAATATGTCTTAGTACTTAAATTATGTGCCAAAAAAAAATATTAATAATAATTTCAAAAAATAACATACTTACGATATCTTTCCTTTGAATTCCTTATAAAAGACACAATGTCTTTCCTCATATTCTACCTCAGGACTCGATATATAAACCCTAAAAAACCGTAGGAGTAAAACAAAATTAATTGAGTTTCTCAACCAAAAAAAAACAAAATTAAGTTTTGAATCATGGTTAGAGATTTAGCTTCGTCTTTAGCTAGAACACACACCATGGAAAACCTTACAAATCCCCTTCTTCCACCAGACCTAATGCTAGAGATCTTCCTACTCCTCCCACTAGAATCCATACTCTCATGCAAACTTGTGTCTAAGGAATGGAACAAACTGGTCAAACATCCCACGTTCACCAAACTCTATCATAACAAATCCACGACCTTCTTCCTCACCGGAAACACTCTCAATTGCCTTTTCCGACCCGACAACGACGACAACACCTCGTATAAGGTACGTCGCGTCCCTATTGACCTAACCCAACACCGGCGCCGCAATGTCTTGGGCTTTTATCATGAACGACATGTGTTGCTTCCGGAGTCGTCAAACAAGATAGCTTGTGTAAGAGAAGAGGGTAACTTTCTTCTTTATAACCTTTTCACCGGAGATTCACATGTGGTGGCCGACGCCCCTCTTCGAAACTCCGCCCCACGTTACTGGCTTTGCTACGGATTCGGGTACGACCGTTACGAAGACGACTATAAGATCGTGGTGGTTTGCGACTCGATTTGTTTTCGTTATTTTATGGACTTACAAGAGAGTGAGTACAATACAAAGACTAGTCTGATCTTCGTTTACAGCTACGGAAATCGCGGTTGGAAGTCGTTGGACGGCTTTCCTCATGATGCATATTATTGGCGAGTAGATAGAGCTCAAGCAGCCTACTCCTTCAAAGATGTTCTTGTTTGGGTTGTACGTAAAAGAAAACTACATGGTTTGGAAAAAGAAAAAGTAGTTGTTGCTTTAGATATTCATAGTTACGGGCTTGTTGAAATTCGGTTGCCACCTCTTTACTACGATGATCATTCTAACATGAAACCACTATATGAAATTCTAACTGAGTTAGATGGAAACTTATGTTATTCGTATGGTGAACATACAATATTCCATATGTGGGTGATGACAGAATACGGCGTACCCGAGTCTTGGACCAAGTTGTTCAGCATTAGTACTTCGCGGATAAACGGCCCCTTGTATGGCGCCGCACTTTATCAATGTAGAGATCATGCGAGCAATGTCGTGGTGTTTTTGTGTTATGAATATAGCATGGAGTTGTTTCGGTACGACATTGACAAGGACGAGATACAAGTCTTCTCTAGGCAGAAGGGGAAAACGAGGGTAATGCTAAAGAGGTTGAGAGCCAAGTTCAAGAAAGCATGGTGTTTCCTTGGGGATTTACAGGAATCAAGTCTCTTAAGGTGCTAGCTAATTATGTACGTATAGATTTTTTTGGTCGGAATTATGTACGTATAGATGATTATGAATTATGTGAACTTCATATATATTTGATTGATGATGTATTCTTATGCAAGGTTTGAATTCAGCTAGTTTGCTTCGTATATGTACCTCTTACTTGATTGTCATCACAATCTGTTCCATATATAATATCTAACAAGCCCTAGATTAACTAGGGATGAAACAAGCTAGATGGCAAATTGAATTAGGGTAGCAGAGTACTACTCGGTCTGAACAGGTGAGCGCTATGCTCTGAAATATGAAATTTGTGGCTTCGTCGCCGGTGAGGATCGAACTGGGGACCTTGGGTTCTCCCCCTTGAGGTCTAACCGCTAGACCAAATGCCCTTTGGCTGCATACGTACTATTTATATATCGGTGAATAATTGGCTTCACTATCTTTAAATTAACACCATATGGAGAAAGGTTAACAAAAGTTTGGTTACAACCATTAAATAAAAATATAGATTCAACTCTCTTTTTTTATGCCAAAATACAGATTAATTGTAGGTACTTTCGGGAAGTTGTAAACGGACAGTGGAATTCCGCAACCCATCCGCCTCCCGTTAGTACCGAACGGAGCCAAAATCGTTCATCCTCTCTTCACTTTCCAAGATCTATTGTACTTGAAGACTTGGGTGTATCCGTGTTCAATATCATACCAAAGCAACCGAGGGAGGCCGATACACACAAACAAGGCAGTTTTTTCGCCATCTCGAGATTCATATAGCGCCATGTCTATTATCGAAATCTCCATGGGGATAGACGTTGACTTGTCGATGCTAAGCAGCCTTGTCCAAGACTCCTCGACTCCGTACTCTTTCCTCACCCACACATGAAGCCCATAGCCATCACGAACCGAACACCGATAACTCCCCGAACCTACAAGTATTCAGATCATACGTAACGACCGTCTCCTCACGGTCTTCTCTTTTCTGAAAGACCCAATGAAGGACACCATTCAAAGAGCAAGCTCGTCGCGTGCAAACCCAATCGTTGCCACCATAAGGGAAGCCTTGGAGTTTCATCCAAGCGCGATTTCCGAAGCTGTAGACCCAAAATCTACCGTTAAAATCAATCATCTTTTCCTTTGTTTTCGCGCGATTTAGCCATTTTCCCGGGTTGTGATCGCGGTAATTGCATACCACCACGATCTTATAATCATCATCATAATGATCGTAACCGAATCCATAACAAACCCACCCGGTCCCGAATCGTTGATGCCCCGGTAGATTTACTACCGGGGCGTCTACCACGGCGCTCGAAGCTCCGGTGAGTAAGTTGTACATAAGGAAGTGATTATCTGCCGAGCCAACACAAGCCACCACATTGGACGGCTCTGAAACCAGTTTTTGGGCGCCTTGGACCGGAAGGCGGTGCACCGTGCAAGGAGGGTTGGCGTGGTGGTGCCTTGTTAATACGCAGTAGAGGCTTCCGTTGCTGACGAACGAGGTCAGAGATTTGTCGCGGTAATGGTTGAAGAACTTTGGATGGTTGATGAGGTTCTTCCATTGCTTGGACACTCGTTTCCATTCTAGAATGGATGCCAATGGGAGAAGGTGAAGAATTTTTATGAGTATGTCTTCAGGAAGATGGTATGAGTGGTTATCTCTCATGTTACGCTTAAGCACCATGTCAATCTTTCAGCTTTGATTTGTGGGTATATAATATGAGCCGAAAAAACCCTAGCTACAATGACAAGAAACTTTTCAGCTTCGTTTGTAGGTTATTAAGAAGCAGTAAGGATCTTCTACAACTTTCGGTGTGACCTTCGGTGCTCCACTTTATTATTTATACTATAAGTTAACATTAATTTTTTAAAAAATAATTTTAATTATATTATAAATGATAAGTATCATACATTTGTACATTTTGATGATAAAAAAAGTTATTATTACAATTTTTTACATTAAAAATGATGAATTAATCATCTTTTTGGCCATTCAAAATATTCACTAGAAAGTTATATCACAAAAATTCATAAATTAAATAAGAATAAACGTTTACTATATGAATATAATTTTTTGAATTTTTTTTATTGTTATTTCATAGTGTAAATAATAAAGTGGAGCACCGAAGGTTACACCGAGAGGTGTAGAGGATCCTGATTCATTAAGAAGGGGGATTAGAGGAATTGCCCTAATGGGCCGCGGGTTAGGTATGATTTTGAACAAAAAATTCTATTATCATAATCATCATCATATCATCATAACTATATACTAAAGGGGAGGTTAAAGATAATATTTAGCACGACACATGTCAACTTCTCATTGAACCGCATCACCCATCTTTATTAAAACAATTTAATTGGTTAATTTTGATCCGATTGTAGACCTCATACGTATTTATAATATGAAAGATTAATATATATTAGTAAAATTGTATTTATAAATTTTCCTTAAAGATATAGTTAATTAATCTTAGTATATACTAAATTTGATATGTTTAAAATAATAATATAGAAAAATCTATGTCAACTCCATAAAAAATAAAATAAATTCTACAAATCTTAGGAGTATTCAATCATTATACAAAATTTATAATCCTACAAATCTTTGTTCGATTAAAAGAATATATTACAGCAAAAATACAAGGTTATTAAAATAAATCCTGTAAAAAACAAATTATATAAAATAATACAAGCGTTTATATCAAACTGTTCTTCTGAATAAATATAAAATTTAAATTAAGTTTTTAGTTGAATCAAATTCGTGTCTTGAACGTATGGGACTAATACTAGTCATATGACTATCACCTAAAACGAAAGTTAAAATAATTCAAGAAACAACATGTATCAACTTTACGTAAAATCATATGACTCATCTTCATTACACATTGTTGAAATTTAATTGAAATTTTTGAAAAAACATACTGTAGTTGAAAGTTAAGTGTAAAATTTGAAAAAGTATATCATTGAACTGCAATCATCTACTATATCTACTATAACACAGTATAAAGCAGAACCTATGTTTTCATTAAAATTTGCACCATCTCATCAATGTTGAATAAAAAAATATTATTTACGTCACGTAACCAATATTGAATAAAATAAGGTTTTTATTTTAACATGGTAATTAACATTTATATCTACTATAATATCTTATTCGATTTTTGATAGGTTGATTTATTTTCCTAATATATATATATATATATATATAAATAGCAAATCTTCCGGATTGGAACGATCTAGATTAACTTTCACATTAAAGTTTGGCATTCATGAATGCATATGCATGAGCAAAGCGTTGATTATGAGTTGATCATGTTTTGGTTTGCTTTTTTGGCTAACCAAACTATGCTTACACATGCTAATAAGTAGGAAGTCCCTACTCGATCGATTACAACTTTTTAGTTGACCATGTGCTCACACCCACAATGATTGTGAGTTATATACACGTAACAAGTGGAAAGGCATGTATTAAACCTATAATGATCGATATCTACAAGCACTCAATCACGATAACCAATTTCCTATAAGATCTTTCCTAAAGTGTTGTTACTTTTTTGTTAGATTGTAGCATCGCTGAACCTAGTTTATTGCTCGCAAATGCACACAACTTGCATGTGCTTTTTTGTAGCATCGGATGGGTCCCTTGATGCTCACTTAGCGGTTCTCTCCGAGGGTATGTGTGGAAAAACTAAATTATGAGATTCATTCGCTTCATCAAAGGCCTCTTCAATAGTCAATACCGATTCGAACGTAGAGCAATCCTGACCGGCTGATTGAACCCGGTCGGAAATTTTTATTTTTTATGAAAAAAAAATACTTTTTCTTGGAATGGTATTTATTTTATTTTATTGTAAAACATGTTTCGAATCGTAGAAATATTGGCTTGACAATACGAATCAAATTTGTACATTATTTCAAAACCAACGACTACTAAAGAATACTTTACCCTATAGTTGTGCATATATATCTGACAAAAAAAAATATACGTTTTTAAGGCTATAAAATCTCCACTCAAAACATAAACCTAAAATCCTACAAAAATTATAAGAGCTTTATAAACCTAAATCCAATATACAACATTGTAATTCAACAAATAGTATCAACAAACACGTACCATGACATAAGTTACAAAATCTAATCAACAAGCACTAGGCCATAACTAGGTTAAACAACCGAATCAACATAATTTCGTTTAATTGCTTAACCCTAGATCATTTCTCTCAAAAATCATCATCATCATCGTCATTATCTCCAGCTTTCTTAAGCTTAGTCTTCCCACCTTCCTTACAAAACGGAAGCTTCATAGGCCCAAACTTACTCTCAAGCTCAACATTCCCTTGCATCTTATACCCCATTCCCCTCCCCCTAATCACATCCCAAACCGCCGACCCCAACTCCTTGGGGCTAAACCGAATCGGCATCTCCACTCTCCCCTCCGATTTCCTCTCGATTTTCGCCTCCTTCCCCATCTTCCCGTCTCCAATCTTATTATCACCAAGCCAAACCTCGTATTCTACCGCCTTCAAATCGAAATCAAAGTCGTTCTTGTTCCCTACCTTAACGTGCATAACCGCGCTTGTTTCCTCGAACGAAAGGTCCTTGAGTTCAATCTTCATTAGTTCCACTTCCGGTTTGTAGGGAACCGGGATCTCACCACACTTCTCGAGTGGAAGCGTGATTCTTCCGATTATAGGTACGTCGACGATTAGCTCCACCCTTGCGCGGTATGGTAGGATGCTTCCTTCGTTGATGTCCGCGTATGTCTTCTTCAAGTCTTCAAAGTCTAGCCTACATAGCAGAAGATCGAGTTGAAGAAATAAGAGCCCGGTTGTGAATTGTGAATTATGAAAACGTTGAAGAAAGTCTGTGGGCCCGGTAGAAAGGTAGAATGGGACGTGTCGGTACAACCACACATGTGTGTATGGGCCTAACATATAAGCCCATGGGGTTCCACCCTAAAACCAATTGGCAATAGGGGAAGTAACCCAAGGGTTTATATACTAGGCAGTTTCTTTCTTTGTTTCCGATGTGGGATAGAAATTCTACACACGCCCCCTCAAGTGCAACTGGGTAGGGCAGTTGACACTTGGACTTTGATAGGTAGATAATGGTGCAGCTGGGAAAGGCAGCTTGCACACAGTAGGTAGATAACGGGCGGATAGCAAACTGGCTAAGTCCAACCCAGGTAGATAGTAAGGTAGATAATGGGCCCAAGACCAAACCCGCTCTGATACCATGAAGAAAGTCTGTGGGCCCGGTAGAAAGGTAGAATGGGACGTGTCGGTACGACCACACATGTGTGTATGGGCCTAACATATAAGCCCATGGGGTTCCACCCTAAAACCAATTGGCAATAGGGGAGTAACCCAAGGGTTCATATACTAGGCAGTTTCTTTCTTTGTTTCCGATGTGGGATAGCAATTCTCCACAAACATAAACGGAAATGCAACGAATCTTTGGACTGGGATTCAAAATAGTGAAAAATTATAGCCTTAGGCCCTCCCTAGATGAAATAAAAATAACTAATTATATATACAATTTCGATGAATGCTTCATGACATCAAAATGAATTGTAACCTAGATAGAATTCAATCAATCATTAATTCTGAAAAAATCTCAATCATGTAACATAATATAATGGTTTAAAAAATCACATTGTATGCAATTTTAAGGGTTGTATTGTGTGTACGCACTTGAGAGGAATGTTGACGGTCTCGGAGCCATGGGCATGGAGCGTGCCGGCATCAGGCATAAGACCGGTCGCAAGCTTCCGACCGTCGGATTCGAGAAGGTAATTCATGTCAACGAGGGGTATCGGGACAGGGTTCGGATTCGTGATGACGACATCAAAGACGAGATCGGCATTGTGGAGTCCAATGGACTTGATGTGGATGGCGGCCATGTCGGCGGTGGGTTTTCCAAAGCTGACGGCGTCTTCGACATCATGGAAGAACCCTTTGACTTTGTCTATGAATCCTCCTCCTTCCTCTCCGCCGTCTTTGTTCGCCATTGGTTGCCGGAGTTTCCTAGCTAGGATGAGCAGAAGACAATGGAAAAGTTAAGGTTGGATGTACGTGATTGAAGAAAGTTTGTTAGGCTTTGTTTTAGAATGAGGAGAAAAGGGTTGGAGGAAATGTGTGATTTGGCGGGTTTTGGGGTCGTTAACTTGAAAATAGGAGGCGGGAGCCGCTCTACATCGATCATGTTTTCAACGGTCATTTTTTTAAAACAATTGAAGTGGATATTTTGCAAACAAGTAGATTACTAGATTGGTTGATGTATATGATTGTGTTAGAAGTCTTGGCCGATTGTTGTGATTAAAGGTTCGATATATGGATAAAAATAAAATTGGTTAATAGCAATTATTCCATTTCCAATTAGATAACCTATGAGTCCGACCAAAAAAAAAAATAACCTATGAGTAAGCAAGTTCATGATTGGTGGTGTGAGCACACAATAGAGCTTACGGATTTTTAATTACAAAAAAAAAAAACCTCTCACAAAGTGTTCAGCTGACATAATTGATGAAAACTTATCCAAACTTATATATGGGAGTTGAAGTATTGTCTAGAAAAACCGTTATATCCCCTCCACGATGCTCATATAAAACTTTATGAAAAAAATCCATATATTGTCATTGAATTTCAAATAAAGTTTTTATTTTATTTTATTTTATTTTGTATCCTTTTTGGTAATTTTTACTCATATTTTTCAAAAACCAACTTCATTCAATCTTATGTAGCAAACATCCAAAACATTTATGCAAAAAAAAATGTTTCACATTTCAACTATTAAATAAGTTTCAGCATCCATTTAAATTCATATTAGTTTCAACTTCTGTTTTAGTTCATTTAAACTCTCATAACACCGATCTTCTTAGAGTACATTTATTGATTGGCCAATTGTATTTGGTTATCAAATTGAAAAATAATATTTTCTTCCAAATGACATTGAAATAGTTTTATTAATATCACTGCTTAAGTGTCATTTGTCAAATTGTGGGAGAAAGACCAAATAAATTGTTATTTGGCCATGATTATGACCGGTCATCAACCAAAACAACCACTTTTTTCCACTTTTATTATTTTTTATTATGTAGACTAAAAAATGACCAACCATTATACATGCTCTTAGTACACACAGGGATTAGAATTGGCCCTTATCCTAACACACAACAACCTATGTGTCATTGCATCGGTCTACATCCCAAACCTTAAATCTTCATTTCTCTCCCAATCGGTAGTTTTATCGATTGCCTCCGCCTAGTATCTCCTCCTCTACCTTCACTTCTTGACCGTGAGATTTGGCCCAACCCCCCTCCTTCGTCAGCGAGCTACTAGGAAATGATTTGCCCCAGCTCCTCTCCTTCAACAGGAAGTATGATTATCGGTTGTTTTTGTCTCATAATTTTAACTTTCACGAACGTGCTTAATCTTCAACTTATAGTAAATATTAGAACATGTTCAACCATAAACCTATTATGCAAGTGTAACACATTATTTTAACAATTGTCAAACATCTAATTAAATGATTAAACCTATATAATAATAAAAATACTATCATATATGTATGCACTAAATCTATCACATAAGTCCAATAAAATTTGTTCTCAGATCATTTGTAATAGATGAAGTAACCCATAAAGCACGCCTCGTGTTGTTTTACACACTATCGGACATTTTTAAATTATTCCAAGATGAAAAAGTACTGGTGTTTGGTTCCATACTTCCATTTTCTAGTATAGTGCCTGCACACTAAGCTCCCTTTTGCTAATATTCTTCCCCCTTTCCATTCTTTCAAACATATACCTAGAATCCACTAGCTATCAATATAGTTGTTATATGTAAATTTGATTAGTTAAGCATCATATATGCCCTTTTGGACTTTGAGATTCGAATATGACAAAAGATATCCTAGTGTCCACTTCTTACCAAAGACCCTTGTCAAAGCACATGTTCGAATGTTCGATAGTGTGTTTATCTCTTTGACGAGATGTAAGAATTAATCCCAAATTTAGTATATATCTAATCAAATTTGTGGGTACTGGCTACGCGCGGTTTGATCGATCAATATATTTTTTTTTTTTTTTTGAATTGGTGAGAATTATGGTAGCCCAAGTACTACTCGGGCTAGCCTAGAGCACCTGTGAACAGGTGAGAGCTATGCTCTGAAAATTCAAATTTGTGGCTTCGTCGCCGGTGAGGGTCGAACCGGGGACCTCGGGTTCTCCCCCTTGAGGTTTTACCGCTAGACCAAATGCCCTTTGGCTTTGATCGATCGATATTGATTCTTGTGCATCAATACATATTTTTTCGATTTAATTGTCTAGCAAGAAAAATGAACTTACATCCTCTTAAATCTCGGTTCGTGTACATATGTACGGTATACCAACACAAAAGTTCATAGGTTCCACCCTAAAACCAATTGAAAGTAAAGAGAGTAGATCATGTACTTACATAGAGGGCACTTGTCCAGCAAGAAAAATGAACTTACATCCTCTTAAATATCGGCTCGTGTACATATGTATGTATACCAACACATGTACAAGTCCATAGGTTCCACACTGAAATCAATTGAAAATAGAAAGAGTAGATCATGTACTATATAGAGGACACTTTCTCTTTTGATTTTCAACATGGAAAGAGTTTCTCTCTTCCACGCGTCCAGTTGTGCAACTCGTTAATTATAATCATCACTCCAGCCCTCATGAGTTCCAAAATTGGCCTCACAAGTACTGGCTACTAGACCGTCAAATTCCAATGAGCCTCCGATAACAAATTATAAATGGGATTCCATCTAAAACCAGTCGACAATAAAAGAAGTAATCCATCCTAAAATCAATTGGTAGTAGGAGAATTTGTTTGATTATCTCAAGTTTAGACGTGAGATTGTATTCTAAGGAGCCTCATCAGACTTATGTACTGGGTTTTAGGATGGTGATCCGCATGAATAGGTTTTTATGGAGCAATCACATGGCATCGTTGATTTTGCCCGGCCATCAGATGTACCTATCTCTCCCGAAGAAAGCGCAATATGGCCTAGTTCAGTAAGCTTAAATCTTTTTTACTTGCTTCTAGTTTCCGTGGATATCAGTATGATTCCTCTCTTTTCGTCCTCTCTACTCGAACCTACACTATATATCTATACGTTGGTATATGTCAACGACTTGATTGTTACAAGCACTTTTGCTTCTCATACTAAGTCATTTGCGAGGTCTCTTAATAAGACCTTCTCTTTGAAGGATCTTGGTGAGCTTCACTGCTTTCTTGACATTGAGGTGGCTCCCTCTTTGTATTGTTTGGCTGCTACTCTTGTAACCTTCATTAGTGTCTAGCTAGTCATCATGTCCTCTTGTGTGACAATCTCAATGCAGCAATCATGGCACGTAATCATGTTATCAACAATCGGTAAACATATTCATGTTGATTTCCACTGCAAATGTGCCTTAAATCTGAATCACACACTGCGACATGTAACACAGGGGTCTCGCTGTGTGTGAACCACGTAAATCTGTGTGTCGTAAATCTGTGTGTGATTCTTGCTTTATTGTTCTCGTTCGATCTCTCGTTACAACATCCACTTTGTCTGGAAGAAGGTTGAGTCCAAAAAACTTCTTGTTCAACACATCACCACATAGCTTGACTTGCTTAACTCCAACCTTCATGTCTTGGTCCCTTCATGAGCTTACGGAAGAGTAATAGGTGTAATAAAACTTGTGATATATAAAGTCGTCATTCATTTTATAACCCAAAAATTTAAGTCAATAGTACGAGTTTGATTTCACTCCCCTGTATATAAATATTAGTGGTTATTCCACTTTAATTGATCGATGTTGGACAAGTTCCCCAATTCTTCCGAAGTACATGAACATAACTTAAGCTTATCATTAACATATGTGAGATGTCATTGGGTTTAAATCAAGCTTAGTGCTAGAGATAAGATAAACCCAACCTCGATCGACAAAGCAATAAGTACATTATTATGGGCCGTTTTGAATTCATGACGTACTAAAGAATAACTAAAATATCATATATTCAAACCCACTTAGGTTTTAAATTCAACTTGGCTAACCATTTACATTATCAATTATTGGGAGGACAAGCACATAATTTCCACGTTGGTGGACTAAGAAAGATAAACAACTTTCGCTTGCATGAGTGGAGGTAGGAATTTGGAATTCCCCCTAACTCAACTCAATCACATTGCATGGCCATCTTCCATTTACAATGTGTACTACTTGCACCCTACACTTCTATATAAACACTTCTTCCACAAGCACTCAACACTACCTTTTCACAAACCAAAACAAGCCAGTATACAAAAACGAAAACATCTTTGCCTTGTATATTCAAGTTTCACCATGATAAGCCTCGGTCCTAGCCGCCCTCGTGGGCTCTTGGTGGCTTGCTTTGCCATGTTTTCCTTATCGGGCTTCTTCGTCACGTGCCAACTTGATTGTAAGTTCTACGACCAATCTTGTCCCAACCTAACGACGATTGTTAGGAACGAAGTTTGGTCAGCAATATCAAATGATACTAGGATGGCTGCCTCCCTCCTCCGCCTCCATTTCCATGATTGTATCGTTAATGTAAGATATCTCTTCGAAATATCGCATTCGTTAACCAAGCTAGCTTACGACCCATTTGGTATCAATACGAGGATATCAAGTATAAGTATTGATACGAATCATACACGTATCGAGTGTTTGGTTTATTCTGATATCGGTATTAATTATACGAGTCTTTAATATTCTTTACTCTCAAGAGTCTTATGTATTAGTGCATTCTTGGTATATTTTTGTGTGTTTTCATTGTCTATGTGGTGTTCATTGGTGAACGTACGTATATATAGGGGTGCGATGGATCCGTCTTGCTAGATGATACGAGCACGATGATTGGGGAAAAGGGCGCTCGTCCAAACAAGAACTCACTAAGGGGTTTCGACGTAATCGACAATATTAAGGCCAATCTTGAGAGTGCTTGCCCTAATACCGTTTCGTGCACTGATATCTTGACTCTTGCAGCTAGCTATGCCGTTTCCTTTGTAAGTATAAACTTACGTCTCAAGTATTTAGTTATAAGCAATAACTACCTGTTAGGGTTGCAATTGTGCTTCCCACATGGAGAGTTGGGAAGAAAACAAGCTCGCTTATAATTTCATGGGTTACTCCTCCTATTGTCAATTGGTTTTGGGATGAAATCTCATGGGCTTGTGAGTTGGGCTTGACAATTGGGCCCGTCTCCCCTCTAACAAATATTATCAGAGCTGATGGTTCGGCACCTGGAGGGTTCGCCGTTATCGGTTGTGAGGGATTCACAATTGAGGGGGAGATTGTTGGGGTTGCAATTGTACGTGCTTCCCACATGGAGAGTTGGGAAGAAAACAAACTCGTTTATAAGTGCATGGGTTACTCCTCCTTTTATCAATTGGTTTTGGAATGGAACCTTATGGGCTTGTGAGTTGGACTTGACAATTGGGCCCGTCTCCCCTCTAACATTATCAACTAAGAGAAGTTAGTTAAATATATATATATCTTATACGTTCAAACGTTTCAGGTAGGAGGACCATTTTGGGCAGTACCCTTAGGCCGTCGAGACGGGCTAACGGCACGAGAAAGCGACACGTCACAGATTCCGTCTCCTTTCGAGCCGTTAGAAAACATAACCACCAAGTTCACTTCCAAGGGCCTTCAACTAAGCGATGTCGTCGTGCTCTCGGGGGCCCACACAATCGGGTTCGCCCAATGCTCCACCTTCAAGCCAAGGCTCTACGACTTTGATGGCTCAAGCAAACCCGACCCGAATCTAGACTCTTCGTTGTTGACTAGCCTCGTGCAGACGTGTCCGAATCAGGCAAACTCCGACTCGAGTCTAGCTCCGTTGGATCGGGTCACCACGAACCGGTTTGACAACGTGTATTACTCCAATTTGGTCAACAACTCGGGGCTTCTAGGGTCGGATCAGGTTTTGATGGAGAGCAACACCACAGCTTCCATGGTCCTCACCTATAGCAGATGGCCTCGCTTGTTCTTTAGGGATTTCGGTGGGTCCATGGTCAAGTTGGGTAATTTGGGGGTTCTTACGGGGTCAAATGGGGAAATTAGGAAGAATTGTAGGATGGTCAACTAAATTGCAAAGGGCTTGGACCCGTTGTCTTGATTGTAAACCGTTGCAGAGGTGGCGGGAAAGGCCTAATGGTCACAATTTCCAGCGCAACGGTACAAATATTGTGTGACATGGAATTGCAAGTGATGATAATAATAAATTCACTATCTAAATTTGACTTTAATTCGTAGGCCCCAAATGGTTCCAATTCCTACGGTGAAATGCTTTCGGGCAAATGAATATGAGTTCTTGCTTTCAGGAATCAATGTTTTAAGATATAAGTTAACGTTATTCGAATCTGAATCCCAGTGCGACATGTAGTACGGGGGTCTCGTTGTGACAGGCAGAATGAGGTGTCTATATAAACTCTCAAAACACTTAGAACTTTATAATCCGAATTCTAGCTATGTTCCATAATAACACATTGTTTCTCTGTCAGTGGGCGTAGGTAACACACTGTTACCGAACCACGTAAATTTTTCTGTCGATTCTGTTTATTGTTCTTCTTCGATCTATCGTCCATCTAATTTGGTTACCTTTGCCTCAAGACAACCTACATCACCAACCGGTGCCAATATTTCCCCAAACCTACGAGTATGTAGCTCATAGGTCACGATCACCGACTTTCTGCCTCTTTTATCTATAGCACAATGAAGGACACCATTGAAGGCGCGTGCGATAGGACCATATCCACATGTATATATGTTGGGCCGGATTTTTTGGACCGGAGAGGACCGGATCATAGGAACTCAAATAAGTACAAACATTTAAGACTCTGTTCAGCATTAGCAAAATGGGTAGCATACTCCACTATTAGGGACGAAATCCTCCAAAAAATAGCACCCTTGTACCTAAAGAGGACTGAATTCCGCTAGCCTTTTTCTTCTTTCGCTCTCCACATAATGGTTTGCCGAACAGAGCCTAATAAGCAAAAAGAAATCACAAACCCACTACAAACTCCACCCCTACCATTATATTATTCCACTAACTCACTTAACCCACCTCCTAAAAATGTAATCCACTAACTTAAATGAGAAAATTAAGCAAACAAACACGAATGACTAATGACTAACAAATTCCTAATTAATAATTAATCAACTATTTTGAATCACAAATTCAATAAAAGGGTAACTGATCATTGTTCCCTTTTGATTCTATCTTCATGCTTAATTCGGAGTGTTGAAGGAAAACAGATTGCATGTGCTGATGTGCATGAAGAAGAGGCTAAGTACCGCTAGTTTAAAATTGTCGATCGAAGAAGAAAGGATAAGCTGCCGATCGATTACTTTTGGAACCCTAGTTTGAAATTGTCTAGAGATTAAGCTTATAGGGTAAATTTTTCCACCAAAAAAAAGAAACTTATAGGGTGAATTTTAGATTTGTTTCGTTTTCTACCGGGTGTCGTCCTACCATATATCATAAGCAAAGTGAATAAGGAAACTAAATTTTAAAAAAGGAAATATGAAACTCGTCACAAAAAAGATTAAAAAAATCTCAAATTTTAAGATTTACCAAATCGTTATAATATTGATAACTTATATAAAAAAATCTCTTTTTCTTTGGGTTTATTACGATGAGATTAAATTTTCTTTAGATTGTTTTTAGACTCGTTTTCTTGGAACCCATCTATCTATACTATATATTAAAGCCGGAGAATTTCGAGTCTCCACGTTAATTCTAGCCCCACTTTATTAACAATTTTATATGTTTTATTTCTTAATTATCTAATCTTTACCTTTATCTTTTTCCTTACCAATCAAATATCTATCTTTAAAGGCATATTATTTATCTTTAAAATTTCTTTAGTTATCTAATCTTTAATTTTATCCTTTTTCTTACTCATCTAATATCTATCTTTGAAACAATATTATCTATCTTTAAAATTTCTTTCTATAAAAGATACATATTAATTAACTTATCTTTTCAATTCCCATTTTAACCTATTTATATATAAGAGTTGATATATAGTATAGATTATAGTAGTAGACAAATTAGCGAAAAAAATGACCATTACCCGTACATGGTAAGGGTCTTCAACTAGCTAGTATATATAAATATAAATACATATTTCCTAATTTACATCCCTCATTAGTCAAACAACCGATTGAAAGAAGATAGAACATAAAGTACGTGCTCAAAATATGATAGAATATTTTTTTGGCCGAAGATAGAAGATAGCATATACAATTCCATATTTCCTAATTTGTATCCATTCAAACCAAGAGACATTGATAAGCTCAAAATCTATAGCCTCTCGTCCACCTAGCTAATTCCTTCATCCAAGCCATGCCATTAGATTTGCCTCTCCACGAAGACATAATCATAGAGATTCTCCTAAGACTCCCATTCGAATCCATTCTATCATGTAAACTCGTGTCGAAGCAACTCAAAGAACTCATCAATGACCGAGGCTTTTACAGCCGTTACAACAACAAGAAATCCAAATTATTGGAAACTGAAAAGCTTTGACAAGAGCACACCATGTTTAGATCTTTCTCTTCTTCGACCCACACCATAAAGAAACAGAATCCCTATCATGAGCACGAGCATAATCAACTCTATCTATCCACTTGCCCTTTCTTAACGTCGTGTTTTAACAAGCATTTTTTTGAGGTATGCCGAAGGGAGTCTTAGTGTTTTTTGGTCGAAGGAGCCTTGGTGTTTATAAAAACCTTTCTTTTTAAAAGCTATTCTTATTAGTGTTATGATTTAAGCTAGTTTCAACCGCTCCTTCCCATGCTACCATTGTATCAATCGACCGCCACGACCGTTTAACATGCCAAATACAACCTTAAGAGGTTACGTTAGAAAATCTGTGTGTGTTTTGATGGTTCCAAATAGGTTGTTGATAGGAGTCACCGAATTCAAGAAGTCTCCAAAGTCGTCGACCTCGTAAGAAGTCACCCAAGGTCATTGACCGTCTAGAAGTCATCTGAAGTCGCCGAGCTCACTGTGCAGAGACAGAAATGCGCAGAAATCTATAAAAGGAAATGCACGTGAATTACTTAAGGAAGGCATGGAAGATGATTTTGGAGAGTTTATTAAGGCAAGAAGAAAAGCTAAAAAGAGGAAAATCTTCATGGGATTTTGGGAGATAATTAGGAAGATTTTATTGTGTCCTAAGTGGTAGTTTAGGAAAGATATTGTACTGATTGTGTACAATTCATTCCTTGGGCAAAAAGGATGAATTGTGTAGCAATCTCCTTAGTTCTATAAATGCTGGTCCGTGGTCATAGAGGAAGAACTAAGGAAGTCAAGAAAGAAAACTTGTATTGTGTGTGTGTGTGGTGTGAGAGGATTGTGGGATTCGGTCCTTGAGAAGATCGTGAGATTCGGTCTTTGAAAAGGTTGAGTACGAGCGAGCTAGTGTAACTGATGGAATCTATTTTAGTGTAAATGTGTTACACTAATGGAATTTATTTTAGTGTAAATGTGTAACCGATGAAAAAACAATTATAAGTGGCGCTCTAATTTTTTTTTTTAACGTACAGGATATTAAGGTGCATGTTATTAAGATTTTTCGGCTAAGTCCATTATTCTACAAAGGGCCCATCAGATACAATGTAACGTCCTGGATATTAAGTTGTAGGCTATTAAAACCCGATGGCCAATTCCATTTTCTGCAAAGGGCCCACCAAATAAAATCCTATGAAACATTATTATATGTATAAAACCAAGAGCAGTTAGTGCAGCAAATTTTTCTTCTTTATAGTATTATAGATTTGATCATTGGTAGTTTACCACCGAATAATAATGCCCATATGTTTCCCTAGCTTGACATCATAAGATTATTAGATGACTCGTACAAAAATTATTTCCACCATAACTATTTTTTCTAATGATTGTAATTTTTTCAGGCGTAAAACGTATAATTGTTTTTTCTCAAGAAATAGTATAATTATAATTTATAAGTATGATCATCTTAATTAATAATTCGTACTTTAAAAGACTAAAAGTCCCAACTATACCGAATTAATAATGGAAAAATACTCAATTAGGGAAAAAAAATCGTGTCAATAGTTATTATACAGTCCTCATATATTACAGGAATATATGTGGCAAAAATTGACTTTAAAATATGTATATAATACTTAGTTATATACCATCACATAATATCAACATTTCTAGTTCCACAAGACCACAACATATGAATATATCTCCAACCAGTAAACATTGGACAATATCAAGAAGCCTCCTTCAGACAAGGTAATTCACTTACAAATATTGGATTCTACTCATATTTGAACAAGAATAAATCAAATAGTGCATTGCAAAGTAACAATTTGAAACCTCCTTCAGAAACCAAAATTATTTTATTTAATATGGGAAGTGCAGAGGTAAATCTAAAATCATAACCCTCAACTTTGAGCAGGAATCATAACCACTTTCATCTATGATCTATCAATCTCTTCAATAAGGAAATTCCGTTGACATAGATAATCTATTAGAGAAAAATATTGGCTCTTCAAAACAGAGTTATTGATTCATACACATTCAGTTGTTGCCATCGAAACCCAGCTTTCACTATAAATATGGTAAAAAAAACAGAGTTTAGTATAAAGGGTCCTACTAATCTCTGGCTCTTTTACTCAGCTCATTTAAATCACTCTCAATCTCCATGTCTTTAAACGGTAGCAACTGAATATCATCGAAACACCATGATTATCATCGAAACACCATGATGATGCACGTACAATCACATTTTAATCAAAAACACATCAAGAGCATTCAACGATTCTTGGTATCAACGATCCTGAATATCCCGTTTGTCCATGTCCGACTGGTTCTCCAACTTCTTGTGAATATCCCGCCTGTTCTCCCAGAGCGAAGAATTGCCCCAAATTGTCGAATTGAATTCGAAGAAGCTCCTGCATATTCATAATTAGTGTAAATAACCTGCATATTCATAATTAGTGTAAATAAATATTCTCTGCAAGGCAAAAATAAACGATCAATACGTTCAAGGAATGTAGGCCAAATAATTTGATGTGTTACTGCACTGCGTCGTGGACGGATCCACTGCCTTAGAAACAATACGCCCGGACACTGGTACAGATCCAAACGAGCGCTTGCCCCCCAAGGATTGAGCGCAGCTTCCCTCGAACCCGTGTACTCGGATAAGAAGGAGTGGGAACGGACGATCCAGAACAAGTGAAGAGAGGTACGGGATGAGTTTTGAGAAAGCAGAAGAGAAGAGTTGGATGATTCTGAGAAGAAACGCTGATGGGGTTATATAGATCTGAATACACCCACCATCCCACGATTCTCTCTCAACCACCCACGAAATCCTCTTCAGTTAAAACAAAGTGATAAACTCGTTTGACCAATTCAAATAATTAGCCCCCAAGTATCGGAAACAGAAAACACGTTTGAAAACGGAGATTTGCGGAAGAGTTATCGGCAAACTAATCCGCGAATCTCGGAGGCCTAGTTTAATGAAATAGTTGAAAAATCCCGTAAAAAGATACGCCCCAGCACCACACCGCGCACGTGTCACGAACACGATCCGAGCCGGACGGACGACGGCGGCGACGCGCGCGCGAGGGAGCATTCCTCTCTTGACTCACTAACCCATGATATACCAATGTACAATATATAGTGGGTATTCAATCAACCCATTTGTCGATGTGGGAAAGCAAGGAGCTTAAAAGCCCTTTTCACTCTTGCTCACGTGTACTGCATTAAACAAGGAGCTTTAATACTCCATTAATGCTCCAACAATCCCCCACTAATGCTGTACATCGATCAGGTTATGTTCTGAATAGGATTTTATGACTTAGTGCTTAAGCAGATGGTATCTTTCGATTTGAACCAACTACTTTAGTGAACTAAGGAATGCTCTCGAGTCAAGAAGTGAACAAGTCTTGAACTTCTGACTGTCGTTGAGAGTGTTACCTTAGAACACACACTTTGTCAATTATCCTTCCATTCCCGCGATGGAGATTTCACCTAGTGAATCTCGGTTTCTTGGGATGCTCATGAGTGCCCTCAAAGGTCTTCAGCCTTTTGGATTTTAACCAAATGCACTCACGTAGGTGACCTCATCAAGTTTGTCTCATTACAAACCACCCAAATTCGGGCTATGAAGTCATTAAGAGCTTGAAGCTCATCCTCTCAATTTCTAATTCATTTCGCCATAGGATTAAGAAAGTTTAAGCTTTCATATGGGCCTCAACCCCATTCCCCTCGACGATTCCAGGACCATTTTCCTGTTTAACCCTTTTGTTAAGGGATCTGCCAGATTTCTTTCTGACCTTATGTACTCCATTGTGAGTACCCCATTCAGAATCAGGTGTCTCACAGACTCATGCCTGATTCGTATGTGTCTCTTCTTTCCGTTATAGGCACTACTCTTAGCAACTCCCATGGCTGCTTGAGAGTCACAATGTAGAGATACGGGAGGTGTTGGCCTCCCCCACAATGGGATGTCAGCCATTAGGCTTCTCAGCCACTCGGCCTCTTGCCCTGCCAAGTCCAGAGCTATAAACTCTGACTCCATAGTAGATCTTGCTATAACCGTCTGCTTTGCAGACTTCCAGGATATAGCTGCACCACATAAAGTAAATACATAACCATTGGTAGAACTAACTTCATCATTGTCAGATACCCAGTTTGCATCACAATAGCCCTCTAACACATTTGGGAATCTCTTATAATGTAAACCCCAATCAAAAGTACCTTTTAGATACTTCAATAATCTTTTTAGGGCATTCCAGTGATCATTACAAGGGTTATGAGTATATCTACTTAATCTACTTACAGCATAGGCAATATCAGGTCGAGTATAATTCATTAAGAACATCAGACTACCAATTATCTTAGCATATTCAGATTGGGAGACACTTTTCCCTTTATTTTTCTTCAAATGTATGCTAGGATCATAAGGTGTTCTGACAGGCGAGACATCAAAAGAATCAAATTTCCTTAGTATGTTCTCTACATAATGAGACTGACATAGAGTGAAGCCATCTTTCGTTTTTGTAACTTTCACACCCAAAATTACATCAACTTCACCTAAGTCCTTCATTTCAAATTTTGATGATAAGAAATCTTTGGTCTCATTAATTACATCTAAATGAGTTCCCATTATTAACATGTCATCAACATATAGACATATAATCACACATTTAGCATGCATCATCTTAGTATATACACAAGCATCAGAACTGTTGACTACAAAACCAAAGCTCATAATAGTCTTATGAAATTTTTCATACCATTGCTTTGGAGCTTGTTTTAGACCGTATAAAGATTTCTTCAACTTACACACCCTGTTCTCTTGTCTTGGGATCTCGAATCCAGGAGGTTGGTGCATATAGATTTCCTCATCCAGATCGCCATTCAAAAAAGCTGTCTTAACATCCATCTGATGTACAAGCAAATTATGAGTAGATGCTAATGCAATCAATACACGAATAGTGGCGATCTTAGTAACAGGTGAATATGTGTCAAAATAATCAATGCCGTATTTTTGAGTAAATCCTTTGATTACCAATCTTGCCTTGTACCTATCTATGGTACCATCGGTTTTTAGTTTTTTCTTGAAAATCCATTTACACCCAATGGCTTTACTACCTCTAGGCAAGTCTACAATTTCCCACGTCCCATTTGACACAATGGAATCTAACTCACTGTTAATGGCATCTTTCCAGAAACTCGCATCTATTGAACTCATAGCTTCTTCATAAGTTTTTGGGTCATTCTCTATCATATGAAGGCTAATCACAGATTCATCTATTATATCTATGTCTTTGAGTTCTAGAAGAAAAGAGGTCACAAAGTCAGGACCAAAATCAGTTTCTATTCTACGCCTTTTACTTTTCCTAGGTTGAACATCATCAACTAGTTTTCTAGGCTCAGACGTAGGCAACACATTTACAGGGGTAGTAACATGCATGGATTTCAAATGATAAATATGCTCAAAAAATTCAGCATCACGATATTCACAAATGGATTTATCATTCAATCTCATGAATCTATATGCAGCACTGCAATCAGCATAACCAACAAACACACAATCAAAAGTCCTTGGACCAATAGTTTCACGTTTGAATGAAGGAAACGCCACTTTAGCTAAGCACCCCCACACTTTCAGATATGACAAATTCGGTGCATAGCCTTTCCAAAGTTCATATGGAGTCTGTTCTAATTTTTTATGAGGTAACCTGTTTAAGACATGGTTAGCAGACAGAACAGCTTCACCCCACATGTTGTTAGGTAAACCAGAGCTAATTAACATAGCATTCATCATTTCCTTTAAGGTCCGGTTTTTCCTTTCAGCTATTCCATTTTGTTGAGGAGTATAAGGTGCAGTCATCTCATGAACTATACCATTATCTTGACAAAACTTTTTCAAGGACTCGGTTGAGTATTCTCCTCCTCGATCAGACCTAAGCCTTTTAATCTTTCGGTCTAGTTGGTTTTCTACTTCATTTTTATATATCATGAAAGTCTTTTCAGCTTCATCTTTAGACCTTAGCAGGTATACTTTAGTATATCTAGAAAAATCGTCCACAAAAGTGATGTAGTAACGCTTACCACCTCTACTTTCAGAATTTTTAAAATCAGCCAAATCCGAATGGATTAATTCTAACAATTCTGAATTCCTGTTTTCTACAGGTTTGAAGGGTTTTCTAATAAATTTCGCTTCAGCACATACATCACATTTTTTATGGTCGGTTTTGGATAATTTTGGAATTAAACCTGCTTTAATCAATCGGTCTATAACATTCACATTCACATGTCCCAATTTAGCATGCCAAACATCAAAGGACTCAATCATGTAAGCAGAAGAAGAAGCTTTATTATCAGTTTCAACAATAGCAGAATCGAGCACAATCAAACCATTTCCAGACATGAAACCCTTCCCCACAAATTCACCATTCTTGCTAATCACTAATTTCCCCCCATCAAACAGGAGTCTAAAGCCAGCCTTAATTAACAGTCCACCAGAAATCAAATTCTTGCGCAGAGAAGGAACATGCATTACATTCATCAAGCATAGTTTCTTGCCAGAATTAAGTTTGAGAAGAATTTTCCCTTTACCGACAACTTCTGAGATGCTGGAGTTGCCCATGAAGACCTGCTCGCCCTTTTCAGCAAGCTTGTAGTCGGAGAGGAGCTCCTTGTTGGCGCAGAAGTGCCTGGTGGCTCCGGTGTCCACCACCCATTCAGCCATATCCACCACATTCACTTCTGAGATTACAGCAACCAGGTCCTCCTCAGTCAGGTTGGCCTGATTCTGCTCTTGGTTCGGTTTGGGGCCATTGTTGTGGAACCTGGCTTGGTTGTTCCTTGGCCCTTCGTTTCTGTGGTGGCACTGAGCAGCCCGGTGCCCTGGCTTGCCGCAGACGAAGCATCCTCCTTTCATCTTTTCTCCCTTTCCACCTTTCTTGAAATTCTGGGTTCTTCTGTTCTGAAGAGGTTTGTGGCTCTTTCCAGAGTGTCCAGCAGCACCCTTTTTGAACCTGTCAACCTTCGGACCAGAAGATTCAACGATGTTAGCTTTGACTGAATGATCTGAATTATTCAAGGGCTTATCTTTGAGGCGGTTTGCCTCTTCAATCTTCAAGTGACCGACTAGCTCCTCTAGGGTCAGATTCTTCTTCTTGTGTTTGAGGTGGTTGCGGTAGGTGGACCACGAATCTGGAAGCTTCTCAATCAGGAAGTTCGCCTGAAGGTACTCACACATCTCCATCCCTTCAGCAAGGATGTCAGCAACCAGATTCTCGTACTCGTGAACCTGCTCCATCACAGGCTTGTCGTCAGCCATCTGGAAGCGCAGGAATTCTCCTGCGACATACTTCTTCTTTCCGGCATCATCTGAGCCATACTTCTTCTCAAGAGTCTCCTAAATGGACTTAGCAGATTTGTTAGTAAGGAACAAATTAAACAAAGCATTGGACATATGGCTCAGTAAGATACCCCTTACAGTCTTATTGTCTTGTTCATACTTTTCGGTTTCAGCAGCAGCCTTAGCGGCTAGATCAGCAGCAGCGGCGGTTTCTTCCGGCGTAGGCTGGGAGTCGTTGTTGGACAGAGGAAGCGCCTTTAGAGGAGCTGCTGGAGGGTCTTTGCTGAGGACGTAGTCGACTTTGAGTTGCTCGAAGACGATGAGCAGCTTCTGGGACCATCGGCGGTAGTTGGTCCCATCAAGCGGCTCGAGTGTGGACAGATCGAGAAGCTTGATGATTTGGCTCTCCATTCGAACAGCAGCAGAGAGGTATTGTTTCTAATTTGTAAATAAATATTCTCTGCAAGGCAAAAATAAACGATCAATACGTTCAAGGAATGTAGGCCAAATAATTTGATGTGTTACTGCACTGCGTCGTGGACGGATCCACTGCCTTAGAAACAATACGCCCGGACACTGGTACAGATCCAAACGAGCGCTTGCCCCCCAAGGATTGAGCGCAGCTTCCCTCGAACCCGTGTACTCGGATAAGAAGGAGTGGGAACGGACGATCCAGAACAAGTGAAGAGAGGTACGGGATGAGTTTTGAGAAAGCAGAAGAGAAGAGTTGGATGATTCTGAGAAGAAACGCTGATGGGGTTATATAGATCTGAATACACCCACCATCCCACGATTCTCTCTCAACCACCCACGAAATCCTCTTTAGTTAAAACAAAGTGATAAACTCGTTTGACCAATTCAAATAATTAGCCCCCAAGTATCGGAAACAGAAAACACGTTTGAAAACGGAGATTTGCGGAAGAGTTATCGGCAAACTAATCCGCGAATCTCGGAGGCCCAGTTTAATGAAATAGTTGAAAAATCCCGTAAAAAGATACGCCCCAGCACCACACCGCGCACGTGTCACGATCCGAGCCGGACGGACGGCGGCGGCGGCGCGCGCGCGAGGGAGCATTCCTCTCTTGACTCACTAACCCATGATATACCAATGTACAATATATAGTGGGTATTCAATCAACCCATTTGTCGATGTGGGAAAGCAAGGAGCTTAAAAGCCCTTTTCACTCTTGCTCACGTGTACTGCATTAAACAAGGAGCTTTAATACTCCATTAATGCTCCAACAATTAGAACGAGGATATATATGCACCATTTTTGCCTTACCCATAACCTCCTACATGTCTCTGAAGCCCTACTGATCCAGCATGAGTGCCAGACTGATTAGGCCTTGTTTGGAGATCCTGAATTTCCATTAGGCTGCCAACGTGAACCAAAGTTGTCTGCTCTTGGCATGGATCTAATCTCATCCTTTTGACCCTCCTTCTCGAAAACATCAACAATAAACTCTTTCAGAGTCGGGGTCACACGAACACCATGTCGAACAACTCCCTAGCATCCTCCCCTCTCCCGTGCTTCAGTAAACACTCAAGTAGCACATTGCAAGTAGTAGGAATCATCCTAAACTGCCTATCAAGCAAAGCCTTGTAAGACTTCATAGCTTCTTTCCCCCTACCCTGCTAAAAAAACCAGTCCATGAACGTTGCGCTAACCAAGCCATCATACACAAGGCACCTTTCTTTAAGCTCGTCAAAAAGCTCATTTTCCTTCCCCAAACCAAGGAAGCCTTTGATCAGCTTATTGTAAACAAGAGAATCTGCACCGTGGCCTTTACTCAGCATCTCCCTCAGCAGATCCACAGCCTCACCGATCTGACCTGCATCAATCAACCCCTTTGTAAGATGCATGTAGGTCACAGACGAAGGGCTGAACGACGGATTTGCGAGAATGTGGCGGTAAACCTCGAAATCATCTTTGACTCGGCCGGACTGACATTGCGAAACGATCAGGAAGTTGTATGAAATGACGTTTGGAACGATGTTGGATTGCTTGAAGAAGAAATTTAAGAGAGCCACAGCGTCATCGTACCTCTTGGAGCAATACATAACGACTATTATAGCGTTGCAGGTGATAAATTTTAGGGAAATTCCTTTTGGTACCTTATGGTTTTGACCATTCCTTTTGATACCTTATGGTTTTGACCATTCCTTTTGTACCTTATGGTTTTGACCATTCCTAGTTGTAGACGTTATTTGCCACGGAGTCGTTAAATTTGTGGTTGTTTTTCATTTTGGATGTATAGGAATTACGTACTAGACCATGCCCTGTTGTGTTTGCGGCTTTTTCTGGCGGTCCAAAAGCATGCTTGTACAAGGTTCTCCAGGTAATACTCTACCGTTATAATTTTGTTCGTGGTTTAGGATATATAAAGCTTTTATCTATAGCTTGGTTGACTCATCCATTTTGTTCTGTTACAGATCATTTTGGCCCAGGAAAAGATTATAGCTCTGCTTGAATTAACAATAGATGTCAATTAGCAATAGCTAGCTCTCAATTCACTCGGTGCTCAACTTTTGAAACGCGATAGTTCAAGAAAAAATTTTCAGACCTAAAAGCAATGCCTTGCGAGGAATATAACCGCTCAACGGAAAGCAAAAGCCTCCAGACTTGAGGGAGTAGTTGCCCAGGCGAGACACCCATTTTGTTAAAAAATCAGTGACAAGTGGGGAGAAGGGGTACCGATGACAATTGCGAAAGGGGTACTCATACAAGCACACCCAGTCGTCCGCAAAGAAGTCGGCGTAAATTCCGGTAGGGGGAAGAAGGATTTCGATGTTGGAAGGGAAGCCCACGGAGAAAGCGAATTCCCATGGGGTTTCAGAAGATGAATTTCTTTGATGTTAATCTCGTCAATTATTCTCTATTCATAGCTTGTAACGCTTTCACGCGCCCAAAACAATGATTACCGTATATAATAGATAACCGCAAACATTATGCACGTAATTACCGATCGATCATGCACGAATTAAGCCACGAACTATACAATAATAATTTCGAACCCAAAGCTTATTAATTTTAACAGTATTCAACTAACATATGAAGAATTAATACTACTAACTAGCTAGTGATTAAACTTGCTATATATATATATATGATCGATCTAGCTAAAATCATTCAGGCCGGGATTCAAGATCTTGGATCATATATCAAACGTTGCAGCAGGGCATCTCGTAGCGGCAGAGCGGACAAACGTGGCTGATCTCGAGCCACCGAACCAGGCAGTCCTCGTGAAACACGTGGGAGCATTCCATGGCGAGCGAGCTCCTCCTCGTCTTAATCTCCTCCGTGCAAATCACGCAATCATGATCCTCCTCGTGCCCGTCTCCTCCCTCGCACTCGTCCGTGCGCTTGGCAGCCAACATGAGGGTGCGCGCGATATGCTCGTCGTAGCGAGGCGGGATGTCGGGGAAACGGCGGCAAAGCTCGCGTGCCACCGCGGTCGCGTGGCGGTCCAAGTACTCGTGCTGCATCCCGCCGCGGTCGCAGCACGGGATCCGGAGTGGCGATCCGTCGTCGTCGCCGTCGCCGGCTATGGTGAGGGACACGAGCGTGCACCGGCTCCCGTGCTCGCCGGCTGCGAACCAACGCTGCCTCCTACGTATGGAGTAGGACAGGTTTTGGCCTGCTGTTATTCTGTAGGAAGTGGATGACCATTCGGAAGAGGAGGACGACGTCGTCATGGCTAGAGATTGTGGTCGGAAAACTACAAGTTTGTTGAATTGCGTATCAAATTAAATAGGCCCGGCTAGCTTGTAGATTAGGTTTTGCAATTACTTGATTGGAAAGTTAAGAAATAGATATTGATATGATATCTTTTTATCCAAAATCGTTACAATATTTTGTCGATCCAAAATCATGATCTGATGTTAAGAATAAAAGTAAAAAAATACTATCATTTTTTCCCAAAATATATATGATTAATAAAAAAATTCATATTTGTATCTTTCTATTTTTATCCCATAGATTTATAGTTTAAGTAACAAATATCTAAAATATACTGTATTTGAGAAATATTTAAGAAATATATCAAGTAAATGTGTGTTATGATGTTCATTCATAAATTGTATTGATCTATAATCATTAAATTAATTATAGTTGTATAAGACTCCATGGCTTCTCTTCATCTTCTTATAGTTGCTAAATTCACTAGGAGCAGCTTCACCTAAACACCATCGCCACCCATGAAACATGAGTTCCTTAAAAAGCAAAGTTCTTCGTCACATATAGAAAGACTGAGCAAGATTTTCTTAGTCAGAGAGTTCATCATACTTACCTCCAGAGTAGTTGATGAGCCTGCTAATCTTGTCAACATGTTTTGGCATGGGTATTGACAGTTGGATACCTACTCCCATAAGCCAAAAGTGTCGGCTGCCTCCCAACCGGAGCTTCAAACTTCAATTGGAAAGCCAAGTAAATGTTTGCCCCATCAAGCACCACAACCGGTGAAACACAAGTGAAGTTCAAGTCTCCCTTGTCTGGCTTAACATCTGCTCTTGTGTAGCCCTTTACAGGGTACTCCTTGATCCTCGCGTGCCCGGCTCTGCTGATCCACCCGACCATCTTACCGTCCTTTGAAAACCCGATTCCTATCTACCCAGATGTGTATAGTGCTGATAGCACAAAGGTCACAACATTGTCTTTGTCTTGATAGAAACTTGTTTTGGGTTATCTGGGAAAAAGCCAAAAGCAAAAACCATTGAAACTCAAACCATGCACAGTTCTAGCAATGAACTTACTCTCAAGACAAAGGTACTCCAAATGGGATGGCAATTCATCTGTGAAAGATTCCGATATGGAGGTGGAAGAAACCTGTTCAGATCAAGACGCAGATTCCTCCATTTTCCCGTTGGCTCTGACCTCTGAGCAACCACTAGAGCCTTCTGCTCTGAAAACAATGGGACCGACAAAACCATCAAAGTTTGAAAAAGCAGACCAGTAGCCAAAACACCACGTCTGAAACTGGCCACTGGAGTAGTATTCATGGTGATTTAGACCTTCAAAATCAAGCGCAACATTAAGATTGTCAACAGAAAGGAGGGAGAGAATTTAGAAGAAGGTGAGTCTCAGCAGAGGTTGAGAGGTAACTATCTATCTCTTGGATATGAAGGCAGTATGATTAGATAGAGATGGTTGGCTATGGCGGGTGATGATTCTCACCTGCCAACTCCTTATATAAACACCACTAGGCCAATCCAACAGTAACTTTGTTAAGGCTGAGCATTCAGCAGCAGGAAATACCATAATTCAATTGCTTCAGACACATTTTCTCGAAATTTTTTCCAAACTGGGCAGTTTTGAGATTTTAATTCTCAAAATAGGCTCGGTGAAAAATAATTGACGGATATAGGCACTCTGCAGCACGGAGCCAGCGTCTTTCGCCCTTTTTGGCCCAGGACAAACACGCTGGCCGAGCCAGCGTCTTTGACAGAAAGACGCTGGTCGCCAGCGTCTCTCTATGTATTTTATTTTTTTAAAAAAAAATCGGTATTATTTTTTTTTTCAAAATATTAATATCACATTTAATTAAAATGAATTAATTCAAATCATATGCCTATCAAATTTATTTTTTTGTTAAGGTTTAAGGGAAAGACCGATATACTTACATGTCTGATCAAAAGACGTTATCTCGTTCAATCCTCGTTATAAAAACTTAACTTGTGTATATCTTATATATATATTTTTTTATATTTTAGAGGTGTTAAACTGGTCGGATCTCAAAACGGGACATAACTACGCGGTTTGGGACACTCAAACGCGGTTTTGAAGCCTTAAACGGCTTTTTTTGCGAGAACCCCCAACACACAGGCCCTTTGGGCCTGCCTATAGCCCCGTCTTCTCGAGACCTTCGAAACGACATAAAATACGCCCCGTTCCGATAACCGAACGCAAAGATACGCCCCTTTTCTCGTTCGAGGCCACGACGTTTGTCCGCTTCTCCCCAGATTCTGAACTCATGTCGGACTGGAAACTGCCAAATCAAGACTCCACCTCGTGGCTTACGTCGAGACCTTCGAAACGACTGCTCACACGCCTCGAACGGATCACCGAGCCAAAAGTTATTGCGTTTCACACCCATGTTCCAACCCCTACGCACCATCTTACCGCTGGACAACAAACTCCGGTTTAAATACCGAGTGTGAATTAATTAGTTTTAATTTTATAAACATTTGATATTAAAATTTAATTTTCCAACCCCTACCTAATTAACTAAATATAATTTTCCAAAAAATATTGAATTTAAATAGTTTTAATTAATTAGTTTTAATTTTATAAACATTTGATATTAAAATTTAATAAACGAATTTTGAAAAAAAAAATAAAATGAGGAAAGACGCTGGCCCCCAGCGTCTCTATCCGGGGCCAGGAGCCGCTGGCCAACCCTAAAAGTGCCTATATCCGTAATATAAATTTACCCGTGCCTATTTTGAGAATTAAAATTGCGAAAGTGCTTATTTTGGAAAAAAATTCCATTTTCTCCTCTTTTTTTCCCCTTTCAAAGATGAAGCAAAGAACCAAAAGTAAACAGAGAAACAAAGGAAGATGCGGCCTTGTGGGTAGCATCTTGAAATGTTATAGTCATAGACTCATAGTATTTTGTACATAAAAGAAAACTTTACGTTTAAAACGGCTAGTTGCCAAAAAAGCATTGCCATACAGGCCCAAAAGAATTGACTGGTAGGACTCTGGTTCGGCATGAAAAGTGACAGCAACAGCACCCTTTGTTGATGAATCAAAAGCTAACTGATTAACATGAATCAATGGTTTTACATCAAAGAGTTTTGAAATACTTGCTAAGCAGCTCTTTTCCCTCGCAATATTGGTGGAGAACTTTGTACACTTCCATCAAAAGTTTCGGAAACCGGCTGGTAAAATAGAAATCAAAACCTTCAGGAAATGAGCCTAATGTCTCCTGAATCTCTGTAGGAAGCTCTCCATAGTGGTTGAACTTGTTCCTCACGACACGCAGCAAATCGCAAACACTATCGAAGTCGTACTTTCTATAGCTAGTTATGTCGTCAAGGAATGATTTGTCCAACTTTTTATCCCATTTCCCATTCAAAGCATCACCTCCAACACTTTCTAATGCATTCAGCAATTCTGATTGGCTTTCCCTACCTTCTAGCTCGACACGGTCACTTGCATCGCGAAGAAACGAGAGTCGCGTATCAGGACTCCAAAATAGTGGATGATGAAATACCGACGCTGCCTTTGGCCTGCCAATCAAGCAAATATCATATAAGCCTACATAATAAGTAGGTCCTCGCACACACATAAAGTATACTTTTGAACAAGAATAATAAGTTTGCATCAAAGTCCTTACCTGAGATCCGGATTAGGATCCAAGAGACTGCTAATTAAATCAAATGCCTCCGATATATTGTCCACCAAGAAGAGATCCTTTCGGTTGTTCACAATATTTGAATCTCGTTCATACGAATCACCGAAGGGGTGTTTACCACCAGTAATACTAAAGAAGAGAACGCATCCTAAACTGAACAAATCCACTGCACGGGTTTGGCGGCCATTTTTTAGTTGCTCGGGTGCACGCCAACCTGAACTCCCAACTCCTGCAAGTTTAAAGAGCCTAAAGATGGAGAATTTGCAACTTTTATATGCAGTAATAGTTATTTAAGTAACAATGGTTCATTGATTAGACTTAACATACTACATGTTGGTGCACCTAATGTTATATAAGAAAACCTTACAAAGTGAGAAAAAAAAAAGTAATACAAACCAGTAGCATGGGTCAAGGAAGTCATGTCTCCAATAAGGCGCTTGCTGATGCCCATATCCGAAAGCTTAGCGCAAAATGTATTCTCCTTGATTATCAACACATTATGAGGCTTCAAATCTCGATGTATGAATCCTAGCCCATGAAGATGAGCGAGGCCAGATACCACATCTCTGTTAAAAGGCAAATGCATAACAACTTAAGCAACCAGAAAAAAAATACTACAGCAAAGATTTTTCTTATTATATATAAACAAATTACAAATAAATGTAGAAAATCACAATGACATGAAAACAAAAACAAAGTGCAATAATGGATATTAAATTACCTCATCAATTTTAGTATTTGTGTTGAAGGGTAGCCATTGGACCTCCATAAACTAAAAGATGTGTTCCTGCCTATCCTTTCTTGTAAGTGCACAAAATCGCCATTCAACGACTGCAAATCTGTGTCTTGAGAAGCTGCACTCTTTTGGGGTCAAGAATAGAGTGATACCAAATCATTCAAATTACAAGTACAACGCTCAAGAGAGATATAAACAAAGTCGTCATCATCCACCTCCCCATACCAGCGCACAATGTTAGGATGGTGATCCGAATCAACAAGATTTTTACTTTCTTTTCGTGCCACAGCATAATGGGTCTTCAACAGACGTTTAACCGCTGCTGGACGACTATTATAAACACCCTCGAACACGACTGTTCCATTGCTCCCCTTTGCGATCTCCTTACTAGAAATGTACAAGTTCTCATTTATCTGTCGTCCCTCCGCGTAGGCACTTACTAAACCACCTCCTTCGTTTTTATCAATCTGACTGTTGTTCTTACTGGCTGCTACTTTTTTTGTCCTCGTTTTTTTGGGGACCGAAGGCTTTAACTTTAAGTCTTTGTCCCGCTCTTTCGATTTGATAAACGCGAAGTAACGCATAGCAATACCTACTATGAGCACAAGGAAGAAGCACAACAGCAAAAAAGCTGGCCACCAATATTGCCTTAGATAAGCTTCTCCATCGTTAAGATCAGCAACCGGTAAAGCTATAGCAGTCATTGGAACGCTTTCAAAAGGTGACGAAGCCCACAACTCTTCCTAAACCCCACTAATAGGAACGCTTAGTTGCATGTCTGGATGCTCAACAGAGTATGGAACAACCTCCTTATCTCCTACTAAAGCATATGACGAGTAATCAACAGAACCGACCAAGGAAAGATGATCAGAATGGCCACGGTCACGAAACCGGAAAACCCTAACGTTGTTTCTCTGGCAAGACGTCGGTACACCGTAATCAGCCTTGTTCTCCAAACCAACAGTCTGCTGCATGCTAAAAACGCTTTTGGAGCAAGAAATGTCCGATCCGGAAGAGAATTCGGCCGTGACATCAGAATACATGAAATTCCATAACACATTCCTGGATTCAGAGTAAGCCATGAATGCATAATCTGTTCTTATGATATAAACCAGTTCATCCAACTCTTGAACAGACTGACCAGGCTCCAAAAACCTTGTAACCGAATTTCCTAACGAGACCAAGTTGTTCCCATCAAACGACCTCATTTGCACAGGAGAAAAGATCTGAACCAATGCACCTGTCTTGGCATCGAGCACACTGACACTAGTCGTCATATGCCCTATAATTGTTGTACCATTCACAGACATTGGTGTACTACTAACGAGAGCTTTGGCACTTGTTTTAAGCCTCTGAAACACATTCAACAAAAATTGAATGAAGATCATCAGAAACCATACTATCAAACGCCTAACCCTAATGTTGATTTTAAGTCAATGGCACCTATATGCATAAATGAAGCTACCTTGGTAATCCCTTTGGACTTGACATGGATATAGAGCTTCCAATCAAGGCCGACGTCTATGTAAGTGTCAGCTTTGTCTTCAGCATGGTACGAAGAATAGATTGGAACACCGGACTTGTAAGTCCAGTAAATTCGCTTCGAATCAAGCTCCACCAGAGACATAGATCCATCCCACGACACAACAATCACCGTATTATTCCTGTCAATTGCATAACCGATCAGATCTGAGATTGCGAAATCGAAATTGAACGGTCATTGAACCTTGTTCTTACATCATTATAAGCCAAAAACTTCGTCCAAGACTCTCTAGATCCATACTCTTGCATCACCCACACATAAAACTCCAATTCCTTTTGGTAAACAAAACACAACCGTGCTCTTAGCTCACATACCTTAGCGGTACCGAACTCATCTGACGGTAGAACGTCTGAATTCGAAACCGGCAACAATATTTCCCCAAACTTACAAGCATGTAAGTCAAATGTAAGCACAACACTCTTTCGGTTTTCTTGTTTTGTGACAACAACCCAATGAAGAACACCGTTCAAGGAGCAAGCCGCTCCCCAACGAGGCCCATCATATAAGTTATAAGGGTAGCCATGGAACGACTTCCAACAACCGTTTTTGAAACTATAAACCCATGATAGATCGGCTCCATTATCATGCTTATCCGTGTACTTGTACACCTCTAAGATCATAACAGGAATGTCAGGAAGAAACAAGAGACCAAAGGTGAAGAAGAAACAGTCCAATCTCCCTCTTCCTGAAAACATAATGACAAACGTTCTCCTACGCCTCCCCTTCCAATCCGTCCTAGCATGTAAACGTGTGTCGAAGAAGTTTTCAAGCCTCATCAACCATCCCAACTTCTTCAGCGCTTACGATCACAAATCCGTGACCGTATTCGTCGACAAATACGGAAGACTCTACTGCGGTCTACTAGGGCACAAAGGGAGCGATCGCCATCTTTCGTACATGGTGCGCTACATTCCGATAGATGATCGTATTCGACGATTGCTCTCGGAGCCGTCGAGCCCGATGGTGTGTTTCGCCACGGAAAATGATCAATTCCTGTTCTACAAAGCAGGATCCAGAGAAACCAAGCTGGTGGTGATCTTGAGAAGAGTAAGGAAGATGAGACAAGTCAAACGGCGAGACTTTTTCATCGTCGTCGTCCACACGTCCACTGGATCTAAGAAGAGTGGATTTCTGATGCATAGGGGAATTAGCAGATGAGCCTCAGGAATTGGCGGCGACCAGGAATGCAAGATCGGACGGGAAATGCAGGAGAAAAAATAGGGTTCGAGGCTTTTTTGCTGATCACGGGAAGCCCCCGTTAATTGGACTGATTTGCATAAAGTGGCCCGTTTATTGACTAGTGAGCAGTGAGCAGTGAGCAATGAGCAGTGAGCAGGGGTGTTCAAAAATATCCGATCCGTTCATTCCGACCCGACGAACCGAAAATCTGATCCACGAAAATCCGAGTCCAACGGAAAAGTATCCGAATCCGATACAATCCGAGAAAATTAGTCGGATAATCGACCGGATACGGAATAGAAATTTACCCCTAAAATCCGGCGGAACGTTATCCGATCCGATCCGATAAAATTATATATATTCTTAGTATAATGTAATATTTTCATGTTTTAAACTATGTTCTTTTTTGAAAATTACATGTCAAATGGTAAACTGGATATCCGTGTTGGATATCCGATCCGATCCGAGATAAACGGATCGGATATCCGGATATATGCGGACCGGATACGGATATCACTTTTGAGATTTTTTATCCGGTAATATCCGATCTGTTTAGCTGGATATCCGTCCATGAACACCCCTAGCAGTGAGGACATCTCTGTCTTTCCTTTTCGGTCATCCAAAAATTTGTCCATCTCTATTTCTTTCCATTTATACCACACATCTATTACACTTTTACCCTTACAAAAACAAACAATTACACACAATTCTACCCTTTTCATCAAACTTTTATTCCTCTTTCCTAAAATCCTCAAATTAAATTAATTCAAGGGAGATTCTTGTTGGTACCCCTGTGGTATCGATAATTCCTTTTGGTGTCCCATGAATTTTTTTTTTCCTTTTGGTACCCCTGTACTTTATGCATTTTCCTTCCCGTGCCCAAAATTCTCTATCAACACACTTTCCGTCCAAAATATTTATCTTCCGTTTAAAATCTAAACAACAATTAAGGAACAAAAATAAAAAAACAATACAGCAAAGAGAAAAAAAAACTGAGAAATCCAATTGTCTTCCTGTGCCCTTTTTTTTTGTTTTGTTGAAGACCCAGAAAACAATTTAGCCACCTGTTCTTGTTTTGTTGAAGACCCAAAAACAATTAAGCCACCAATTGAAGATCAAGAACTGTGTTATGGTTATGCAATTCCTTCTAATTGCTTATCTGGTTCATTTCTATTTGCTTTTGCAATGTCCCCAAATTGATTGAAATAAGTAATTCAGTTAAAAAAAAAAAGAGAGTTGGGTTTTTGGGAGAAGGATGTTTAGGTATCGGTTGATTAGATGTACTTACAATGACAAATTTTTTCCAAAGTCCTCACTCCTCCTCGAACTCTCCATCTCCACATAAACCCTCATCAAGGAGATGCAATCCGGCCTCGTCCGCATCGCCCTCGAGTCGGACTCCTCCACCCCCGTCCCCTGCCCCCTCCACTCCATCCCCATCTGGACCCTCTTCTGCAACGGCCGCAAGATCGGCTTCGCCTTCCGGAGAAAGGCCTCCGTCCCCGTGGATGCATCAGCCTCGCTGAGAAGCCCTCCTATGCCCTCTTCGTGTTTCTCTCTTAATTGTTGCAGGCTATATTGTTTTATTGTTTTTTTTTATTAATTGTTGTTTCAATTAAACGGAAGATAATATTTTGGACGGAAAGTGTGTTAATAGAGAATTTAGGGCACGGAAAGGAAGATATGTAAACTATAGGGGTACCAAAAGGAAAAAAAAATTTCATGGGACACCAAAAGGAATTCTCGATACCACAGGGGTATCAAAAGGAATTTCCCTTAATTCAATCAACAAAAAAATGTGTATAGTCTAGGTTAATTACAATTGAGCATAAGTTAATGTATGAATAATTTTTATTTAAGTTTCTCTACAAAACAAGATCAGTGATGGGCTAAAAAAAAATTAAATCCATGATTAAGGCCTTAATCAATGATTATGGCCCAACCCAATCTTATTTTGGGTATCCGCATCTATGTGGCTTGTGTGTCTGTGTGTGTTAAGGCCTCAATTGACTGCTACAAAACCCTACTTTTGCATGTATGGATGTGGGATTTGTGTTGTCTGTGTGTGGCCGCATCTTTGTGGCTTGTGTTTGTGTTGGTTGGGCTGACAATTTTCTTGGGTTGCCATTGTTGATCCATTCTTGCTCGATCGACATACATATATGCGCATTCATGCGGAAACCCTACTCCATCCTCATTTGCGCCGCTTGCTTCTTCTAACTCTCTTCATTCGCTCCCAAGAGATAACCCTAACCCTTGCTTCCTCTGTCTCCTTCCTTGGATTTCTCGAAGTTTCTTTGCTCATCCTACCCTCCTCCCTCACACAATTAGGCTTCTGGTCTCCTTTCTTGGTTTTGCTAGCACGCCATGGCTTTTGACCCGCCGACCGGAGGAGCTTCCAGTCTCGATTACTTCGCCGATGAGTTCAATTCACCCCGTCCTTCCCTCGATGGTTTGTCGGAGCAGCCTTACTCCGAGTATGGGAGGTGCGATTGGGGCTCTGATTGCAAAGGCGTCCACTCTTACAGTCACAATTGTAGATCGGACCCTTTAGTTGGCAACTACGACGAGAGGGAGGCGATGTCAAGGAAGGTGGAGGAGCCGGCGGTGGACTCCAAGGAGATGGTGGTCATCGACGACGGCGACGGAGAAACCATCCGAGATTCTTACGAATCTGAGTAGCTAAGTCCCTTCTAAGCTTCAAGTGTCTCATATTTTTGTGTTTTATCCTATGTCTTGAGTTTGGCAGAAGTGGAGGGCAGCTTCAGGGGTTTTGTGTGACAGGAAGGTCCCGCTCAAGCTCAAGGGCAAGTTTTACAGATCTGTTATAAGGCCTGCGATCCTTTATGGCGCAGAATGTTGGCCGACGACAAAGGCACAAGAACAGAAGCTTGCAGTTGCAGAAATGAGGATGCTTAGATGGATGTGTGGCCACACGAGGATGGATAGGATCATGAATGACGAGATCAGAGGAAAGTTGGGAGTAGCAAGCATAGGAGACAAGCTTCGGGAGTCGAGACTTCGGTGGTTCGGGCATGTTCAGAGACGGAGCCCTGACGCCACAGTTAGGAGGTGTGAGCGCTTAGACTTAGGGGTCTGTCGGAGGGATAGGGGTCGGCCGAAGAAACGTTGGATGGATAGCATCAAGCAGGATATCAAGCTGTTAGGGATTTCAGTAGACTTGGCTCAGTGCAGGAAGAGTTGGAAGGAGAAGATCAGAGTGGCAGACAACGAGGCTTCTAGTTGAAAGGAGTTGGTCTTCATTTTTGTAGTATTTTATTTTGTGTATTTATTTTTGTCTCTTGTATTTTGTAAAGCTGGTGGTTTTACGAATCTTGGGTTTTCTCGGGCGCTTTCCATCTAGGTCTGGAATGCCCCCATCTTGACCCCCCAGACCCTGCATATGCGGGATTCACTGGGTAGTTGTTGTTGTTGTTGTTGTTGTATCCTATGTCTTGAGTTGCATGTTCGATTTGATGAAGCTCTTTGATCCTGTATGAGTTTTTCATTCTCTAACCCATACCTTCATTCCTGATTCCCACCTACCAAACATCCCTAAGACATACGAAAAAAAATCCAATAAAATTCATAAATATTTGGAAAGTATCATAATTATCTTGACTTTCCAAATCCGTACATGATTAATTGCATGTAGGTGCTATAAGCTACTATTAAGTAATTTCAAGAAAATGGGCAATGGTCCATTGGAGTTCACTCATACGCGTGTTATACAAACCAAAAAGCCAATTAACCACCCTTTAATATTTACATTTAGCCAATAATAAATCAACCTTTATATGCAACAATTTCAAAAAATTATTAAATGCAAAAAATATAACAAATAGAGCACGTACTCCGTATAAAATACAAGCGATAGTTACGCGTAATTTTCAGTTCGCTCCTTCCCCCAAACCCCACAAAAACCCGATTTCCAAATTTCACGTTTCAGAGAGAACAAGCATATGGATCCGCCGTCGAGACAAGCCATGGTGGACGATCCTCGTCAATCAGCCGTCGACACGTGGTACCACTCTTCTTCTCATTCCTCTGTTTCTGAATCCCAATTTTTTCTTTCTTTTTTTTGTTCTGTTTTTGAAATTCGGGTGATCGGATTTTGCTTTCAGTTGCTCGTGGCTATACGATTGCTGTCAGAGCGTGTTCGACTTCCTCTGTTGCAACGCCGATTGTTGCTGAATTGATCAATCCAATTGCTATGTAAATCTCCTCCATGTTCGTCTTTCCAATTTCATGTTGAAGCCTTTGGAATAATTGAACTGATTTACTTATTTTTCCTTGCTCCTAAATCCCTAATTATGCACCGTTTGAAATACACAGATTATTTGTGTTAATTTACTCAGTTTTCATGTTGGATTATGCCCTACTAATAAGGAGGGTTCAACGGATTGGGTCACCCGTGACCCGCAATTAGGGCTGAACAAAATCCGGTCCGAACCGGATTTTTGGATCGGACCGGTACCGACCGGGACCGGACCGAAGCACTTCCGGTCCAGTCCTCGGTCCATGAATTTTAGAAATCCGGTCTCCGGTCGGATATTTATAAAAATTTAATAAAATTTAAATTTAAATAAAAATTATATTAATTTTAATGTTTTTATAGTTTATTTTTAATATTTAAATTTCACATTTATATTAATAATATTATATTTTTCATAATTTACATATAATTTATCTAAATAAATTATAATTTTTTCAATAAAAAATTAATTTTTACTTCAAATAATATAATTTTTTAAAAAAAACAAAATCCGGTCCGGTCCGGTTTTGGACCGGTGCTCAGCCCTACCCGCAACGGCCCGATCCGCATATAACTGATCGGGTCAAGGGTAGATTTTTATAGTTTATGGGTCACAGGTTGGCTCATCCGCGACCCGACCCGTAACACCAGCAAATCCACGGATCGGGTCACGAGTCGGATCGCGGGTCACTTTTTAAATTTTTTACGGTCGACCCGACCCGACCAGACCCGACCCGTTATTGTACTATTTAACACGTACATGACAAGTTTTGTAGGCTTCTTTCTGCAAGTGTTTAGGCTCTTCTGGATGGGAACACTCTAGACTAAATTTCACATTAAAGTTTGGCATTCGTGAATGCATAAGAATGAGCAAAGTGTTGATTATGAGTTGATCATGTTTTGGTTTGCTTTTTTGGCTAAACAAACTATGCCTACACATACTAATAAGAAAGTAGTGCCTAGTGGATCGATTACGACTTTTTAGTTGACCATGTGCTCACACCCACAATGATTGTGAGTTACATACACGTAACAAGTGGAAAGGCATGTAGTAAACCTATAATGATCGATATCATCTATCTACAAGCACTCAATCACGATAACCAATTTCCTATAACATCTTTCAAAAAGTGTTGTTACTTTTTATTAGCTTGTAGCATCGCTGAACCTAGTTTATTGCTGGCAAATGTACACAACTTGCATGTGCTTTGGGGAGAAAAAAGTCTTCAAAGTGATGGACAACCATCCATAAGGTCCAAATTACACCACAATCCCAAATCTATTTATTCTCCAACATTTTGCAAGAGAACCATATTCTTGTTTGTGGGCTTTCATGACACCCATATTCATATTATGTCATCTTCTAAGTCGATTTCCAAAGACTTTTTTTCCGTTACCATTCATCCTTACCGGACCTTATGTACTATGGCTTTTGTTGGGAACTATCCCTTATCAAAATTCATAATCTAAACCATCTATCATATAAGTACATAGGCTACTCCTCCTATTGCCAATTCGTTTTAGGATAGAACCCCATGGGCTTATGTGGTTAGGCCCATTCGCGCATATGCGCACGACGGTCGCCCCCTCCGTCATCATCTCTCCGGCATCGGGCCCACCGGATTCCGATAGCTTTCTAACGTGGTTTGAGCGTTTCAGTTTTTGATGTTTACGTCGATTCGGATGAGTCTATTGATGTTCGCCTAGCGGTTCTCTCCGATGGTATGTGTGGAAAAACTAAATTATGAAATTCGCTTCATCAAAGGCCTTTTCAATACCGATTCGCAAATCCTCCGTCCCGCAAACACGTCCCCTCGCACGTCCCAATGATCTCTATTGGTCGAAAGCTCAAAATTACACTTTTTCTTGTGTGTTTTTAAAGTCAAAAAGTGAGCTTTCGACCAATGAGGATCAAGGGAACGTGCTAGGGGACGTGTTTGGGGGACGGAGGATTTGAAGCCCGAATGTAGAGCAATCCTGGCCGATTGAACCCACTTGGAAACTTTTTTTAACAAAAGACTTCCTTTTTCTTGGGATGGTATTTATTTTATTTTATTGTAAAACATGTTTGGAATCGTAGAAATATTGGCTTGACAATACGAATCAAATTTGTTCATTATTTCAAAACCCACGACTACCATAGTCCTACTTTACCCTAATCAACAAACACGTACCATGACATAAGTTACAAAATCTAATCAACAAGCGATAGGACATATCAACAAGCAATAGGACATAACTAGGTTAGATCATAGCTATCAAAAATCATCATCATCATCATTATCTCCAGCTTTCTTAAGCTTAGTCTTCCCACCTTCCTTACAAAACGGAAGCTTCATAGGCCCGAACTTACTCTCAAGCTCAACATTCCCTTGCATCTTATACCCCATTCCCCTCCCCCTAATCACATCCCAAACCGCCGATCCCAACTCCTTCGGACTAAACCTAATCGGCATCTCCACTCTCCCCTCCGATTTCTTCTCGATTTTCGCCTCCTTCCCCATCTTCCCGTCTCCGATCTTATCATCTCCGAGCCAAACCTCGTATTCCACCGCCTTCAACCCGAAATCGAAGTCGTTCTTGTTCCCTACCTTAACGTGCATAACCGCGCTTGTTTCCTCGAACGAAAGGTCCTTGAGTTCAATCTTCATTAGTTCCACTTCCGGTTTGTAGGGAACCGGGATCTCACCGCACTTCTCGAGTGGAAGCGTGATTCTTCCAATTATAGGTACATCGACAATTAGCTCCACCCTTGCGCGGTATGGTAGGATGCTTCCTTCGTTGATGTCGGCGTATGTCTTCTTCAAGTCTTCAAAGTCTAGCCTACATAGCAGAAGAGTTGAAGAGAATAAGAGCCAACCAAAATGTACGTGCATTTTGAAAACGTAAACGGAAATGAAATGAATCTTTTTACTGACATTCAATATAGTAAAAAATTATCCCTTTGGGCCTCCTCTAGACATAAAAATAACTAATTAATTAACTATACAATTTCGATGAGTGCATCATGACATCAAAATGAATTGTAAGCTAGATACAACTCTATCAATCATTAATTCTGAAAAATCTCAATCGATGTAACATGATATTATGGCTCAAAAAATCACATTGTATGCAATTTAAGGGTTGTATTGTGTGTACGCACTTGAGAGGAATGTTGACGGTCTCGGAGCCATGGGCGTGGAGCGTACCGGCGTCAGGAATGAGGCCGGTCGCGAGCTTCCGACCATCGGATTCAAGGAGGTAATTCATGTCAACGAGGGGGATAGGGACAGGGTTCGGATTCGCGATGACGACATCAAAGACGAGATCAGCATTGTGGAGTCCGATGGACTTGATGTGGATGGCGGCCATGTCAGCGGTGGGTTTTCCGAAGCTGACGGCGTCTTCGACATCATGGAAGAACCCTTTGACTTTGTCCATGAATCCAGCTCCTTCCTCTCCGCTGTCTTTGTTCGCCATTGGTCGCCGGAGTTTCCTAGCTAGGATGAGCACAAGACAATGGAAAACTTAGAGTTTGGATGTACGTGATTGAAGAAAGTTTGTTAGGATTTGTTTTAGAATGAGAAGAAAAGGGGTGGAGGAAATGTGTGATTTGGCGGGTTTTGGGGTCGTTAACTTGAAAATAGGAGGCGGGAGCCGCTCTACATCGATCATGTTTTCAACGGTCATTTTTTCAAAACAATTGAAGTGGATATTTTGCAAAGATGTAGATTACTAGATTGGTTGACGTATGTGATGGTGTTAAAAGTCTTAGCGGATTGTTGTAACGGTTTTTCTATTATGTACACTAAGGACACGCTATAAGCGTATAACATATAGAAACTAGTTTATTACCCGTACCCGGTACAAAATCGGTAATGCTTTTTTAATGTATTATTCAATTGATAAAAGAATACGTAATAATATTATTGGAAATTAGATGTTGACATCGTCTTTTTCATCCGAAATCGTGGTAATATTTTTTAATCCGAAATCTTGATTTGATGTTAAGAATAACGGAAATTTCACACGGTGACTCTGAGGTTTAACATGATTCATGAAGTGTACTAAAGTTTGACATACTTCATGCGATAACCTTGAGACTTATACCAAATTCGTGCAATAACCCTAAAATATATACGAAATTTGTCACGTGTCCAAAAGGTTAAAATTCATATTAATGCTTAAATTTGTGAAATTAAAAAGAAAATTAAAAAGGGTTTGACGATTATTGAATTATATTTGATCGGATACTAATATTAAATGTTATAATAAAATAAATTGTTTTTTCCAATTCATATTATTATCTTATAAAGTAATTAATAAAAAATAATCAAATAAATTATTTTTAAATTGAAAATATTATAAAATCCAAATAGATTTAAATCTGAAAGTTTCATTACATTAATTGATTTGTTTTGCATAAATATTTTGATTGTAAATAAATTTCGAATTTTGACATTTTACATTATTTATTTTATGAGAAAGGAAATTTTTAATAATACAAATAATTAAAATTTTCAATGGCCATGGTCATTGATGAAGACTGAAGAGTCATACGATATATATGAAATCACAAGTGAATTATTTTATTCCACATATATATTTTTTATAATTGATAATATTTTTATATGAAGATAGAAATGAAAAATTAAGTTAATTATGGTTTATTTACATACATCTTTTAGAAAATAAACTTGTATTAATAATGATATTTTTGAAATATGATAAATAATTTAATATGTCTTATAAAATTATAATTAATTTAATATTGGTAGATTTACAAATCATTACAATTTATATATGAATATTAAATTAAATATGTTAAGATTTAACAAAACTTGTTTTAGCTTTCAAAGTATTCGTCAATATTATATTATATTATATTTAACAAAATTATATGTTAAAATAATCCTTTACATAAATAAATAAATTAAAAGAACAATATATATTGTTTTAAATATTCTAGATCAAAAGTTTCTTCAAAAATTTGTTTATGAAGAATTTGTTTTTTAAATTTAATGGCAAAGCAATTTGTAGATATATTAGTGGTTTTGTTTTAAAAAATATACGAATGATGTTTGTGTTAAAATTAACTTTATCTACTATATATCAACCTACATAAAATACGTCCATAATAACATTATATTTTGTTCTTACTAAAAAACATCTAAAAAATTTTAATATCTAGTTAAACTTGTTACTTAAATTATAAATTTAGGGGATAAAGAAAAAAGATTGACAAAAAATGTTGCAAGTAAATATATGATTATAAAAACAAAGTTGTAGAGTTACAAATAAGATTTAAAAAATTAAGTATAATTTTGATTCATAAAAAAAGTGTAAGCAAATAATTAAAAAAGATATATATTCGATGGAAAAAGATAGAAGTTAGACCATAAAATTTGTATGTACTAAATCTATCACAGAAGTCCAATCAAATTTGTTCTCAAAACCATTTGTAATAGATGAAGTAACCCATAAAACAAGCCTCGTGTTATTTTACACACCATCGGACATTTTTAAATTATTCCAAGATGAAAAAGTGGTGTTTGGTTCCATACTTCCATTTTCTAGTATAGTGCCTGCACACTAAGCTCCCTTTTGCTAATATTCTTCCCCCTTTCCATTCTTTCAAACATATACCTAGAATCCACTAGCTATCAATATAGTTGTTATATGTAAATTTGATTAGTTAAGCATCATATATGCCCTTTTGGACTTTGAGATTCGAATATGACAAAACATATCCTAGTGTCCACTTCTTACCATAAGACCCTTGTCAAAGCACATGTTCGATAGTGTGTTTATCTCTTTGACGAGATGTAAGAATTAATCCCAAATTTAGTATATATCTAATCAAATTTGTGTGTACTGGCTACGCGCGGTTTGATCGATCGATATTGATTATTGTGCATCAATACATATTTTTTCGATCGGTTTGATTGTCTAGCAAGAAAAATGAACTTACATCCTCTTAAATCTCAGTTCGTGTACATATGTACGGTATACCAACATACAAGTCCATAGGTTCCACCCTAAAACCAATTGAAAATGGGGAGAGTAGATCATGTACTTATATAGAGGCACTTTCTCTTTTAATTTCCAACATGGAAAGCGTTTCTCTCTTCCACGCGTCCAATTGTGCAACTTTTTAATTATAATCATCACTCCAGCCCTCATGAGTTCCAAAATTGGCCTCACAAGTACTGGTTACTAGACCGTCAAATTCCAATGAGCCTCCGATAACAAATAAATGGGGTTCCATCTAAAACCATTTGACAATAAAAGAAGTAATCCATCCTACAATCAATTGGTAGTAGGAGAATTTGTCTGATTATCTCAAGTTTAGACGTGAGATTGTATTCTAAGGAACCTTATCGGACTTATGTGTTGGGTTTTAGGATGGTGATCAGCATGAATAGGTTTTTATGGAGCAATCGCCTGGCTTCGTTGATTCTGCCCGGCCATCAGATGTACCTATGTCTCCCGACGAAAGCCCAATATGGCCTGGTTCAGTAAGCTTAAATCTTTTTTACTTGCTTCTAGTTTCCGTGGATATAAGTATGATTCCTCTCTTTTCGTCCTCTCTACTCGAACATGCACTATATATCTATATGTTGGTATACGTCGACGACTTGATTGTTACATGCACTTTTGTTTCTCATACTGAGTCATTGGCGAGGCCGGTCTCTTAATAAGACCTTCTCTTTGAAGGATCATGGTGAGCTTCACTGCTTTCTTGACATTGAGGTGGCTCCCTCTTTGTATTGTTTGGCTGCTACTCTTGTAACCTTCATCAATGTCTAGCTAGTCATCATGTCCTCTTGTGTGACAATCTCAATGCAACAATCATTGCGCGCGCGTAATCATGTTATCAACAATCCGTAAACACATTCATGTTGATTTCCACTTTTAATGTGTCTTGAATCTGAATCACACACTGTGACAGGTAGCACAGGGGTCTCGCTGTGTGTGAACCACGTAAATCTGTGTGCCGTAAATTTGTGTGTCATTCTTGCTTTATTGTTCTCGTTCGATCTCTCGTTACAACATCCACTTTGTCTAGAAGAAGGTTGAGTCCAAAAAACTTCTTGTTCAACACATCACCACATAGCTTGACTTGCTTAACTCCAACCTTCATGTCTTTGTCCCTTCATGAGCTTACGGAAGAGTAATAGGTGTAATAAAACTTGTGATATATAAAGTCGTCATTCATTTTATAACCCAAAATTTTAAGTCAATAGTATGAGTTTGATTTCACTCCCCTGTATATAAATATTAGTGGTTATTCCACTTTAATTGATCGACGTTGGACAAGTTCCCCAATTCTTCCGAAGTACATGAACATAACTTAAGCTTATCATTAACATATGTGAGATGTCATTGGGTTTAAATCAAGCTTAGTGCTAGAGATGAGATAAACCCAACCTCGATCGACAAAGCAATAAGTACATTATTATGGGCCGTTTTGAATTCATGACGTACTAAAGAATAACTAAAATATCATATATTCAAACCCACTTAGGTTTTAAATTCAACTTGGCTAACCATTTACATTATCAATTATTGGGAGGACAAGCGCATAATTTCCACGTTGGTGGACTAAAAAAGATAAACAACTTTCGCTTGCATGAGTGGAGGTAGGAATTTGGAATTCCCCCTAACTCAACTCAATCCCATTGCATGGCTTCCATTGATCAATCTACAATATGTACTACTTGCACCCTACACTTCTATATAAACACTTCTTCCACGAGCACTCAACACTACCTTTTCACAAACCAAAACAAGCCAATATACAAAAAGAAAACGATTTCGCCTTGTATATTCAAGTTTCACCATGATAAGCCTCGGTCCTAGCCGCCCTCATGGGCTCTTGGTGGCTTGCTTAGCGATGTTTGCCTTATCGGGCATGTTTGTCACATGCCAACTTGATTGTAAGTTCTACGACCAATCTTGTCCCAACCTAACGACGATTGTTAGGAACGGAGTTTGGTCAGCAATATCAAATGATACTAGGATGGCTGCATCCCTGCTCCGCCTCCACTTCCATGATTGTATCGTTAATGTAAGATATCTAGCTCTTTTGAAATATCGTATTCATGAACCAAGCTAGCTTACGACCTATATATCTGGTATCCATATGAGGATATCAAGTACAAGTATTGATACGAATCATACACATATCGAGTGTTTGGTTTATTCTGATATCGGTATTAATTATACGAGTCTTTAATATTCTTTACTCGCAAGAATCTTATATACTTGCATTCTTGGTATATTTTTGTGTGTTTTCATTGTCTATGTGGTGTTCATTGGCGAGCGTATAGGGGTGTGATGGATCCGTCTTGCTAGATGATACGAGCACGATGATTGGGGAAAAGGGCGCTCGTCCAAACAAGAACTCACTAAGGGGTTTCGACGTAATCGACAATATTAAGGCCAATCTTGAGAGTGCTTGCCCTAATACCGTTTCGTGCACTGATATCTTGACTCTTGCAGCTAGCTATGCTGTTTCCTTTGTAAGCATAAACTTAGGTCTCAAGTAAGCAATAACTACCAACTAAGAGAAGTTAGTTAACTATATATCTTATACGTTCAAACGTTTCAGGTCGGAGGACCATTTTGGGCAGTACCCTTAGGCCGTCGAGATGGGCTAACGGCACGAGAAAGCGACACGTCACAGATTCCGTCTCCTTTCGAGCCGTTAGAAAACATAACCGCCAAGTTCACTTCCAAGGGCCTTCAACTAAGTGACGTCGTCGTGCTCTCGGGGGCCCACACAATCGGGTTCGCTCAATGCTTCACCTTCAAGCCAAGGCTCTACGACTTCGACGGATCGAGCAAACCCGACCCGAATCTTGACCCTTCGTTGTTGACTAGCCTCGTGCAGACGTGTCCGAATCAGGCAAACTCCGACTCGAGTCTAGCTCCGTTGGATCGGGTCACCACGAACCGGTTTGACAACGTGTATTACTCCAATTTGGTCAACAACTCGGGGCTTCTAGGGTCGGATCAGGTTTTGATGGAGAGCAACACCACGGCTTCCATGGTCCTCACTTATAGTAGATGGCCTCGCTTGTTCTTTAGGGATTTTGGTGGGTCAATGGTCAAGTTGGGTAATTTGGGGGTTCTGACGGGGTCAAATGGGGAAATTAGGAAGAATTGTAGGGTGGTCAACTAGATTGCAAAGGGTTGGACCCGTTGACTTGATTGTAAACCGTTGCAACGGTGGCGGGAAAGGCCTAATGGTCACAATTTCCAGCGCAACGGTACAATATTGTGTGACATGGAATTGCAAGTGATGATAATAATAAATTCACTATCTAAATTTGACTTTAATTCATAGGCCCCAAATGGTTTCAATTCCTACGACGAATTGCTTTCGGTCAAATGAATGAGTTCTTGCTTTCAGGAATCAACGTTTTAAGATATACGTTAATGTTACTCGAATCTGAATTACACACTGCGACAAGTAGTATGTGGGTCTTGTTGTGGCAGGTTGAGTAGGGTCTCTATATAAACTCTCAAAATACCTAGAGCTCTATGATTCGAATTCTAGCTATGTTCCATAATAATACATTGTTTCTCTGCCCATTGACGTAGGTAACACACTGTTACCGAACCATGTAAATTTTTGGATCGATTCTGTTTATTGTTCTTGATCGATATCTTGTTACAACAAAATAAATGTTTGTTTTAAACGGAGAGCAAGTCTGACGATTTGAAAAACATAAACAACACTAAGCTAGCTAGGTTAGGAGTCCCATAAGAAAATATCGAAACACTAACACTATTCCAACGATGGATGTAATGCACAAATGACAAATCATCACTTTTGCTTCCTCATTTGTTGCTACGTACACACCTACGAAGTTCTTGCATATGCCTCGTTACTTTTATATATCGTCGTTGTTCCATCAGATTTTGTTTGCTTGGCTTCATTCAAAGTTGTTGTTTTTTGTTCATCTTCCAAGTAGTAGTGACATCTACCTCTTGGATCTCATTCCTCACGAAGTCATACCTTTTCAATTTGTCGCCACGCGCATACGAGCACCCCAACTTTACGGTCGTCTTCTCTTCCTTCGTATAAGGCCATCTAGGAGAAAACTTGTGTCGCTAAAGGATCAATGATAACCAACTTTGTCCAAGACCCTCCAACACCTTGCACTTGAATAACACATTGATCACTCGATAGGTGGTAACTATAACAAAGTCGTCCATCTAATTCGGTTAACTTTGCCTCAAGACAACCTACATCAACAATCGGTGCCAATATTTCCCCAAACCTAGCTACAAATGAAGGACGGACATTATCAATATCAAACGTTTCGACTTCTTCGCTCATCAAGAACAGATCTCTATCCCAACCTTTGTAATCACAAGCCACCACCATCTTATAATCAAGGTCAAACCCATCATAACCGAATCCATAATACATACAGTATTGCGAATGTAGTTGTAGTGGGGCGTCGATGACTACGTGTGAAACTCCGGTGATAAATTAAGTTATGTATGACAAATTAAAGTAGCCATTGGCCACTTTAACACAAGCTACCCCGTTGCACCATTGCGAAAGCAACTCATGATAAACTAGTTTCCGGCTGGGTGGTGTGCCATTAGAAGCTTCGAAACTAGGTTCGTCCAACCCGATTGGCACGCGGTGCACCGTGTTAGGAAGAATATGGTGAGACGTAGACGTTGTGGTGCCTTATTAATACGCAACAAAACTCATTATATATTATGAAGCAAGAGGACCATAGATCCCTTAGGGTGATAATGCTTGGCGAAATTTGTTGAATAAAGAAAGAAAACATGAAAGTCATCTTCAATTGCTTCACACATAGGAACTCAAGTAAGTATAACCATTTAAGGCTCTATTCGGTGTTAGCAGAATGGATAGCGTGTTCCGCTAGCGGAGGTGGAATCCTCCAAAAGTAGCACTCTTGTTCCCCAAGGGGACTAGGTTCCGCCAGCGTTTTTCATCTTCCATTCTCCGTGAGATGGTTTGCCAAACAGAGCGTTAATAAAAAAAAAGAAATCACAAACTCCCCACTACAAACTCCACTCCTACCATTATGCTATTCTACTAACTCACTTAACCCACCTCCTAGAAATCTAATCCAACACACTTAACTAATGAGAAAATTAAGCAAACAATCCCGTACACAATTGACTAGCAAATTCTTAATTACTAGCAACTATTTTGAATCACAAATTCAACAAAATCTGGATCCTTTATGAGATTTTTCCACTGCTTCGACACGAGTTTACAGGCTAAAATCGATTCGAATGGGAGGTGTATGAAAATCTTCATTAGTATGTCATTAGGGAGATAAAAGGGTAACTGATCATTGTTCCCTTTTGATTCTATATCTTCATGCTCAATTCGGAGTGTTGAAGGAAAACAGATTGAATGTGCATGAAGAAGAGGCTGAGTACTTTACCGCAAAAAGAAGCTCCCAAGTTGTTGAACCCTAGTTTGGAACTGTCTAGAGATGAGATTAAATGAGATTAAATTTTAGATAATTTCCGAACGTAAAAAAGAAACTAATAAGGTAAATTTTAGATTATTTTTTTTCATAACGGTTAAACATCACACTTAAATTTCCATTTCCTTCACACTTTTCCAAACTTTTTACTATAACACCCTTAAATTAATTTTGGAAAAGTGAAACAAAATCTAAGAACTACCTTCAATTACAAAAATATACTTAAGCAAACTTTATATACTGCATCCAACGAAATCTTTACTTTACAAAAATTGAAGACACCAAATCCTTTTTTCTACCCAAAATAAAATTTTCTTAAACAAATATTTACTCTTATTATATATAATTAATACAACACTATATAATGATTTTTTTCTCCTATTTTAAAACTCTAATCTATATAATGTTTTTTTCTTTTATTAGAAAGAGTTTTTAAGTTTAAAATTTTGTTTTCAAGAAAGTACGTCAAAGAATTGTGTATAACTAATAAACTACCTCAATATGATACTATGTGGATTCAACTTTATTCAATATAAATCTTTATAATGAAGTTCATTTTTATATATGTTTTTCTTATATAGTACGATAATTTTTGATTTTTTATATAAATGATTTTGTAATATTAAATGGTAAAAAAAATAAAAGAAATGAAAATCAGAATAAGGGCTAAATAGATTGAGATTAGCTTTTTTTCCTTTTAACGCTAATTGAGATTTATTAAGGTAAAGAATTCAACAAAATATCTTAATACATAAGACTTTTATTTTTATTATTTTTCCTTTAAAAAGGTTATTAAGATAATTTTAAGTGTGATATATAGTAAAAATGTGTGATGTATAGCATCTTCCCTTCTTTTTTGGGTTTGTTACACCGAGATTAAATTTTCACTAGATTGTTTTTATGATTTCTTTATTAATGGAAAGATTTGGTAAATCTTTCCATTAAGAAATATGGAATTATATTATACATATTCCTAATATATAAATGCATATTTCCTAATACTGTTGTTTTTATACTGATCGTTTTCTTGGTTTCGACCAATAAAAAAAACTCGCTTTCTTGGAACCCTCATTAGTCAAACAACCGATTGAACCCATGTATGATATATATAAACCCATATTTCCTAATTTGTATCCATCAAACAATCCTTTTTTTCCCTATCGATCAAACCAAGATTCGTTGAAAAAAAAAACATAAGCTCAAAATCTCTAGCCTCTCGTCCACCTAGTCAATCTCTTCATCCAAGCCATGTCATTAGAATTGCCTCTCCACAAAGACATAACCATAGAGATTCTCCTAAGGCTCCCATTCGAATCCATACTATCATGTAAACTCGTGTCGAAGCAACTCAAAGAACTCATCAATGACCGAGGGTTTTACAGCCGTTACAACAACAAAACCGTGGCCTTGCACTTGGGGCGCCAAAGCGGCGTCTACTGCCTACTCACAAGGCCCAGCTGCGACACCATCGGGCACCGACGCGACCCTATGTTTTATTTGGCCCTAATGTCTACTTGATTGCATAAAATTACCCTAATGTTTATTTTATTTTTTTAACAAAACTATCAAATCTAATTTATTAAAAAAACCCAAATAGGTTAAGATGCTTTTTTTTTTTTTTGAGAAAAGGTTAAGATGCTAGGTCTATATAAAAAAACGTTGAAATCAAGTGCTAAATGAGCTAGAAAATTAGAAGATGGATGCGGATTTTATACGATGAAATGGGTAAAAATTAGGACAATTTTCCCAGTTTAAGCTACAATTGGATTATACACACACAAGTGATGTAATGATGACGTAAGCATAATGGGATAAGATCGATATTCAGGCAACTGATTTTGGAAGATGGCGAGCGTGCATATTGGAGGGACCCAAGTGTGTCGGAGGGCGGTTAGGAAAATGTGGCGGGAAAGTTTACCAACCGATCGATGGCTCAGTTAGTTGAATTTTCCAATTTAATCACTTTGTTTTTCTTTGTCTTGTTCTCCTATCTCTATTCTTGACGTTTCTTTTAACTTAATTTGTCCTCTCATGAATGATTTGTAAGTAAAGGCTCGAAGAAGAGCACAAGCAAGAAGGCTTAGTGCACCCAACCATGATTTCATGTGTGCCATGATTGATTCCCTTTTTGGGTTGCTAAAATGTCAACCCAACAAATGTAGGTGGAATTGGATATAGTCATGGAACACTATGTGATTAAGCATGATTCATTCATCGTATGTCAAACATTATACCAACATTTGGACCATGTATTGTCGCCTATGATCGGTTCGATCAAGATGAACCAAAGGATGTTAGGTCAAGATGCAACGTTGAGGCATATGAAAGCTGAAAACACGCAATGTTCTTTTCATGTTATGAGCCGAACGCATCCATTATGTTACTCTTTCACTCCTAGCCGTATAATTTGGATAGTTTTTAATTAGATACGTGCATGAGGTATTCTTCTTATTGTCAATTGGGTTTAGGATGGAATCATATCGGGTTTATGTATTGGGTTTAGATATACACGATCCCTCATCTATCAATCCATAGGACTTTAATAGTGCTTACATATGTCATCCTAGTTCCTAGGCATATATTTACTATTTGTTTAGGTTGAGTTTAGCTGTAAAGAGATTGAGATGATACCGCGTGATGTTAGACTAGTAATAAATAGATTGTGATGATAGGCTCATTATCAAGGTGTCAACAAGGTTTGGTGAAAGTTACTTAGGATGTATAATGTCCCTATCTAAAATTTTGAATTTAGAAAGCCTATTATATAAGGTCAATCAGCGAATTACCTTACATATTGCTAGCTGGTTATAAGATAGAACATCATTAACTTATGTAATGTCATTATATGCATAAGGCCTCGGATCTATTGGCTTACAAAGTTTGAATATATGTTGTGCAAAACAAAAGTTTTGTGCGAATATGTGGCTAGTAAAAGTGCAACATAAAATATCAAAACTACATCGTAAAATATCAAATGTGCATATATTCTTAAATTGCATTATTACAATGCATTTTAAAGGATGAAAAATGTATCATAAAGTCTCAAAAGATGCATATTTAATTTGGACCGTAAATAGAGTACATCTAACATACAATAATACAACTCATATTAATTATATGTAATTTTTATGCCACACAAAATTCATATTCTTAGCTTACATGCTCATAACTTAGCATAAAATGATTTAGCATATACCAAGTGCAAAGTCCATTAGGCCCATAAGGCCATAACTTAGCCAACAAACTTGATGCTTAATTTAATTGTGTGTTTGAAGTGTAGTGATAGCTAGAGTGAAACGGTCAAATTAATGTTCGCAACATCATTTTTGATAGCGATTACAAACCACTCCCTCAATTCGGCATCTTCAAATGTAACTTCATGAGCTAAAATACTTCAAATTCTCTCAAAAGTGCATGTCCAATTCGGACTTGGGTCTACAAGTTTTTACTCAAAATACTTATTTTGTCTTCCCTATTTAACTACCAAACCTAAATTTGACTTGTTTGAATGATTGCAAAATTGTGATCGATCGGGTTCATTTTCGTGGGATTTTCGCATGTTTTCAACCAGTGTTCTAAAAATCCCTCATAGTCCTGTCTAGGTCCGGTCTAGGCACTAAACAGTCTCCGTCCGCGTAGCCTTTCAATCCATCTAGGGGATGCAAAGGTGTCCGTTTTAGGCCGTCTAGACGCGAGACAATCCTTTTGCATCTAAAACTGCTTAACGTTTTTTAATTAGAACACTGTTTTCAACTCTAGCCTCAGTTAAATTATTTCTCCTTTTCTCACTAGCTTAATCCTGTGGGAAAAAACCCTTAATTGGTTTGAAGAATTTGACCAAAAGTTGTTATCGTGTGAGACTCTAGATTAAGCAAAACATACACTTTCACATTAATGAAACACAAACTAAATCTATAAGACCCGAATTAGCCGATTTGACAAGTTTTTCAGTTTTTTTGTTGGATTAATCTCGGGGTCAACAACTAAAACTACCAAACGAAAGAGAGGTATTTGACTTTGCTCATGATTAAAATCAACTTCATTGTCTTGTTGCTTAATTTAAGCAAATCACATGTGGGTTTCCCATTAAATTTGGCCTCATAATTAGTGGGTCCACACGCGTAGCAGTTTTGTAAAAGTCAAAGACAATGAAAGAATTCAAGAACAATCTAAACTATTTGCAAACGTATAATACATGCAACGTCTAGTAAGACAGGAACCCTAATTAAACGTAAGATATTAAATAAGAACACATTATAAAAATGTTATTGTCAGAACTAAACTTCATTTTCTATTTTGATGCCGTAAGATTTAGAATAGTTCAAGTACTGATTGGATTATTTTAGAGCACCCATGAAGGGGTGAGAACTATGATCAATTCTAAATGATATAGTATTAAACTTCATTGTTTTATCAATAATGGGTGTCGAAAGACGACCTTGAATTCCTCCAAGGTTTAACAAGTGGACTGGGCTCCTTAGAGCATTTACAATGGGAAAATTGTCAAGATTTCTTAAAAATTAATTTTGTGTCAGAAAAAGGAAGGAAAAATTTCTCATTTTGCAGACATTATTTCTTACATGACAATTTTTTTCAGAGTAAAAAAATGTTGAAAACTCTGATAAAAACTGATTTTTTTTAAATTTTCTTTTATTTATTTGTGGGAAGAAATGTTTAACATTTTTATACAGTGATGCTCTTACCCATTTAATTTTACTCTATTTTTCGGTCTTCAATATATTACAAAAATATATATGTATATATAATTGTGTTGAATCGGTCATAGATTCATAGTAGAGCCCATTTGAGACGAGTCTTCTAGGCATATAATATTTAATGCTTTTTGTTTCACTTGTAGACTTGTAGTAGGTTGTTTCACTTGTAGTATGTTGATCTTAAGTGGTAAAAACAACACGTATGTCATCTCTATTGGTTATTTTCTACATGTAAAAGTCGGATATATTAATCAACGTGGTAAACATTGACTAATGTATCAAAGTTAATTATTAAATTATTGTACGCGTAATCCTGATTAAACTAATAATTGTGTACGTAGAATATAGTGTTCGACTGAGATAAGATGAACATAACACATTACTAATCATTGAACATGTTTTATTCTTCTGATTTTCCACTCTTTTTTCTAATTTTTTTTTCTCCTCCATCATATTATGTCTGCTAGCTTTTCATACCATTCTACTCTATCTATCCATGATTAACGCAAGAAAGGCTACTCGGTAATGGAATCATTGATAATTAATCACACCAAACGAATGGCTACACCTTCACGTTTTAGACACCAATAATAATAGTATTGATTTGTTTGCATAATGTTACGAATCATGCATGCAATATTATTAGTGGACAAAAACATTATAACAAAATTCTTGTGATAGTTACGGGAAACTGTGAGGAATTGACTAAACTAACGTTTACGTTACTTGCTCTACTTTATGTACGTTAGTACACTATATGGGAAGTTGGTGTAATGTAAACTTGAGAATTTTAGTGTTAGGCATGCCTTAAGTAGCTTGCTTCTTCTTGCTTGGTTGTAGTCTCTTTAAGGTTGGTGTACACTAGCTAGGTTTGAGTTTTTCTTAGCTCCAAGTCTCTAATCACAAAGCCTATTGACTTGAATTGTGTATTTACTATTTTAAGGAAGATAACAAAGATTTTTAATCAAGTCATCCCAGATTCTGATTGATAAGTGATGACATTTATGAAAGATTATCGGTTCGAATCTTATTCACTTTTTATAGTGATTACGGGTCTTAATTTGGTATTACAACAAGATGGAGTTGATTCAATAGCTATAGTTGATCTCGTTGAAAAGTGAGTTGGGTCTTGGAGATCAATGGATTTGATTGAGTAGATGGAGTTAGAGTTAAATCAACGAGTAAATAAGCTTGCTTGTTGCATAATGCATTGAAGTTGAATTAGTGTGCTAGAGTGGTAAACTTACATAGAAGGGCAGGCAAAAGTTACTTTTGGAATGATAACATATGTTTTTGAAGTTACTATTACCGAATTCATCGTTTTTACTTCTCTACCGAGATACAACTCCTATGTTCTACAACTAGATGTATTAATCCATTCAGAATTAATTTGTGATAAATCAGGGTTGCGGAGAGAAGTGGGTGTAGATAACCGAAGTGGGTGTAGAACTATAGATAACAAAAACCGAAGTTTGTAAGTTGAATATGACACTCTTTTAACCCAAAGTTTATAGCATTTCTCAAGTTTATCGAGATTAGCTGTCAGATGTTCTTTTTATACTGAGTTAAATCTTAAAATGTTCCACCTTACCCAAATGATACATGGAACCACTCTACCATCTTTAACAATTTTTTTGTTACATAACTCTTTGTCCAAATATACCTCCATTATTTTGATAACATAAAATAGGAAACTTTTAACTAACAACCCAAGAACATCTAAAATAAAACTCTCCTATTCCATGAAATAAATGTCTTGAGGTTGGACTTGCTAATACGCATGTCGTTCACCCTTTTTGTCTAAATGACAAAAACCGCGGGCAAAATGTCCACGTCACTGTTATTACAAACCAGGGCCCACCGCAAAACTACTCCTACCGTAAATAGGGGTAATTCCGTCTTTTCACCCCACCGGCTTTTAATTAATTTTCCGGGCTCCACCCTCGCTCCTCCCCAACAAAAGCAAAGGAGAGTGAAAGAAAACGAAGAAATGGAAGGACTCGTAGATGAAAGCCACGTGGCATATGCCTGTACACCCTGGACCATCTGACGGTCTATATCTAACTCTGCCACTTGCTCCACCTTATTCTCATCCATCTCTCTCACCGGTCTTTGTCTCTGTCCTCTTTGCATCTTTTCCTTTTCCCTTTTTTTTTTTTTACTTTCTCTGAATTTTAAAAAACTCTTTTTCCTTTTATTTTCAAATTTTTTTATTTTTTTTATATTTATTTTCTTTTGGGGCTTCAATCCACCACTTTCGTTTTTTCACAATCTTCACCACTCGAAAAGAGTAAACGGAGAGAAAGAGAAAGAGAGAGAGAGAGAGTGAGGAGATCAAAGCTTCTTCTCCGCTCAAATTTTCAAAGGCAGATCCAATTTCCGGCCTCCTCTTCCACCGGCGGCGAGTCCAGGCGATGCTCCGGCGACGGCTCTAGCAAGGCGCTGTGTTGATTTGAGCAAGGAGGATGGGAGTTTGCACTTCCAAACCCTCGCATAAACTCCGACCTGGTAATGACTTTTTCCCGCCGGCGGAGGACGGCGGAGGCGGAAACCCTAGGGATCAGGCGGAGAGCAGGGAGGACAATGTAGGAGCGGCGGCGGCCGGGAAGAAATCGCCGTTTTTCCCGTTCTACAGCCCTAGTCCGGCGCATTATCTCTTCTCGAAGAAGTCTCCGGCGAGGTCACCGGCGAATGCGAGCTCCAATTCGACGCCGAAGCGGTTCTTCAAGCGGCCGTTTCCGCCGCCGTCGCCGGCGAGACACATAAAGGCGTTGCTCGCGAGGAGGCAGGGGACGGTGAAGCCGAACGAGGCTTCGAATCAGGACGGGAGCGAGACGGATAGCGTCGGAGCTACGCTTGATAAGAGTTTCGGCTTCTCGAAGAGCTTCCTGAGCAAGTATGAGGTTGGGGAGGAGGTTGGGAGAGGCCATTTTGGATACACGCGTGTGGCGACGGGGAAGAAAGGCGAGATGAAGGGACAGAAAGTTGCTGTTAAGATCATTCCCAAGGCCAAGGTTCATGATTCTTGCTCTCCTTTTCTTCGAATTTCGCTATTTTGAATTTGAATTTGTTGAGTTTCGAGAGCAGGATGTGGTTTTCCATGGATTTGTAACTTGTAAGCATGAAAAGTTGATTAGTTTCATTATAATATTATTGGATGGAGGCTTCATGCTTGTGTAGTTGTGTGCCTTTCCTTTGGAGTTGTTACTTTGGATGTGTTGGGATTGTGATATACTAGATCTGTTGAACCACCATAGGTCCACGTCTTGATTGTGTAAACAAATACTGACAATATAATAATCTGTTTCCTGTGGTAGCCATGTGATTGAACACTGTTGAGGTTTTAATATTGATTTTGGTCATCTGATGGGTTATCGTTAGTTGATCTGGCTCATTCAATTGGACTGGGTTGAATCCGCTGATTCCGAGGTGTGTTATGTTTAATTGTTGAATAATGATGCAAAATGATGTAGGCGTAATGAATGATCCAAACAGTAATAGATCTTTTCTATGTAACTGTTTGCTGAGTAATTAGTTTGCACAAGGGATTCACTAAGTAAGAATGGCTTGATGCTTCTTTTATTCCTGCCGATCTGCCAGGGTACCAATGTACAATAATACTGCTATTTGCAATTAAACAAGATAGTAAAAACAGCTAACTGTACTGTGTTAAGATCCACTCATCGGTGACCACAATTGCATTGCAGGCTGTCAGTAGGATATGCCCCAATTTGATTTTTGGGTGGTCCAAGTTGTTTGGATGCATTGACTAAGCAACATGGTCTGTCTGTCTGTCTGAAAGCTAGCTTTGATTTGCTAACAATTTCTGTTTGCGAAGATGATGCCTATCCACCAACATTAACTGCATGATCATGTGTTTTCCATATATGTGTTACTGCATGATCATGTGTTTTCGTATATGCGTTTTAGTGTATCACAAATCTGAACTGTTGTTTCCCTATCAGTTTTACTTTCCTTGTCCATCTGACTTATGATTTTGCAAGGAACGTCTTTTGCATAAGTATCCTCTTGTCTCAAACTCTCATCCGTGTATATTATTTTTGCCACTAGATGACGACAGCCATTGCCATTGAGGATGTGAGACGAGAAGTGAAAATCTTAAAGGGATTAACTGGACATAACAATCTCATAAGATTCTACGATTCATTTGAAGACAGTGACAATGTCTACATTGTGATGGAGTAAGTTGCATTTCACTGTGTTCACTCTTTGACAATGTCTACATATTGAGAAAGTTTGATGGGATTGTGTAGTAGCCGTAATAAATCCTTACATCAGATCCTGCATGGCTTCTTGATCACTGTATTATCTTTTTGCTTAATAGTTGCTGCACGACTATTACAGTTCCAGGCCTTTTTGCCAAAAAAAATTCCCTTCAAATTAGGTTGTAGTGCTTATTTTGGCAATTTAGACAAAAATTCTGTTATTATGTGTATATATGGGACTGTTATTACTACTGATTAACTCTCAAGGGTTTCACATCTTTTCTTATCAGGTTGTGCCAAGGAGGAGAGTTGTTAGATAGAATATTGTCAAGGTAATCTACTGTGGCTGTAATTACCTGTAGTCTAGTATTTTTATCGGATGACAATCTGGATTTCTGCTATTATTTGATTAGCAGAAGTAAAACTTCATTGCTAACTGTGATAAATTACTTTCAACTTGCTCTTGCAGGGGTGGGAAATATACAGAAGATGATGCTAAGATCGTCATGATGCAAATTTTAAATGTTGTTGCATTCTGCCACCTACAAGGTGTGGTTCACCGGGATCTGAAGCCAGAGGTATATTATAATTTGTGCGCAAGTGTGACTGTAATACTTGCATTTCATGTTCAAACTGAAAACTGGATTAGAAACACATCTTCATTTGGTCTTCTGCAAACATACAGTCATCTCTTTGTAGCACCCAGCAGCAGTTTGCAATTTATAGTTCCTTTGAATATAGGCCTGTCATGTAGTTTTCTTGTAATAGATTTCGCCCTTTTGCTGTTTACAGACTACCTGCACTTTCTATTGTTTTCTGGATTCCTTTGGTTTCTTTCTAATTCTAGCCATTTACTTCTTCAGAATTTTCTATTTACTTCGAAGGATGATGATTCACAATTAAAAGCTATTGACTTTGGCTTGTCAGATTTTGTGAAACCAGGTTTGTAATCTTTACTCTAAATCCACATGTTAATATGACCTTGCTTTTCTTTAACCTAGGATATTAAAAGATCTTCTATTTCTCAAATGTTTTGCAGATGAAAAACTTAATGATATTGTTGGCAGCGCATACTATGTTGCACCAGAAGTTCTCCATCGATCCTATAGTTCGGAGGCTGATGTGTGGAGTATAGGTGTCATAGCATACATATTGTTATGTGGAAGCAGACCATTCTGGGCGCGGTCTGAATCTGGGATCTTTCGAGCAGTTCTCAAAGCCGATCCAAGCTTTGATGAACCTCCTTGGCCTTCATTATCATCTGATGCAAGAGACTTCGTTAAGCGCATGTTGAATAAAGACCCGAGGAAAAGAATGACTGCTGCACAAGCTCTTTGTGAGTCTAACTTTTGTCTAGTTTAAATGGATGCCAACCATACTCGGAAATTTTCTTATAATCTCTTTCCATGCAGGCCATCCCTGGCTTAGAAGCCAAGACAAAGTGGTGGTACCCCTGGATGTGTTGATATTTAAACTTATGAAAGCCTATATTCGATCATCTTCTCTCCGAAAAGCTGCTCTAAGGGTAGGAATATATTGCGAGGATTAGACCTTCAGTTTACATACTGTTTCTGTTGTTTTGTTTCCTTGGTCTTCAAAATAAGAGGATAAATGAATGGTCATATGTACTATATGCAAAAGTTGATCTAATGTTCAATACTCAACGTGGTTTGCAGGCTCTATCAAAGACATTAACTGTTGATGAGCTGTTCTATACAAAAGAGCAGTTTGCTCTTCTGCATCCAAGCAAAAATGGAACCATAAGCTTGGAAAATGTTAAAGAGGTATGTCCTTTTTCAAAGTACTTTTGAAAATTGGGTACACGTTTTACATAACATATCACTCATGGATATATTCTTTTTTCTGTTGTATGATTAGGCCTTGATGAAAAATGCAACAGATGCTATGAAGGAATCTCGGGCGCACGAAATTTTAACTTCGGTAGATACTTTGTCATATACTTGATGGATCTTTATTTCTGAGAAAAAAACATAAACTGGTTTTCATCTTACTGATATTATTTATTTTTATGTTTTGGCAGTTGAGTATGCTTCAATATAGACGAATGGATTTTGACGAATTTTGTGCAGCTACTTTGAGTGTTCATCAATTGGAGGCTCTTGAAAGATGGGAGCAACACGCTCGCTGTGCCTATGAACTTTTTGAGAAAGAGGGTAACAGAGCTATAATGATCGATGAACTGGCCTCGGTATGTTTCTCTCAATCCTTTCAAACTGAAAAGCCAATGTAACATTCTAGCTTTCAAACTCTTTACTCACTTGTATGCATTACTTTCGGAATCCGATTTCAGGAGCTAGGTCTTGGCCCTAATGTTCCAGTTCATGCCGTTCTTCATGACTGGATCCGACACACAGACGGAAAGCTTAGTTTTCTTGGTTTTGTCAAGCTCTTACATGGACCATCCAGCCGATTAATCCCTAAACCTCGCTAAACGACTAAAATCGTGAGCTTAATCCTTCCATATGTAAGGTACTTCAACCCTGTCAACTTCTCTCAGGAATCATCTAGTGTCTTCAATCTTTACACCACACCCCTCTTCTGATTTCAACGATTTTCTGTGTGCATCTGCTGTTACTATAGGCTTTCTGGGTTGGACTGAAATCAGTGTTTATTTAATGTACAATATAACATTGTCAATTGTAATTGCTTTGAGGGTCCAAAACACTTGGGAACCCCTTGAAAGCTAATGGTGTAGCTATCAAATTGAAACAAAGAGTTCATCCACAACAGTCAATTTCACTTTGAGTGATCACAAAAAAATGGAGAGATGTTGATTGGTTCAAGGGGGAAATGCAGGACAACAACTGTAGGGTCACTTTCATTACATTCTGAAGTTCATTAAAGAATTTATTTTGATTAATTGATTTGATTTATTTGGGGGAAAGTGGGGACCTTTCTTAGGTGTATCTAGTTGCTGTATGCTTTAATAAGGAATGCATACTATTGCATAACATTGATTAAGGGACGACCATAAATGAGGGCACATGGTTTTCGTCTGCCTTCATTGATTAAGGAAGACTTGAAAAGTCATTTGGGTATGAAGTTTGAATTGTGTTGAGTCTTGTGGACGTGACCAATCCAGCCTGAATATAAGCCCAAAGTTGAAATTGGCCCAACCAATCAGCAGTTAGAAGAGCCCATTTCAATTGCTCTCTCATATATCTAAATTCCTTTCAAATAATAATACATTGCAAATCTGCCATGCACATGCACTCAATTTTAATGTTTGAAATGCTTGTAATTTTTCAAGCACTTTTATATGTTTAAAAATATGAGTGATTTTGTTACAAGCTTTTGAATCACATGCTCAAATAATGAAGGCAAGTGAACGGAAATGGCATCAGTCTTGGAACATTTGTAGAGAATGGTATTTTGAAGACATGTTTATGATTATGTTAGAGATGACATTAGGACAGAATCAATTGGACATTTTCAAATTACGTTGGTTAAATCAATTCTCTATTTACCTCCCTAGTTGTTTTGATAATAGCTTGCTCATCACCATGAGTTCTTAAGAACATTGAAATGATTTGCATTCATGATGCTTGAGCTATGATTACTAACACTTTTACCACGTCAATACTCATTGCATCCACCATGTCCCTTGGCCCCCTTCATCCATCCAGTCTCCTTTTTCACCGCCCACTTTTGTCCAAACAAACCAAAACCATACATATGCATCTCGCTGTCTACAGAGAAAAGTTGAAAACTACTGTGGGCTGTGGCTCCATTTAAAACCACTTGAATGTTGTATGGATCTCACCCGGTTTGATCGACTAGAGCTGATCTATATCCGGACCGGGTACTGAAAAGTCGCTTAAATGAGGAACGACTCTCCCAATTCAATCTCACTATACACATTGTCATGGAGCAAATCACTTGCTTTTACTTGCACGAAATTGCTGGCATTGACAAACACACTTGGATATCCAAGGTAAAAGCTCACATTCTCACATATTAACCCAAACTTAATCGCCAAAGTATCGCAAGAAGCTCATATTTTCACATATTAACCCCCTCCGTCTGTACAGAACTGACTTTTTCTCTCTCGAAATTCGTAAAAAATAACTATGTTTTACTTACGAGATATAGAAAGTATACCCTTTCTACCCATAGTATAGCGCCGATGTGTGTGAATACATGCACCTCTCCGGTTACAATTTGTCAAACTAAGCCGAAATTCACTCTCATGAATCATGATACAAATATTACTGTACATTGCAATGTATGTATAACCATAATCTCTACTATAATTGCGGTAGAACTACATTACATAATCATGGCATTTGACTTTCAATATACAGTAGTATACTATTTTCAACGTCACAAAACCCCTTAATCAAACCCCATTATAACATTATTACTCTCCAAGGTAAAAACAGCTCACATTTTCACTCATCAACCCAAACTCAATCATCAAAGCACCAATTAATCCTCTCATAAACTTTCCATAAAGCAACTAGAAAGATTCGGCCTACACAACGGCAACCTCCTCACACCTTCCTCATAACCACCCTCCGGTTCATTAACCGAACCGGAACTCGAACCCGAACCCGAACCGGACCCCTCCGACGAAACTCTTCTAAACGGAATCAGCTTCCTCAGCCTCTTAAACCTCCCAGACCCCACAAACGACGTCGTTTCGTGACTTTCGTCGCTCTCGAGCTCCGAAACCCCGTCGCCTCTCCGCGCGCTCTCGATCGCCGCCTCGAACGGATCGATAAAGTTGTAATTCCACCTCGACGACCACACGAAGCTCTTCCGGCCGCTGATCGGCGCCGGAGAGTCGGCGATTCCGGCCGATTCGAGTCGGAGGCAGGGCGGGGGCTTCAGAGGTTTGATTTTGCCGTATTCGAAGAGATCTTCGGCAGGGATCGAGAGGCTTCCGAGGCGATCGGCGCTGAATTCGAACGCGTTTTCGTCTCCGGAGGCGGCGAATCGGCGCGATTTAGGTTTTCCGGGCTTCTCCTCCCAATTGAACGGGACGAAAGAGGAGATGGAGTCGAAGAGCTCGGTTTCGGAGTCCGGCTCGTCGTCGGAGAAGAGGCTGAGGAGTCTGGGGCTGGAGGGGGCGGTGGTGTAGGGGGATGGAGATGAGGCGAAAATTGGGGAAAGAGAGAGGGTTTGGGGCGCCATTGTTGGAGAAGAGAGGTCGAAGTTCAAGTGTGTTTTGTGGAGGAAATAACTGAATGTGGGAGCCGAGGGCGCTGAATGGCCTAGTATAAAAACAAAATAATAAAAAAAGTAACTCGCCGACACGCATTTTGTTTTACTTTTTTTTTGTTATACGAAAATATTATTTATTTATGTTAAGATTGGTGAGAAGTAACCATTTTATGTATTTTTAATTAATTTTAACTTATTTTAATAATAAAAAATAACTATATTATATATGGTAAAATTCTTTGCCTTAAGGCGTGGAGTTTATGTTAATGCTATCGATCTTATCTATATATTTTTAAAAATTAAGAACGGTTGAATGTTGTTTCTCACCTAGAAAATTGATTTTGGATTGATGGTCGAAGGACTCATTTTCTAATTTCATTCTTGGTAGGTAAACAAAATTATAATTTTTTTAACTTAATCTTCTTGTGAGTTGTGATTCATATTGTATTAAAGTATACGGGTTGGAGCAGTTCTAGACATAAAGTGCAGTTAAATTTAACAGGTTCACGATTGAGGACCAACTATGTAGTTTATCCTATCACGAGGAGGAGGTGTTTGTTAAGCTGAAAATTAAATCAATTGATCATGTGTTAATTCTTGTAAAGTTAAAGCATATACTCCGTTTTATATTTTAGAAGAACAAAAAGAAGGATTTATAAAATGCAAAAGGAGGAAACGTGGTGGTAGACTTCATCATTGTCGAAAACTCTCTTTAGACCTCTAATTAAACACATTTAGACACACTGATCTTAATGAAATCGAGTAAAACAAAAACTTTAATGACAACTCTACACATTTAAATAATAGGTGGTACTCATATGCTGAGAATTGATCATGTTTTATTCATGATCAAAAGGAGGGAATGTTTTAATGGTAGCATCCATGGTATGAAACTTCATTATTGTCAAACGCGCGCATTACTTATTTGTTTGAAAATACAATAAAAAGAGACTTCATTAGCAAGAAGAATAACTACGATTGATTTAGTTCCCAATTACCTTTAACTAACAACAGTTTTGACACTTGGTATATATTGTTGTGTTTTAACTCATGAGAGTTAGTTGTGGTAGCATGGTATATTATGACCCATCAAAGGATTTTTGCATGCAATTTAAATAGTCTATGCTAGCTTATAGTTTGATGGTTCAAGAAGAAAACTATAGGTATATTAATGGTGCACAAAATGTAGTGTTTTGACTTGTTCTCCACATTTGGAAACTTGCCTAGTGGTCACTATTTGCAAGCCAAGATAAGAGGGCGATATCTATCGTTTACAAAGCTAGCTTTGATGAATGTTTTCTTGGTGCCATACTTAAGATTCAACCTCTTATTGGTGGAAAGGTTGGTGAAAACGACAATGACCTTTGCGTCTTGTTCTCAAGGAATTCTTGTATCATGTGAGGCCTTTCAATGAAGGAACTATCATCCCATTTTCGAATCGGGCACTACTCTTCCAATCACTCTCTCTACAATTTTGGAAACAAGGCATTCTTTTTTGGTTAAGAACACTATCGAATAGTCTAAACAGGTACTCAAATAAACTACACTCGAGACTTAGGCTGCTTTCAACAACATATAGCTGGAACTGGAGCCGATACAATCCATCAGCTAGCTGGAGCTTGTTACGACAAGCTGGGGGGAGGGAGGGGACTAGAATGAGCAGAATTGTGCTATTGAACCCGCTCCAGCTACTCAACCCGCTGCACGCCAAACACCGCTGCCCCGTATCTTTTCACGACAAGCTTCATCTTCCACTCCTAATTTCAGCTACGCCGAACGCAGCCTTAACCACATATTCTTACTTACAAGTTACAACAACCACGGAACCACCACAATTCTTCATAATCACTCTCTATTTTTTTTTTTTTGATCTGCACATAATCACTCTCTATGAATTGCTATCAAGAGCCCAAACTCTCTTTACAGTTTTGCAAACTTTTGTGCAAAAGCGCAGACAACAAACCCACACACAATCAATAACTGGGCCTCAGCCCAAAAACCTTTAATTTGGGCCCAATAACAGAAAGGGCGATCGGCATCTGAAATCCGTCGGAATTTTCTCCGATTTCACAATTTCTTCCATACACTCGCATCGTCAATACACTTCCTTCCGACGAGTCCAATTCCCTCCTCCGAACTCTCCGATTCCGATGATCCACAAACCTCAATCGTAACACACTCAGTCTCCTCCAGGTACGTTCCAAACTCCTCCAATTCCCACTCCTCATGCCAGATCTGCTCTATCTCCTGTCAACACTTCCACTTTCGATCCCTAGCTTGATCCATCTCCGATCGATAGTGCTAGGGTTTAGTAACTGATTAGAATCGCTAGCTTTCCAATTCGCTTATCGCAAATCCGAAACGTAGCAGGTGAAAAGCTTCGAATCGAAGCAAATGGAGTGGTCGACCTTACAACACCTGGATCTACGCCATGTCGGCCGGGAAGGGAAGGCTCTGCAACCACACGCCGCCGCTTTTCATCCGAGTCAGGCTCTTGTGGCGACCGCAGTCGGAAAATATATTATCGGTTGGTTTGCTGAATTTTGATTTTCTAACTATTCATTTCAAATTGTTATTATGCACAGAGATTAGTGATTTAGCTCAGAGTAAAGTTGATCAGTTAGTGATGTGCTTAAACTTGATTTGCTTGGATGCAGAATTTGATGCTAATAATGGTAGCAAGATTTCCACCATTGACATTGGTTCACCTGTGGTTCGTATGTTGTATAGTCCAACGAGTGCACATGCTGTGGTTGCTATTCTTGAGGTCTGCTATGCTTCCTTTTCTTTCTCCTTGTGAAACAACTTAATTTTGGAAGAGAATTGGTGTCTGATTTTTCATACCTGGGAATTATTTTTCTTTTGGTATGCTTAGATACTGTGTCTTAGTTTTAGTGTGTGCCTTTAGTAGGAGCAAGTGGTCCAATATTAGCATGCTCTTGATCTTCTATTTTATTGTTTACTTCCTGCTGCTTTTGCACCTTGGTGATATAAATCATTGGCATGCTGTCTGTGGGTATCTGCAAAATGGAATATACATCAGTAGTGATCCAGTTGTTTTTTGCATCTTAATTTTGAATTCTTATAGAACAGTGTGCATGCAAGTTAGAGTGAAAGTATAGGATTGTGATTTTGATGAGATGTTTTTACGGTCCACTTCACCACCTTTGTTGTTTTATTTATAAGGGAGCCAGATTGCATTGCGTTGAATAGAGAGAGTCCAGGATCCGTAATTTGTGACAGCCTCCTATTGATTACATCTGAATTATTTTTCTGTCGTCTTCCTTGTTTCCTTTCTGGCTTTGCAGGATGGCACTATACGATCATGTGATTTTGACTCTGAACAAACCTTTGTTTTGCATTCACCTGAGAGGAGAATGGAGCGAATTACTAACGAGACAGATGTTCATCTTGCCCTTACTCCTCTTCAACCTGTAGTATTTTTTGGTTTTCGCCAAAGAATGAGTGTAACAGGTTAGAATCTTATTCATTTTTTTCGGTTTTCTTTAAGTCTCTTTCAAATTGGCACATTTATGATAATTGGTGTAACATCTGTATGGTTCAGTTTCCTTATGAGTAAACTGGGAAATGCAAGTACCCCTAAATTTTAATCCTCCAAAGCAAAATTTATAGTTAGATCTCTGTACATATTGAGCTTAGTTTCTGTTAATGACCAATCACATCGGATATGAGTGTCAAGGCAAACCTGCATGTTCCTGAACTATTTTGTGGACTGGAAATGTATTTTTCTCTGTTGATATTGCTTCTTAGCGCCATGAATAAAGTCATTTATGCAGTCTGATGGTTGATACTGCTGCTTTTGCTATTGGATAAATTGGAATTGTCATGTATGCTTTCATGGTGCTAATTATCCTATTATTCTATAAATTCTTCTGGATGCTATTAGTGGTCGGAACTGTGGAAGGGGGCAGGGCTCCAACTAAGATAAAAACAGATTTGAAGAAACCGATTGTTAATCTTGCTTGTCATCCTCGGCTTCCAATTTTGGTAAATTATATTGTCTTGATCGAATCCTTCCTTCTACATAATCTGGATTATGAATATGTTGTATGATTCAGCAGATTGGACATTGGGGGCATATTTTCTGTAATTTGTCAATTGTTTTTGTTGCAGTATGTAGCTTATGCAGAAGGGTTAATTCGAGCATACAATATTCATACGTATGCAGTTCTGTACACACTACAACGTGAGACTGGCTTATAACTATAAGCTTCTATGTTTTCCATATGATTTTATAATTGTTCATTTGTCATTACTGTACACCTTATGCATCCCCTTGTTACAGTTGATAACACTATCAAGCTACTGGGTGCTTCTTCCTTCGCTTTTCACCCAGTGTTAGAGTGGATTTTTGTTGGTGATCACAAGGGCGCACTGTTGGCCTGGGATGTATCAACCGAAAGACCAAATATGATTGGAATGTGAGTTGTTTATTCAAATTTTAAAATTTGTATGTGATTGCAATAATCCTTATGACCTAATATTTTTAGTGGCTATGTTTCTTGAATATCCTAACTGTATTAATGACAATATTGTCAAACACTATATAACAATGTTGAATCTACCTAGCAAACAAATAAGAGAAGCTGGCTTAACAAAAATAAAGAATCAATGTATGAAAGAAAATATGTCATTTTTTAAATCTAATTATCAGAACTTTTTTTGTTTTATGGCAGCACACTAATTGAAACTTATTGAGACCAGTGCGAGTGCAGCTGGATTCAGATATTTGGATATTGTAACCTACTAAATTATTTGACATTGACAATTCATGGAATTGACACTATCAGCGTGCTTGCTAGCAAAAAACCAGGGAAAAGCTAGGAACACATCCAATTAATATGGTGAACAATTATGTTAATGTTCGTAGAAATTCAAACTTCTTGAATGCCAATGATACCATATATATAGTATCTACATATCTAAAACCTTTGGTACATGTGAAAGAAGGTAGCCAAATGGTACTAATACTTGCCACCTAGATTCCATAGAGAATGACCCTTAATAGTTTGTGATATTTTTTTTTTTTTGTTTTTCTTGGTCAAGATGATAAAGGGAAAGGTTTCCCTTGTGCTTACAATCTGGGGGAAATGGATTTTGTGTTTCTAATTAGTTGTCTTTCTCTTTTTCATTACTCTTTTTGATCTCAGTACTCAAGTGGGTTCCCAGCCCATTATATCAATTTCATGGCTTCCCACACTGCGTTTACTCACCACTCTAGCCAAGGATGGTGCTCTTCAAGTCTGGAAAACACAGCCTGCACAATATATAAATAGGCCTGTTACCCAGGCTGGTTTTTTTGAGCAAGCTGGTGCGAATCTACAAACTTATACATGTTGCTATAACAGGGTTACAATCTGCTTTGTTCTTTTTGCATTGTGCTACTTCAAATTGGCTTCATGTGTTGTTTGTTAAATTTCCTTTTCGTTGGTATTGTGATTGTATACTTTTGCTTATATGTGCTATTCTTTTATATACATGACAGCAAAGAAGGATTGATAGTCCAACAGACTAAGTTGAAAGTTCTTAGATGTTCTTGCCCTGTTATCTTTCTTTGCAACTTAGATTTTACTATAATTACTTTTATTTGACACGTGGTCTCGTGTAATTAAGGGTCCTAGATGAATTTTATCATTGTTTGTCAACTTTTATCTTTGAAATTTATATTCAGCTTTCTAAAATTTATGGTCTTATCTTATGCTTTTTGCTGTGTCAGTGATTAAAGTTCTTTTGTACTTTAATATGACGGTGCAAACTTGTTACGGCTTTAAGTGACAGAAAGATAGTATTAATGAGTCTTATCGATTATTTGTGACAGAATCAAAGGTTTGTGAATTGTCAGTCCTGGATCAATTAGCTTTAAAACTTAATTTTGTAGTGCATAGGCTAAATTGTTTCTTAGATATTCCCCTCCTCATTGGGGTAAATTCAAAAAGATAGTATGTAACATATTTTAGCTGTTAATTGAGGAAACATTAGCTTAGTCTTTTGTAGTTAAGGGTAGTTTAGCTATTTTTTCTGAAAGTGGTATTATGCCTCTTCAGTTTCTTTTGTTATTGATCAAGAAATGTTCTCTTTTTGTTTTCCACATATCAGACACGAGAATCATACAGATTCCAATTTTTAATATTTTTTTTTTCTTTTGTTTACCAACCAAGGATTCCCTGCATTGTATTACATTCTGTGTTTCTTCCAGGAATCGACTCTATAGACATTCCTCGTATTCTGTCGCAGCAAGGTGGAGAAGTCCCTTACCCTTTGCCACGCGTCAGAGCGTTAGAAGTTCACCCAAAGTTGAATATGGCAGCACTACTCTTTGCAGTTGAGTGTCTTTTATTTTGGCAAGATGCAAGTATTCACTATCCTCTAGTTAATTTTAAAAGTACTGAGCCATCTCTATATCAGCAGATGACAGGTGGAGACAATGTTAAAAATAAAACTGCATTTACAAGGGATGGAAGGAAACAACTCTTTGCAGTTCTGCAAAGTGCAAGGGGATCATCAGGTGAATTATTAATTTTTAAGTTTATATAATTTGGGATTGCCATGCTGTTTGTACTTCGTTCTTTCTCTTACTCTGTCTGTAGTGACGTTCTGCTACATGCCTACATCCATTTTTGTGTTTTTTTCTACTTTTTTTTCTTTCTGGTGTTGTAAATTTCCTTTTTGTTTGCATGGTGATATCTTTGACTTGTTAGGGTGCCTTTGGATTACACGGGATAATGCAAAATAGTGTGTTTTTAGATGCAATCGAAACACACCATTGTACTCTTTGTAATCATATGAATTTTAGCATGATAATTGATGCCAAAGAATAGTCAAGTTGTTGAACTTTTTCAGGAAGTTTCTTCTTATCTATAAATATATGAAGCAGCTTGTTAAGAGTTTTTTTAGCGTTGATATAGAAGTTTTTTTACATGTAGTGCAGGCAAAATCTTATGATCTGTATCAACTAAGTACTAGAATATAGAAGATTATATTTTGCTATCTGATGCTGAATCTTAAACTGAATTTGGTTGATTAAAGCTAGATGACAGTTTGATTGTCTGCTTTCATGTATGTCAGATCTGGAGGATTTCAATTGAGGAAAGTTTCCTCTTTTTTAACTGTATCAAAAATAAAATCCATACTTGCGTATTAATTTTGTAGTCTTATGTATATCACTTTGTTGTATAAAATTTGTCGTTGATTTACGTGGTTATTGCAGCATCTGTTCTAAAGGAAAAACTTGCTGCACTGGGTTCATCCGGAATACTAGCTGACCATCAGTTACAAGCGCAACTGCAAGAACATCATGTGAAAGGGTGAGGCTTGTGAACAAACTGCCTCCTATGTCTTTTGATCTTCTTAACTTCATTAAGGGAATATAAAGTGATGTGCGGATTTAGTGGCCACTTGAATAGGATAAGTTCTTGCTTGTTACTCTTAAAGAAAATTGAATTTAAACAATACAGTTTTGAAGTACTTGTTAAATCTATAATTAGCTCCAATCAGCTGCTTATGTCTCCTTGTTATATTAAACTCTGTCAACTTCATTGATTATACATGTTCTTGCTGCAATATTTGTGCCTTATTGATTATGCATATAATATATATTTTTATCAAGCTCTATTGATTGCACAAATGCATCCTGGCATTTTCACGCCTCATGCTGACTCATCATTTATCTGTTTTCCAGGCAAAATCAGCTTTCAATTACAGACATTGCACGGAAGGCATTTCTCTACAGTGTATGTTGCATTGATTTTCTATATAGTTGATAAACTGTGTGACTATCATTATGGGAAAAAGCTGTCAAAAGTCAAGATAAGATGCTGCTGTCAGAACGTTCACTTTCTTCATGGCATCACTCATTACTTCTAGCCTTTTATAGTTGAAATATTCCGATTATGTGGCATTTTCTGAAAGCATAGGTCTTTATGATTGTGTAAAGTGCAATTAGTCATCTATATGTCAATAATTTTTGTTTTGCTTCATTTTTTTTTGTTGGTAAAAAGTTTCGTGCAAGTGTGACAAAAGCATGGTTTATTTTGCATTTCTGATAACTAGTATGAATGCTTTTTAATTCCGCGAGACTGGATGCAAGGTTGGCCATTTAATGACCTCTATAAAGCTTGGTAGATCTAGTTCGTCTGAATCGAACCCGCTATGAGCAGCTAACGTTTTCCCTGCTCCTATATGTATGCAAGAGTAACTTGTCAACCATCTTAATTTTACTAAAACCTAATGGATCCTTCTAACTGTCCTGCTGGTCTTTCCATTACCGAGCAGCATCCTCTCATTTGTCTGCTGGCCGTTTTTTGAACTTTTCCTAAGTGTGTACTAGTAGAGATCTATCAAATTCCTTCCATACTTGTAATTTATGTTTTGCATAAACCATTTCTTTTGCCTTAATTATTTGTCTTGCAGCATTTTTTGGAGGGGCATACAAAAAGTGCACCAATTGCTCGTTTGCCTCTAATAAGTGTTCTAGATCCCAAAAATCATTTGAGACACTTGCCTGTATGCCAGGTATACCTGTTGATAATTTCGTGTTGGGGAGTGTTTTTCTTGTCTATTATTTTGTATAAGCTGTATACAATGTAATTCTTCTTTTTGGCAGCCACTTCACTCAGATCTTAATTTCTTCAACAAAGAGAATCGTGTTCTCAATTATGCCACTAGAGCTTTCTATGTAGAGGGTTCCAATCTGATGGCGTACAATCTTTCCTCTGGAGCTGAGAGTATTTACAAAAAGCTCTATGCTTCGGTACACAGAGAAGCTTATCATTAATTCCCGTTCTTTTGTACCACTTGTCTTAGTTATCATGTTTTTGGTCGGCGGTATATTCGTGTTGATGGATTTTTTTGTGCCTTTTCTTTCAGATTCCTGCAAATGTAGAGTATTGCCCGAAGAATATTGTGTACAGTAAAAAGCAGCACCTATTTCTTGTTATTTACGAGTTTAATGGGTCTAAAAATGAGATAGTGCTTTATCAAGAAAACACCGATTCTCAACTGGCCAATACTAAGAGTAATACAATTAAAGGTGCGCTGATCTCTCGTGTTTTTTTGTCTGATATTCCACTGCAGTTGTTTTGATACATGGATTTGTCACATTAATGCAGGCCGAGATGCAGCTTTCATTGGTCCTAATGAGAACCAGTTCGCAATTCTTGAAGATGATAAGATTGAACTTGCTTTATATATTCTTCCTGGCTCATCTCCCAAAGAGCTTGATGAAAAGAATACAGCTGCATTGGAAAATCCTACTGCAGATCTGGAAAATCCCACAGCTGCTTCTTCCCCTGCTGGTTCTATGAAGGGCCCTATACGGTTTATGTTTGAAACCGAAGTTGATCGCATCTTCTCTACACCACTAGGTCATTACAAATTTCAGATGGATTTCATATTGTGTTATATGCTCTAATGACAAGGGCTAATAATGTTTTTTCTATGGAAACTGCAGAGTCAACTTTGATGTTTGCTTCTCATGGGTCTCAGATCAGTTTGGCAAAGCTCGTACAAGGATACCGTCTATCGAATGATGGTCACTATATACACACAAGCGCCGAAGGGAGAAAATTGATAAAGTTGAAAACAAATGAGATAGTAATTCAGGTATTCTGTGTTAATAGAATCATGCTCATATCAGTATTCATTTCATTGTAATTTCTTACATTTAAAATTGAAAACAGAGTGAAGGCTTTTGGTTGCTTAATATTATTGGATGGATTGGTAAATGAGTGCTGTATTAATTAGTGAAGAGTTAAACTCAACAACTGAACTAATAAATGCCACTTTTGTAATGCAATCTACTCTGTTTGTTTCGAAGTCTATTGATAATGAAGTATCTGATAAAATGGAATTTTCTCACAGGTCCATTGGCAGGAAACACTTAGAGGTTGGGTTGCTGGTATATTAACTACACATAGAGTCCTAATTGTTTCAGCTAGTCTGGAGATATTAGCAAGTAGCTCAACAAAGTTTGATAAAGGGCTGCCTCCAATATCCTTTCTCATTTTGGCTCCAAATTTTACTGTTGTTTCTCTTTTTACAATGAGTGCATGAGGTAATTTGAACAATTTGAAAACTTAACCATGTCAAACTTCAGATCCTTACTCTGGGTCGGACCTGCCCTACTTTTTTCTTCTGCCACTTCTGTCAGTGTGCTTGGTTGGGATGGAAAAGTTAGGACCGTTATGTCTACAATCATGCCTAATGCAGGTTATCATCTTTTTTCCCTGTCATATCAGGCTATTGCTCTCATTTTCTTATACTGTATATCAATTAATTCTAGAAGTATGTGATGAGGTTAATATGATGCAGTTCTTCTTGGTGCTTTAAATGATCGTTTGCTGTTTGCAAATCCAACGGAAATAAATCCTAGACAGAAGAAAGGGATTGAGATAAGGAGTTGTCTCGTTGGGCTTCTTGAACCCCTTCTGATTGGATATGGAACGATGCAACAATATTATGAGCAGAAGCTTGACCTACCTGAAACTCTTTACCAAATAACGTCAAGGTTCAATCCTCTGCCCTATTGAACATTTCCGTATCAGTATAGGCCCTTTTCTTCCCTAGTAGCTTCTCAAAGTAAGTGCGTGTATCAATTTGGTAATGTCATTATTTTAAATCTGTGCAGATTTGATAGCTTGCGGATAACTCCAAGATCCCTTGACATACTTGCCAGCGGTTCGCCTGTTTCTGGTGATCTCGCAGTATCATTGTCTCAAGCAGGTCCGCAGTTCACCCAAGTGAGTCTTGAATGTGCTCCAGGAGATGTTGTTTGAGCCTATCTATAATGTATTTTCTTATTATTATTTAAATCCTTGTAGGTTTTACGTGGAATATATGCAATCAAGGCTCTTCGGTTTTCAACTGCGTTGTCTGTGTTAAAGGATGAATTCCTGCGTTCCAGGGATTACCCAAAATGCCCTCCAACATCTCTTTTATTTCATCGGTTTCGTCAGCTGGGATATGCTTGTATCAAGTATGTATATCTGTTGAATGCTTCTCAAATGCATTACTCTAGTATATCACATAGTTCATGCATCTTGGTTTTACCATTTTCAGTTTCCTGGACGTTAATGAATTTGGATATGGGCCTTTTGATGCTTTGTAATATAATTAATACAGTATTCTAATTGTAGGTTTTTTTTTTCTATATATTTCTGTGCTCTTTAAAAAGGTGTGCGTTCCAACGTATCTGAAGAATTTTCTTCTTGAAAAAAAAGAACAAATATAGTTCCCTAAAGGTTATACAGAACAAATTGGTTTTACTTGGATCGAAGTTTAAGCCTATGAATCTGTATATAACAACATTTTCTATCTTCACATGGGGTGCTATGATTTTGTTGTCTAGAAACTCTACGCTTTTCAATTTGTAGTGTTTTTATCACCTACTTCTTGATGTTATTTGTGTTGCCTATATGTTTATGGATACAAGTACCTATCCATATACCACAAATATGTTTTTATTACATAATCAAAACAGGCTTGGGCTAGGCATAACATTCCTTGGCTGACTGATTATTTGTAATTCAGAACTTTGTTGTTTTTTTCCGTTTTTGGTTGCTCTATGACTGAAAAGTGAAATTGAATTGCAGGTATGGGCAATTCGACATTGCAAAAGATACTTTTGAAGTCATATCAGACTATGAGAGCATGCTTGATCTGTTTATTTGCCATCTTAACCCCAGTGCTATGAGACGTCTTGCCCAGAAATTGGAAGAAGAAGGTAGCAATCCAGAATTAAGAAGGTATTGTGAAAGGATTTTAAGAGTTCGGTCTACTGGGTGGACACAGGGCATATTTGCCAACTTTGCTGCTGAAAGTATGATCCCTAAGGGTGCTGAGTGGGGTGGTGGAAACTGGGAAATCAAAACTCCTTCCAACATGAAGGCTATTCCTCAGTGGGCACTGGCCGCAGAGGTAATGCCATATATGAAAACTGAAGATGGGCCCATTCCAGCTACTGTTGCTGACCATATTGGTGTTTACCTTGGCTGTATTAAAGGAAGAGGAAATGTTGTAGAAGTTAGAGAAGATAGTTTGGTTAAGGCTATTACAGCCGCCAATAGTGACTTTAAAACAAATGGGGCCCGCACGTCTTTAGCCGATGCCATGTCTTCAAACAAGGTGATTGGAGGAGTCGCTCAGACTCCGGCTGACTCTAAAGCTGATTCATTGATGGGTCTGGAAATGCTTACTAAACAAGCTACAACTGGGAATGCTACCGACGAGCAAGCAAAGACTGCAGAAGAATTTAAGAAGACACTCTATGGTGATCCTAACGCTGGTGATAGCAGCAGTGATGAAGAGGGTGCTCCAAAAACAAAGAAAATCCTGATTAATATACGAGACAAGCCATCAAATACTACTGTTGATGTCAATAAAATTAGAGAAGCTACAAGGCAATTTAGTCTGGGCCCACTTGTGAGTAGGACGAAGTCATTAAGTACCCCACCACAGGATACAGGCCTTGTGTTTCCTCCACCTGCTCAGACAGCATCTGGGCCCTCGGTTTCTGGTGGTGGTGATCTTTTTGGTACCGATGCATTTTCACAACAGCCTGGAGCGGTGAAGGGTGTTGGAATGACAGTTGGACCAATTCCAGAGGACTTTTTCCAAAATACAGTTTCATCCATTCAGGTTGCAGCCTCACTTGCTCCACCTGGGACTGTAATTTCTAGAATGGATCCAAATTTCCAGCGGGCCCAGCAGATGCCGGTTCCCCAAGCTAGCACCTCTGCAAATGAGATTGGCTTTCCAGATGGCGGAATACCTCCTCAGCCAACTCCACCGCCTGCAGTTCCAATTGATTCTTTTGGACTTCCAGATGGAGGTGTTCCACCCCAATCAACGGGTCAGCTAGTTGCTCAGCCACAGGCTCCAGTTCAAGTGGCTCCTCTGCAAACTCCATCTCAACCGATGGATCTTAGCTCACTGGAACCCCCCGGCTCTGCAAGTGAAGGAAAACCTACTGCTCCAAAAGGTCAAGATGCGCCTGCAACTGTGCGTCCTGGACAAGTAAATATTCCTTTCTTTCTCGTTTGATATTCCTCCGTGTTGATTTTAGCTCTTGCCAATAGGATCCTTCTTTTAGATCTATAAACCCATGAATATTCATTGCATATTGTTTTCATGACTTCCAGGATACCTTTTCTCTTTTCAACCAAATCAGAAGAATGTCTTAGCATATTTTTGTTTAGTTTATGCTTGTGCCCTTATTCAAGTTAGTTATATACTGATAAAACAGGTAGCTTTTTTGTTTCATTTAACTGACACCTTTATTTTCTGAAAGGCATCATGAAGTGAGAATGCTCTTATAGAATAGCTATTAAGCAAATTTTGATATTACTTATACAGTTGTACCATCCTTGGATACACTTGCCCTAATTATTTTTATCGTTTCTATGTATTATATACATGTTCTATTTCCCCACATTGGTAACCTCACTGAAAATCAAATATACATTTTATCTTTCAGTGTGCTATTGGATTTGTTGTTTTAGTTTTGGCAGAGCCTGAAACTTGGCCGAACTTTGTGTAGATAGTGTTTGTTTTAAATCAGTTATGCTTTCAAATTCCAGATTACCAATTGTTTTTTGCCCTCTTGCAAACAGGTTCCCCGCGGTGCAGCTGCTCCATTATGTTTTAAGACTGGACTCGTTCACCTGGAGCAGAATCAACTTCCGGATGCGTTGTCATGTTTTGATGAAGCTTTCCTGGCGTTAGCAAAAGATCAATCCCGTGGCGCTGATATTAAAGCTCAAGCTACCATTTGTGCTCAATACAAGATTGGTGTGACCCTTCTCCAGGTATTGACTGTGCATTCTAAACGCAGTATAGGCTTGAAACATTTTCAAGTAGGAGTTTACATAAGATTGACCCCTATCACAAAATTTGACTTCTGAGGACCGGAAAGCCAGTTAATAAGTCGTTTTAAACTCTTGGTTCTACCTAACTTTTGTGGAAGTTGCATATTCTTGGAGTGAAAGTATGTAGCCAAGGCTCAGAAGAGAGGTCGTATTATGTATATCATTGATTAGTTGCCTAGAGAACCTAAAAGCACAAACGTTACTAAACAAAATCACAACAGAAAAATAGAAAATATTTCTAAATAGAGGAAGTATTATGTATAATAAGCTTCCATGAGTCTGCCTTGATTCTTCTTCTGACTTGAAAAAAATGCCCCCTCAGGAAATTGGACGGCTACAAAGAGTCTCAGGCGGAGGAGCAATCAGTGCAAAAGACGAGATTGCTCGACTATCCCGTCATCTTGGCTCCTTACCTCTCCTAGCAAAGCACAGAATCAGCTGCATCAGAACCGCCATTAAACGGAACATGGACGTACAGAACTACGGCTACTCCAAACAAATGCTGGATCTCTTACTATCCAAGGCACCTTCTGGAAAGCAAGACGAGCTTCGAACCTTAATCGACCTGTGCGTGCAAAGAGGCTTGACCAACAAATCCATAGACCCAATGGAAGATCCTTCCCAGTTTTGTGCTGCCACGCTCAGTCGTTTGTCGACTATTGGTTATGACATTTGTGATCTTTGTGGGGCCAGGTTCTCAGCTTTGGCCGCGCCCGGGTGCATTATCTGTGGCATGGGCGGTATTAAAAGGTCAGACGCTCTCACCGGACAAGGCCCCGTTCCTTCACCGTTTGGATGAGTTCCTGGTCTTAGTTCTGCGCGTCGAGGTGTAATATTTGTATAATTTGATGTGGGTTAGAATGAAAAGGAATTGTTCGAGTTGGAGAAGTTGTGTTTGTGATATTAGCTTCTCTTTTACGGTGTACACATCGTCGGCTGCTTGTTTTCTTGTATTCAATTCTTATGCTCAATTTCTATTGATTTGTTTGTGCATTGTGTTGTAAGCCATGATCTAGAGAACGTGTTTGCAATATCAGAGCTTTGGAGCGCCGTGACATGAAGATTTTGTATCCCTGTTGTCACTACAGTAGAATGAAAAGAGAAAGTGTGTGAATATTTGACTAATCTGAAGGGGTTAAAGCAAGTTGCAGTTTTACCTTTTGACTCACGACGACTTGTAAGGAAACCGACGAAGCATTCATCAGCCTTATGAAAGAGGACAATATTCTTCTGCCGAAACCGTGTTGCGTTGTCCGACTTTTTACGTTTTTTTTTTTTTTTTTTGAGAGCGTCCGACTTTTTACGTGGAAAGTAAAAGTAGGGTATATCTTTACCCTGTTACTACCATAGACTCATAGTACCATTAGCATTATCACAAAAGACATACCGAAGAATAGACAACACACAAACTTATTTATCTTGACCCAAAAAAAAAAAACACAAAACGTATTTATAGCCATAGCTTGGCAAGTGCACCGCAACTTCCTCATTTTTTTTATTAAATTTTTTTTATTACCCGTATCATGCTGTTTTATTTTTAGGAATTGAATGATAAAAACTTAAAAATAATTATGATACTACGAAATCTCAAGTACAGCCATGCCTTAATAATAAATATTATTTAGAAATTTATCAAAAAAATTATTATTTAGAGAATGATATTCATATATTAAAAATTATGATTTTTGAAATAAGCTTTTATCTAGCACAAAACTCAATATTATCACTTGAGAATGTCCTCCACAACTGGAAAAAAGCTTAGTGATAGATAATAATTGCTAAAGATATGCACTTTCAAAGAGAAAATCTGAACGTTCAAAGATTATTTGAAATAAGCTTAGTTGTGTAGACCAAAGGGGAAAAACATTAAGTTGTTGATAAAGAATGGCCTCCACAACTACCAAAGGGAAAAAGCTTAGTTGTGTAGACCAAAGAGAAAAAATGAACTGTCAAAGATTATTATTTTAACAATGGACGGCAACAAACACTACATGGTACGTTCGTATTTTCCCTTTGGTCTACACAACTAAGCTTATTTCAAATAATATTGGTTGTATATAAAAGGCATCAGCCTTTTCCCAATGACCTCCACAACTTACCACCATTCCTTCAGATCCTCAAAACCTTCCCTCAACTATGGCCGAAATTGTGCTGATGTCCATTGCAAAAGAAGCCCTCTCCCTTCTCACCTCCCTTGCCAAAGAAGAGCTCCTCCTTCAATGGAAGTCCCGAAAGGACCTCCAAAAGCTTGGGCAAACCATTGACACCATAAGTGGTTTCCTCCAAGATGCCGACAAACTGCAATCCAAATTGCTTTCTGTGCAAAGTTGTCTTTCCCGGCTCAGGGAAGTCATGTACGATGTTGATGACTTCTTCGATGCTCTGGTTGCCAAAGCCCTGCATAGGAAGACCATGACCGGTAATGCATTTACGAAAGAGGTACGGCTTTTTTTCTCCAAACCGTCGAACCAGTTGCTTGTCCAGTTTGAGATTGCTCATAAAGTCAAGGCCTTTAGGAAGTCTCTAGATCAAATTGCTAAAGATATGCATGAGTTTAGCTTTGTGAAACAACTATCACCGGTAGATGATCAGCACATGATCATAAGACCTGATGGTTACAAATCCCATTCTTTAGTGCATAAGGGGAGTGTCATCGGGAGAGACACAGAGACGGATCGCATCATCAATATGTTACTCTCTCAAGATCAAGGAGAGGCATCATTTGATGATCGAAGCTTCTCTGTTGTCGCTATAATCGGGTTTGGAGGCTTAGGGAAGACTACTTTAGCTCAGCTCGTGTATAACGATGATAGAGTTCAAAAAGATTTTGATTTGTGTCTTTGGGCTTGCATTAATGACCTATCAAATCTAGAGAAGGTCTTGATAGAAATCCTAGCGTCTAAAGTCGACAAAAATCAACTTGACCTTGGCTTAGAGAAGTTGCAACAGAAGTTAATGGAGATTATTAGTCCGAAGAAGTTTCTAGTTGTCTTGGATGATGTTTGGGATGACAATTCACTACACTGGAGTCAATTGGAAAACATCCTTCGTTTTGGCAATCCTGGTAGTAGAGTTTTGGTAACAACAAGATCCGTAGAAGTCGCTGAATCCTTAGCTGCACCAAAGTCTTTTTGTGTTGACCTTGAGGTCTTGTCAGAAGAGAGTGCATGGTGTTTGTTTGTGAAAAAGGCATTTCTTGAAGGGGAGCTTAGTGAGTATCCAGAGTTAGAGCCATTAGGGAAGAAGATCGTGAGTAGGTGTGGAAATGTCCCTCTTGCTATCGTTGTCATTGGAAGCCTTATGCTTAGAAAGAGAAGGGAAGAGAGGATATGGTCAGACTTTTTGGAGAATGAGTTGGGGAAGACACTTTCAACGAGTGATTGTGAGGATGCTCGGAAGAGTATCATTGATGTTCTGATGGTTAGCTATAACAATCTCCATCCAAATTTGAAGCTTTGTTTTGCATATTGTTCTCTCTTTACTAAAAGGATGAGCTTGTTCGTCTATGGCTAAGTCAAGGTTTTATTAAACCTTCTAGCCACAACAAACAAAGCTTAGAGGAACTAGGAGAGGCATATTTTTTCCATTTGGTTGACAGATGCTTTTTCAAAGGTGAGTATTTTTTCGATTTGGTTGACAGATGCTTTTTCAAAGGTGAGTGCTATGCTACGATGCATGATCTATTGCATGACTTGGCGGTAGAGGTTGCTAAAGCAGAAAACATTTTTATTGATGAAGATTTCATCAAGGGTGGAAAAGGTGGCAGTTTTCGTCACATCTCTATTGGTTCCAATGCTGTTGAATCCCTAAGCCATTGGAACCATCCTTTGTGAGCATAAGCATTTAGGAAGAAAATTCCTAGGATCTTTGAGCATGTTGACAAGGTTCAAAGCGCTACGCACATTAAGCTTGTCATATATGGGAATCCATAGCATACCAGATTCAATAGGCGAGTTGATTCACTTGAGATATCTCGACCTATCAGCCAATAGCCTAAAACATCTCCCCAATTCCATTTATAAGCTTCACCATCTCATGACTCTTGTACTCCAAGATTGCCAGTTCCTTGAAACCTTGCCTCAGGAAATAGACCGCTTAGTAAGTTTAAGACACCTCTATATAGATGGATGTTGTGCCTTGGAATCTATGCCCGAAAGATTGATAGCTTTGACGTCGCTTGTTAATTTGGATTGGCTTATAGTGGGTCGTCGTAGTGGGGGTTTAAGATACTTGAATGAGTTGAATAACCTAAGTGGAGGTGTGAGCATTGAGCTTCCACAAGAGGGATGGATGGATGCAGTCGAAGATGCAAAAAGATCAAACATGTCAAACAAGCATAGGCTCACCAGGATGGATATATCATGGGGCGGTGATCTTCTCCCTGCTGCTAGTTGTGCACGAAAAATGCCCAAAGATGAAGCTGCAAAAGTGTTGGAGGCACTTGAACCGCCTGAAATGCTCGAGTATTTGAAGATTAGCAACTACGGAGGCGAGAAGCTTTCAAGTTGGTTTTGTAAGCTCAGGAATCTCACAGAACTCAGTCTCTATAGATGTGATCACGTGGAGTACTTACAGGTTGATATGAAGGGCGGTGATGTGTTCTTCCCATGCTTGGAAAAATTGACACTTGCTGAAATGAAAAATCTGAAAGGTTGGTGGAGGCAGGAAATACCACGAGAGTCGACAGAGCGGCCTAGCCTTGATGAAGTATCATATGTTTGTATTCGTGACTGCCCGGAGCTCAAAGAAAATATGCCTGTGTTTGAGGGAGTAGAGGATCTGTATCTAAGAAGAGTTGATGTGAAGTTACTTGAGATGTGCTTGCCTCCAGCTGACAGCATTAACGACCTGGAACAAGTAGAACTTGAAGAGATCAAAGGTTTTACTTGCTTGCAAGAGGGATGGATAAGCCACCTGACAAGTCTCTGGAAATTAGATATTAAAGATTGTGGGGATCTACGACAAGTGTCTCGTCGTGGTCTGGCAAATCTAACCGCGCTCGAAGAGTTGAGCTTAGGGCGATCCTGTAAGATAGTTGATGAAGATGTCGGTATGGATGATCAGATTGAGGTCGGGACGCCGTGGAAAATGCTGCATGAGCTTACGACTCTGACGATTCCGCACGGGGACAAGCACTTTCGAGAGGGACTTGGCCACCTCAGATTCCTTACTGAGCTAGAAATTGGAAAGTGTAAAGGGGAGAAAAACGTGAATTTTGTATCGAAAGTATCGCAGGGTCTTCATATATTGAGGATTGGATTTCACAAGGACAAGAGAGTTGACTTGTCTAAGACTGGGATTCAGTGTCTTCCTCAACTAACAGAATTGTGGGTTGGAGTTTGCAAGGAATTATATGTGGATTGGAAAAGCCTTCTCATCAACACTAAACTGCAAAAGTTGGTTCTATACTGTGTGGAGAATGTGATTCATGTTGGAGACATGGTGGTGGAACAACAAAGCACACTACAACATCTCAGGATTGAACACACTAGGGTACGTAATTATGCATGTCTTCTCATTTAATTATCGATTATTCTAATCTATGCCCCAATGTTAAAAGGCTTGAGAAGTACATTAAGGGCACACGTAACATAATATATTGATTTGAGTTATGGTTGTGTTTATTGTTGTATAGGAGGCCAAATGGATACATGATATCCCATGGAAATCCCTTACATCTCTACTGACCTTAAGCCTAAACAATATAGAAGAAATGGAGGAATTACCTGAGGGAATCCAACATCTTTCCTCTATGGAGTGCCTGTTTGTTACTGGGTGTGAGAAAATCAGATCATTCCCGGATTGGATTACCATAGGCAACTTCCCCCCACCTCTCATGTTGCTTGAAATTGAGGACTGCCCACTATTGGAACAGGGTTCTCCGGAAATTTGCTCCATGTTGCAACGTTTTAATGCTCAAGAAACACATGACAGCCTTAGCAGAAGCATTGATAATGTTGACGATCGCAGCTATATAGTGAAAGTAATCATGGAGAGACGAGAAGAAATTAAGAAAAAGAGGAATTGTACTTGAAGACATATTACCAAGGACATAATCATATTTATATTTAGATACCAATTGTGTTTGTATAGGATAATGTATGTTGTATTTCTGGGCTCAAAAGAAGAATGTTGTATTTAGATATAAAATCATCTCTAGCATTATAATATCAGAGTTTTAGCTTATAAACTACATAATTTGACTCCCATGAGGATATTGTGGATCATATTCATAGCAAATTATTCCAATCCTATCTTGTTTCATGGTATCATACTACATATTTCCGATCGTAGCAAACTTTCTAATGCGTTCTTGAACATCTCGTGCAACTTGTGTTTCTGATGGCAAATGCATAAGTTTATTGTTAGATTGGGTAAATTCCCCCTTCAGGTTTGTGTTTGCCTTGGCATTCATCACAATATAAGGTATTACAAGGATATCATTACATGGAAAGTATAACATAGAATCATCTCAATATGCACACTATCTTAATATACAATATTGAATATCCTTGCCAACACTTCCTAGAAAAACAAAAAAGTACAATGCAAAGTGGTCTCAAGCTATGATTAAGATGAACAAGATAATCACAAATGAGAAACTACCAAGGCATAATCCTAAAGAAACCCATTTCTCTAAACTCCCCGGTAGACCAAATTAAACCTGGTCATGATGAAGAACACATTCACACTATATAATTAAACACTGTATTTTTCAGTAGAGCATTGGTTCAGTGACAGACAACCTCTAATCCTATATACTTTCCAGTCCCACATTCTTGTGTCATTTACAACCAATCACGGGCGCAAAAGGTACCTAAAGCTGAAGTCATAAGGCATCACTTGTACAATCTGCGAAACGGACGCCCTCTCCTTCCTTCCGATCAACTCGAGCGCCTCCTTCCTCTGCTGATCCGGCAGCTGAAGGCAAACCCAGTCGATAAACGACTGCAGATCCTTGGCAAAGTCGAGCAAGTACCAGTCCAACAGCTTTGGGATTATGAGCTTGTTTCCAGCCTTTGATATGCCTATTGCTGATTGTAGATAATCTCTCTTTGCTGCTATTAGCTCACTCTCCACTTGAGATGCTGTATACACCCTCACCTACATACAAAAAAAAATGTCACATTTTTTTACTGTTACAACTTTGTGTTAATGTAATAAATTTTACCACATTCAGAACTATATCGCATTATAATGTAAGACTTAATGCCTATTCATTACAGAATCATGCCTAACTTGTAGTTTAAATACTGATTTAGACTATGTGAAGGTTCTTACAGCAGGAGATGACCAGCTTCCACATGAAAGCGCAAACGTAACTAGTGGCTCGGACCACTCCAAGCCGAATGTGTTGCGCTCCTTGAGCTCAGCGGTTTTGGCCTCTTTTGGACAAAGCTGTGAACAGTAAAGTTGAGTAAGAGTTCATAAACTGAGGAGAAAGACAGATGAACTGCAAATTTCAGGGCAAAAAACTTACATAGTGCAAGTAAAATGGTAGTCTCAGTATGAAGTTCTCAATTGCAAGTGCATTCAATACTTGACCTCCAACCTCTACAGTTGCCTGCAGAAAAAAAAAACAGGTTTTAGATTCTTTTAATTCAATGCAATAATGACTTAGTCAACTGATTTTCATTTGCAAGTACATGCTCCCTACTTACATATCATTTGACTTGAAAAACAAACACTAAACTAAACTACCCATGTAAGAGCACTCTCAATGTTTTTCTAAACAGGAATTTGTCAACTGCAAGAAATTGTTTTAATCATAGACAATAGAACTCCATACATGTTGGCCATCAACTATGAAAGTCAAAAGGAAGACATGCTTAGAAAAATAGAACACTTCAGCATGATGGAATTGTATAGAGAAAATTTTACATTACCTCGCGCATCAATGCCACAACTGTCTCAGGGTTCTCAGGTATACCATGCTCCAGAAAAGCCTGACAAAAACAAAATTTAGCCTCTTTAAACATGGTTTAGGAAATTTCAAGCCTTGTTCTGGAAAAAGGAAGAGCCTTCTTACATTCATCATGCATGAGTTGTATATGTTTATCCAGAATGCAAGCTTATGGTAATGACTAAGGCCTTCCAAGTTCACGGTGGCAAGCTTTCCGAACAAAAGCCTAGATTTTGTACATGACTCAATAACTCATACATATACAGCAATAAAAAGTAACAAGCACTGAACAAAAAAAAACATTACATCTTAGGACTTACTTGAGCTTGTGTAGCAAGAACAAGACATTCCGTTTCCTCTTGAAATCAATGGAGCCGGCATCAATGACGTATAGATGCTTATACAATCCAACATCTCTTTCCTTGAAATCGGATCCAGAGCCATAAGGATCTTGAAACTCCTGTTCTTTCTCATTCTTGAAAGAAGATAATACTAAAGAAGGCGGTATGTCCATCTTAGGTAATCTGTCGGTTAATGTAGACATCCTCATGAAAATGCTGCACAAGCATTTTAATATATCCTCGGAGATCTTGTTTGGCTCACTGTCCCCGCCTAACGCCTTGTCCTCCTAAAACATCAAAACACAATCAACTGAGACGTTGTTCCAAGGCGTCAAAATCAACTTAAAACTGATCACTAGGCTCATTTGGTTCAACTAGATTCAAACACTGAAAATAAGAGTTACCCAAAAAAGATCTTATTTTGCGCAAACTCAAAGCTGAACCAAACGAGCCCATGAGAAAAAAAACAGGATCACACCTGAGCTCTTGGAGAATTCCCAGGTGTTTTTGTTAGGTTCTTCTTTAAGGAAGTTTTGTCATCGCCATTCGGATCCTTTGAAGCCTGTTTCCAGCTCATGATAGTAGCACTACTCGAGTTAGCCTGTGCCGTGTGATCAAACACAGCGGCAGATTCAGCTTGCGAAAACCTGGCGAGTGACCGAGGAGAAACCTCCAACAGAGTTGCCAAATTGACCCCAGCATTATTGTCCCTTGATTTCAAATCCTCCTGCCTAGAATTCTTGCTTGAAATTTGGTCTGAACATTCACTTTGCAAATCTATTTTTCTCTTTGAGGAAATGTAGATGGCCTCTTGGTAAAGGCCTTGCCTACAACTTACAACTTGCTCTTCTAGCCTAACTACCTCCTCTTCCAAAACTGCTATTTCAGCAAGCAGTTCTTGGGTCTGAAATTTAACCAAAAAAACCCTTAATTCACTAACTAACAACAACAACAACAACAACAACAATAAACTCAGTGCAATTCCCCACGGGGAATCTGGGGGTCAAGATGGGGACCCTGGCTAAACGCAGAGGGAGTGTGTTTAAAAGACCCAAATGGAAAAACACACAAAGTGCCCAAAAAAAGCCCACAGAGGAAGAGAAGTGTCACAACAAAGCATAGAGCACAAAACCAAACCAAACAAATTAAACTCTCCATTTTCCTGACTTGCAAATTCAGATAATGAATTTAGAAGAAATACCAATGACACCATGAATCTGAAAAATTTTAGATGCCCAATTTCTCAGCTAAAATTAAAATTTAAAGGAAAAAAAACTCACATTGGGAGGAAGATAAGGGGGGAGACGAGGAAGAGCACCCAAAGGCCTGTTGAAGGCTCTTTCTAATGCCCTATGAATGTTTCTTTCTTGATTAAGCTTCTTCTTCAACTTATCCACCTGCAAGTGCCAATTACCCAGAACAAGAATTTCAATTTTATTTCACATATTCACAACCACTTTCTCATGGCAAATAAAGAACATGTCTTTGAATGAAAAGCTTCAATCTTTACATCTTGTATCAATGCCATTTTCTTCTCTTTGATGGTTCCCGGAGACTCCATTTTCTGCACAAGATTTCAGATTTTAACTTAATTGACATGAATGATACTACACTGAAATCAAATGCTGAAGAGGGCAAAAAACCCACAAGGAAAAGAGGGGAAATTTTGCAACTTTCTGGTATGAAATCAAAAAACCCATTTGGTAAAGATGAAAAGAGGAAAAAATTGGGGAGAAAGGAATGTACATTGTCGTTGAGTTTGAGAGGATATTTGAGAGATTGAAGAGACGTGCGAGTTCTGGTGTTCATCTGATCTATAAAATCTGGTTCCTTTCTGGGTTTTGCACAGACTAGTCAAAACAATGGCTAGCACAATTTAATTAAGGCTTTCATGAACGGAAAAAAAATTAATAATGGAGTAAAAGGAATAAAGAAGAGGCACGATTAAGTAGTTAAATGGAGTCATTACTCCTGCAACTTGCAGGGTTTTAATCCATGCTGAAGGGAAAATAGGGCGGGAAATTTGTTGAGGTCAATTTCATAGGGAGACCATTTCAGGAGACAGGAACAAGGTTACAGAGGAAAGGCCCCTTTTTGAGTTTTATGTGTATGGAGTCGTGCTACTGTACAAAATAGTACTATTAATTAATGTGCAGGAAAAAGGTGAGGATTAATTGCATGAAGTGCCCACAAATTAGGTGTTTTTATAAAATTGGGCTTAAAAGGAGATTTTCAAGAAGTTAGCCAACATGGAGGTTTTTTTACCTTAAAATGGGTTTTTCCCTTAATATATACTTTAATTAATTCTATGAAACTTGCCTTTCAAGGTACAAAACAAAGTTTTGATAACTTTTGAATGTTAAAATGGACATGAATGTGATATTATCCGGCCACAAGAACAAACAAATACGGAGTAAGTGTTAAGAGGTCGATGCATCTGGTTATGTTAAGTCGGCCAACCAAATTTGTGTAGCTCGGTCATTACTCGTGCTACGTTCAACTGATATAATTAGGAGTTAGATTGACATCGATTTGTTCTTCAAAAACTAATCAAAATGGAGCTGTTTTAAAATTTAAACTCATTGTTATTGTTATGTTAACAAATTAGCCTTTTCTTTGTAAACATCTATATTTCCTATGGTGGACTCACTCATAGTCAATCAATTTAAAGTTGGAATTTGTGCCTATACACTTGGCATTGCTTGTGAGTAAATTAATTTTAAAAAAAAACATCCATAAGATGGGTATTTTTGTAGTTTTTTTAATTTATGGGCAGTTTTATAAGTACCCAATCAAACCAAGGGAGATTTATTGTAATTAATCTAGTAACTAAGGAGAGAAGCTAAAAAGGCGGGTGTTTTGGAGGAAGTGCCTAAGATTGAGATTTGTGAGTAAGAAGCAAGCAAGAGAAAGCCGACGATAAATGTTTGTAGTAGTACTAGTAGTAAGCATAAGGAAGAGACGAAAAAGAAGAAGAGAGAAAGAGAACAAGATTGAGGCTTTTTGGGGATGTACAAAGTTCAATGTGTAAACACCATGATGAAGTTGCGTAATTCTTGGACAACCTTCCCATACCCATATGAGATAATAAAATAATCACCATTTCTTGTATATTAATGTATTTGATCAAGATTCATAATAATGACTTGAGTTATGGTAAGGAGCGTCTTACGGCCCGTGCAAACATCATATGCAACACGTTATGCAAGTAAAATAGTGCACATTAGTACCTTGTAACTTGCCAAGTTGACGGGTTGATGCACGAGTCATTATTACAACAACATGGTCCTAGCACAAACAAGCTAGATCATTGCGAATCGAGTTATACACACCTATATTCCGAGCAAATTGAGACACTCCTCGGCCCATGTAATAAGGTTTATGTAGAAAATGGACAAGATTGGCCCTTTTAATCAAAATGGACCTAATCATGGAATATCGGTCTACGATTAAGAGAGTATGAGGACTTGGCGCATCAGCTCACTGGTTGAGCACTCATGAATATACCATGAAACCTCGGGTTTGAGACAATGGGGCAACGGTTTGCCCTCTTCTATTTAGGGCTAGATGTTTTCGTTAGTTCCAACTTGTGAGATTTCATATTGCAGTATCTCACATATGAAAGTTTAAAACCCTAGTGTGGGTTCATTTCTTCCTCCACTAACAATACAAGGTATCAATCAAAGTCATTCCAACATGATCAATGATAATAACTTATCAACTTAATTAATTAAGAACCATGCACATATATTAATATCTATATCGAATTTATCTATTGGTTTCACCTACCAACATACATTGAAATATTGTATTACCCAATATCTATAATGTCAACACTAGGTTATATGTTTGAATATATCTATTTAAGCTATAGTCAATTCCTTCCATCGATCATGGGCAGTAGTACTGAGTAGTAGTAGAATTTTTTATATAAGGAGAGACGAGATCGAGTGGATGTTTCAGGGTGATGTTGGAGACGTGGAAACTCCGAAACAAAGGAAATTAAATTACCACTCAGAATCTGCCGTTTTATTATTAGTGAGTGTGTATATATTTATTTAAGCCTGCTGGTGGGAAACAACTATCCTTCATGTCTTGACAAAATGAGTTGTCAATGGCTTCAATTGTAGTTGTAATGTTGTATGTTAGTCACATCTCTAGCTAGCTACTTCAAGCTTATGCATAAACATATATCCAATCTTTGCAATGCTTTGCGACGTAGCAAATCTTTCATCAAATGAAGGGTAAACATAGAATTTTTTCATTATCCAATTCATATATTTTTTCATTATCCAATTCATATATTGGGTTTTCTATATTATGTCCTAAGGGCACATGATAAACATACCAAAAACAGAAACTAAAACCCTAAAATAGAAATAGTAAACCCATCAGTGTCACAAATAGATAAAAAAATAAAAAATTTACAAATTTACAAATTATTTTCATTATTAGTCTCTTATTTTTTTTATTTTTTTTTGATAAGGTAAGGATTAGGGTCGCCGCAAGTACTACTTGAGCTCGTCTAGAGCATCCACAAGGGATGAGAACTGGTTACTAACCAGTTCTAAAGGAAATAGGGCGAACCGCCGCCCTGGAGTCTCGAACCCGTGACCTCATGGTACTACCATGAATGTTCAACCAGTGAGTTGATGCGACAAGCATTATTAGTCTCTTATAGTGTATCATTAAGACACATTGTAGAAAAATCCTTCATATATATATATATATATATAAGAACTCACACCTGAGAATCATCCTTAGATTTATAACTTTTGAAATTTTGATTTTTTAAAATAACTTTTATATTTTATAAATCATGATGGTAGTTAATTTCTAAATTTATCTATGTCCTAGTTTCTAGGTTCAGTAGTTCAGGTCTGGATCTATTTTTTGGTCGAAAGTCTGGATCTATATATCAATAAAATTAATGGGCCGATTTGTTTGGGTTACTATAGGTTTGGTGCGCGTTAGATCGACCTAATGGTTTAAGATTTGACCAAAAAAATCCTAATGGTTTCAGAGGATTAATACTTTGAACTTTTTATGATTACAAAAAATAATTTTAATAATTAAATTCATGAAATAAATAATTCTAATAATTTTTATAGCATTGATATAATTTTTAATCATAAAACATGCTATGACATTTAATATAATTTGTATATTAGATGTACATCAATGGTTAGATCAATACGGACAGTTGTTCAAGGCATGAATATCAAGAGGAACATTATGGGTATCAGGGCAGTATCACACACACCAAAAAAAAAAAAAATAGTTGAAATTGTGCAATGGATATCAGGGAGCGACATGGATGAAATTAATGAAATAGGAGGAAAAAGCAAAAGAGAAGACAGGAGCCGTCCATGTGGTTATGATTAGCATAATAAAGATTAAGTTTTTTTGGTTTTTCTTTGGCCAAGTTTTAATTAAAACAAAAATATTTTAAATATACCACATTTCATGTTTGTTTTTTTGGTCGAAATCACAATTCATGGTTTTTTTATCTATCCATAAACACCAATTTTGTATATTTTTAGTCAAGTAGTAATTTTTTAAAATTAATATAACATGTTTAATTAGTCAAAATAATTATAAATTGTAAATATGTTTCTTTTTCTTGGTTGAATTGTAAATATGTTTCTATTTTAAGGAGTTTAACCTATACCCATAAAACATACGTTAAAAAGTTATTTTAACATTTTTGACAAAGACAAGCTAGGATCTATGTAATCCGTGGGGGCTAAACTTCAAAAACTTGACTTAACATCGTACAACTAGCCAATGTATACTGTTAATGCAGGTTCAGGTCGAGATATACACATAAATCATACAAGTCGAGAGAATGTTTCCGATAGATCCAAAAAAACATGACCATGTATCAGAATCGAAAAGAAGCAACAAAAACAACAACATTTACACAGAATCGAAAAGAAGCTATAGTACAAAAAAACATAACAAAAGAGTACACACAACACGCTAATAACTCGAACGAACTACCACACATAGACACATAGCTAACTTAACCAAACAGTTTATCTTTCAAACATATTCTAGATACATTATAAAGCTTTGACAAACCGCTAATTTAAGTAGAGCTACATATATTAAGCAACACCAAACTGAAAGCATCAAACAATCAATGACACAATATGTACACTTCACACAAATTACTTAAAAATGACTGTTCTCAGTAGATTTTGCTCCTCTATGGCCAGCTCCCGGGCTTTGACCAGGATTAGTACCATTAGGTTTCACTACAACATCTCGTCTTGCTTTAAGATTTTCGCCATTGTGATCTCTTCGAGTCATGTCGCCTTTGACCTTAAGATCATTCTTATAGGTTGTAACCGGATCCCTAAAAGCCGTGAAGTTTGGCAAACTTGCGCTTTTTACAAAGGAGCCGAGCTCGGGATTGTTCATAGACTTTATAGGCCTTCCTTGTGCCAATAGGATTTGGCAAGTAAAAATGGTAAGTACAAATGTTGTAAGGGCAAGATTTGGTTGTGTTTTGGCCATGATTATGACTAGAACTATAGAAATTGCTCAAGAGTGAGTAGTTAAGGTTGATGTAGGTCTAATTAGCCTCCTAAGGGCATTGGTATTTATATATGTTGGGGCTATGATTATAACCGCTAATTGCATTATTATTTAAAAATTAGCATTATAACTCCAATGTTAGTGTTGGAGATTGAATGAGGTCCACCCTCAAGAAGATGCCTCTACATGTTTTTGATGATATTTTTCAGTTTAAGGGCGAGTACATTAATTAATGTTAAAATAGAAGAAAAATGTTCAATATGTAAAGGGTGGTTGACATTGAAAATTTGACCCAAAATTGCCACTGTCTGTGGCAGAGAATATAATTACGTTTTTTAAGTTCTTTATCAACATTCCTTAAACCGCAATCTTTGACCTATTTGTAAATTCCTTATTCAGAAATGATTTGTATTTGTGCCTTTTCTTACTATCTTTGCCATTACCTTATTCATGTGAATTATACCAAAGAACAAAGTTGCATTACAGAACACGTTGTTAATAAGTAAGAATCAACCAAGGCTCCGGCAGTATTTAAATGGTACTTATGGAAGCTTATCAGAACTTATCGAAAATAATAAGTTTGTGCATATGTGTTTGGTAAAACCTGTTTATCATAACTCATACAAGCTTAAATATGTCAATAATGAGCATATCTAACCTTATGAAAACTTATTTTTTTTTTTTTAGCATTATTTAGTTCTTCATAAATTATAATACATGTCTTTTTTTACGTATTTTAGTCTTGAGGTTGTTTCAGACCACATAAAAAATCAACTCGAACATTCGTCTACAAATAAGTTTGAAATTATAGTATGAGGATTTGTATTTCATACGAATTCAAATTGTTAAGATGTTAGAAAACAAGTTTGCTTCAATCTACATTAGAAAGGAGAAGCTATTTAAAGATGTATTACTAGTAGGACACATTGAATACAAGTGTCTTTTTTAGCAATGGCTTTGTGGCTAGCTTGTATAATCATCAACATTACTAGTTGTATACAAATTATCATCAAGATTACAAGGCAGAAACTCATTTTATCCTTAAACCCTTCAATGTATGACATTAGATTCATCAACTTCATCACTTACTTGATTCTGTTCAACAAAATCCTCGCTCGATTTGTTCATGTCGTCAACAGACTCTGCACTCTCATCATACGCTTCGTCTACACGTTCATCACCATCGCGCCCAGCGCCATAAGGTTCTCTGATATTCTTAGCTCGAATTCTGACGCGCTTACCTTTAATGTACCGGTATTCCCATTTGGGCGGCGGGTATTTCCTCTTCAACTTCTCGTACTTGTCGAACATACCTAGTGTTTCAAACACATCCCCGACTTTGTGTATGATTGAGCCCGTTGGTCGTAGTCCGAGCTCTTCCATGTCAGCAAAAATCTACATTAAGAAAAACAACTTGTTTTAGAGTGTAGGACTTCAGGACATTCTTTAGCACTACCATTAAGCACCAAAGTTAGAAACATCAATGGAAAACAAGCTCTGACTGACATGATGAAGCTTGTAATCTTATTTCTAGTTTTGGAATATGCTTCAGCCTTTTCTAATCTTTATGGTTATGAAGCTGAAAAGAGATGGATCAGGGAAACAAGTAGATATAGAAAACCGATCAATGGACATCTAACCAACCAGCTTTTTTTCGAGCTATAAGCCTAAGAGGGGATGCAATGTCATGTCACTTACGGACTGAGTAAGAAAACCAATTAACTATGGACCATCTATCATATAACCACTACTCGTTGTAGCATGATGCAACAAGTATTACTTAAGCAGGAGTGAGGTCTCAAGGAAAATGGCAGTAAATAATAATTAAAAAAAACAATTGTGAAACAAGGAGGAGCAATTACCTCGAACATTTTATCATGCATGCCGCGCCTATGATAGATGCTGATCATCTTTTCAAAAAACACACGAGGCATGCTTTCCAAGTGCTCAGCGAACAATTTAGTCCAGAGCTCCTCAGCCTCTTCAATTCTGCCATCTGCAGCTAAAGCATTTAGTAATGCGAAGTAGCTGCCCATTGTTCTTCCCTGACCTTTGCTCAACATCCACTTCGTCACCTGTATTGGCAAGCAATTTGCTAAGTTATTATCACCATAAGAACATCACCTTCTGTTATGATTTGTCGGAGAGTTTTTTGATAAGTTGCAGGGGATGAGAATAACTACCTGAATTATTCTCTTCCAATCCTTTTCTTCCTCGAGGGTCTTTAACGCTTTCTTGACAGTAATCAAAGGGAACTCAAGCTCCCAAGCAATGAAAGCATCAAGAGCACCGTATACTTCTTCTTTGACATTGGACAGTCCCTTTATCTGCAGCAGAAAAAATCATTATTTACAAGATGGGAACATGTGAATAAATGGAAACATATCTTTCCCTTCCTTCCTAATAATTAAAACACCGAACTTTGTTGATGTAGAGAAATTATCACAGCATAAACATATAGAAAGCTAACAGTGATACAAACTAGAATATCAGTGAAGGCCCTGTCTTGAATTAGGACTTTTAAGTTTATGCTCCACTGAAATTAGAACAGCCTAAGAGATACAAACCGATAATAAAAAATGGCGAAAGTTTTTTTTTTTTCAGCAAGCATGCTGAAGACTGTCCTAAATCACAGTAGTGCAGCAACTTAAACAACGCCATCCAATAAGCACTAACGCATTAGACAGTTAGACACAAATGGTGAAGTGAGAAAGTTACACAATCAACAAGCTTTCTTGACTTGGAAATGGTCCCGATCCGTGTTTTGGATTTCCACACGCGCGGATATCTCGGCCTTGGACCTTTAGTTGCACATACCTGGGAAACAACAAATCTAAAGGTTTAGACTAATCCCTTCTTCCATTAGAAGAAAGTTCAAATTTCCAACAGGCAGCAAATCAAATGCATATATGGATCACAGAAACTTACAATGACATTTCTTTGCATACTAGGAAACTGAATGGACTTGCATCCCCATGGAATGACTTGTGCAGGGCATTTCAAGCAAAGCATCTGGAAACTCAAGGGAAACACCAGATTCATAAGACTTTGATAAGTGACATTCAATTATGTTACAGCAATTTAGATAATTGTAACAAAATTAATCAAGGGTCCAAATTGTAAATTATGTTTCTCTGTTTTAAGCTAAGCTATAAAGAGCTTTGAGCAATTCTGTAAAGAGTCATTCAGAAACATAATAAACTTGTTCTCTTTTGCTCTCAATTACTCTCTAAAAGGTTCTTCAAGGGCAATTCCCCGTTGATTGTGATTCTTTGCCTATCAATCATCAGTTTTGCTTTGAGTTGTTCTTCCTCGATTGAACATTAGCTCAATTTCATTTCAATTGAAGCTCAAAAAGTACCTAATTCTAAGCATAGAGAAACACCAGAAAACACAAATGCCCATAAAGAACAACCCAATTCAGTGCAAATACAGGAGATGTAGTCTGGCTAGGTTAAAGCCATAGCTCAATTCAAGAACCACATAGTTGAGATAAAGACAATTAGGAGACAAAATTCAATTTAGAAGGACAAGTTCAAACCGATCAATTTTGGAGACGAATTTGAAGAGGCGGAGAGGATAGGACGCCGGCGATGAAGGGTTGTTTCTCCTGAGCCCGTCGTGGTTTCCGGTGAAGAGATCTTGTTGGTAAGGGGTGTTCATCGGTTGAATGAGCTTGGCTTGGGCCTGTTGATAGGCTCATGAACGGCCCAGATATTTGGTTCAACTTTTTTTTTTTTTTTTTTTTTAGTAACTTGGTTCAACTTTTGGTCTTTGGTTGTAGGGTGTATAACAGATTAGTGTAACGATGACCCAAGGGTTAATGTTTTTTTATTTGATATTTTTTTTTATAATGGGCTTTTAGGATGTGATGATTAGGGATGCATATGGGGCCGGGGCGGGCGGATTATGCATTCCCCATCCCCATCCCCACCACCTATTTGTTTCCCCATCCCCGCCCCATCCCCATCTAATCCCCGCGGGGATCGGGATGGGGAATACCCATCGGGTTTGGGCATGTTAACGGGTCCCTATTTATTAATTTTTTTTTATTGAAGAGTCTTATTTACTGTTAGGATTCCTAAAAATTACCTCAAATTCTAAACAAAAGTATAATATTTAAAATTATATAAAAAAATTATAATATTTTACATATAGACTATAAAAAATAAAAAATAAAATAGTTTACATATAGATTATAAAAAAATAAATTTATAATATTTTACATATAGACTATAGTTTGAGTATAAATTAAATAGTCATATAAAATAGTATATTATTAATATCGGGGTCGGGTACTAAACGAGGCGGATAATGGATTCCCCGTCCCCGCCCTATTCCCATCGGGGAATTAAAACCCGATCCCCATCCCCACCCCACTCCCCACTAAGTCGGGGAATCCCCGCCCCATTCGGGGCGGGTCCCCACGGGTCCCCGTCTCCGCGGGGCAAATGTGCATCCCTAGTGATGATACGAGGTTAATTTTGAAGTCTTTTAAAAAAAAATTAGTTAGGGTCTATTGATTGTGTTTTAGGATTTTAGTTTTCAAAGTAGTGTCTGTGTCCGTGTCTTAATGGTGCGATTTTGATTTTATTAGAATTATTTTATTTCTTGTATAAATTTGTTTGGAAAATAGGTAATCTTAAAAGCTTGTATTGTTTTGTTTGATTTATTTTCTTACGTGATTTTCTGTTATGACATAGTTTTTTAATTGAACAAAAATATTATATTAGTCAACAAAGTTATCAAAGGTAAAGTGGGGTAAAACTAAAATGATTCTCCCACTATAGGCAATTAAGCATATATATAAATACATAGAAAAAGCTTTGAAAACAAGTGCCAATTAGAAATGTGTATTGCTATTTTAGTTCTTATAATGTCTAACATATTTATAACATACATTACTATATGATTAGGGCAACTTTTACCCCCTATATTATACAGTAATAAGTCAAGGACTTTAGTTTGTCAGCTAGAGAGAGATTTGGCGCAGTGGATTTGACGCAGTACAAAGAGAGTTGAAGGGAGAAGATTAGGGTGTTGGACATTTAGTCACCGGGGGTCGTGTAGTGTTTGGGTGTGAGTTTGTCCCGTGGGCGTTAACTGTGGCCTAGCTTTGTTAGTGTTAGCTCTTTTAAGCCTTTTCATTTGTTTTATTTGTTATTTAATTGTTTGTGTTTTGAGTGTCGAGTAATTCTTAGGTCGTATAGGGCGCATTCCATTTAGGTCTTGAGTGCTCCTATCTTGACCCCCCAAATCCCATGTATACGAGAGTCACCGGATAATTGTTTTTGTTTTTGTTGTTGTTGTCATCTTTAGTTCATCAATCCTTTCAACTTTTCCACAAATAAGTTTCGCATTCGAATATTTTCGTTCCCCCTTTCAAGTGATCCTAGATCCGCCGGTGATTTAGGTGCTAGTGTCTAGTGGGTTTGTACTTTGTTTTAGCTATTAAAAATTAATAGCTTTTGCTTAGAAAGGGCCCTTTTTCCAACCTTTCAGAGCCCACTTATAAGTGGATACATCTAGCAATATGGTAAATCTTTTTTTTCGGAAATATATATGGTGAGTTTTTCTAGCAAGTGTAACGCTTTTTGTAAATCTTGAAAAGAGGAAGGAAGGAAGTTGATTTACTGTTGCTTGAGCTTCATCTATTCATAGAAGAGAGAAGAGCCATGTTGGCTATAGTTTTACACCCAAAAACCCACACCAGAGAAATACATTGAAACAAGCTATATACTAGGGTAAAGTAAGAAAAGGACAAAACAGGACAGCTAGCTAAATAAAACTTGACAGCACCACTAACAAAATATTAAGGGCTAATTAACATAATAACATAGTAAGATGACCCATATTCTTCATATCCCCTCCTCAAGTTGGACTTGGGGTGAAGCCACAAGACCTAACTTGGGTAGGAATTGAGAGTGCTCTCGTTCTCCAAGAGGTTTCGTCATGATATCAGCGATCTGCTGGCTAGACGGAATGTTAGCAGTTTGAATGAATCCCTCTTGAACTTGTTCACGAATGAAATGACAGTCGATCCTGAGATGTTTTGTTCTCTCGTGAAAAACGGGATTTGCTGCAATATGCTGCGCTGCCTTATTGTCACAATGGAGGGTAATAGGAAGAGGAACTTGAATGTGTAAATCTGCTAGTAATCCATGGAGCCAAATCAGTTCGCTTGCAGTCATGGACATACTTCGATATTCAGATTCTACAGAGGATTTTGACACCGTTTTTTGTTTCTTGGTCTTCCAAGAAACTAATGAAGTGCCAAGGAAGACACTGTATCCTGTGAGGGATCGAGACGAAAAAGCACATGTGCCCCAATCTGCGTCACTGAAGGCTGTCACGGCAAGAGAACTTGTGGAAGAGTAAAATAATCCCATGCTTACTGTGTGTTTCAAATACCTGAGAACATGAAGGGCTGCATCCATATGAGGTTTGCAAGGGTCTGTCATAAACTGACTTAAGTGTTGTACAGCATAAGACAAATCTGGTCTTGATAAGTTGAGGAAAAGAAGCCTGCCAACCAATCTCCTGTATTGCTCTGGATTGGCTAAGGGCTCACCAACATCAATGCTCAGTTTCAAACCTTTCGGCAAAGGAAAGGGGCTAGGAATACAGTCTTGCATCTTACAATCACTTAGAATGTCAAGAATGTATTTTCTCTGATGTAACAGAGTGCCAGCCGAGCTTCTCACTATCTCAAGACCAAGGAAATACCTAGCAAGACCGAGATCTTTAATGGTGAATGTGTCATGAAGAGCCCGCTTCAACTCAGAAATAGTGTGGCTGTCATCACCAGTCAAAAGAACATCATCAACATATACCAGTGCTATGACACTACCTGTGTTTCCTTGTTTGACAAATAAAGAGTAGTCCTGCTTGGATTGTCTGAAGCCAAACCTGATGAAGAACTGAGTCAGAACGGTGTTCCATTGCCTTGACGCTTGTTTAAGTCCATAAATAGACTTGATCAATCTGCATACTTGCCCTGGCTTTGCACTTGTGTATCCTTCAGGCGGTTCCATGTACACTTCTTCGTCAAGTTGGCCATGCAAGAAGGCATTGTTTACATCAAGCTGATGAAGAGGCCAACCCCTGACCGTAGCAACACTCAAGAGGACTCTCACTGTGGTCAATCTGGCTACAAGAGAAAATGTGTGCTTATAGTCTTTGCCCTTGATTTGGTTGTAGCCTTTTGCTACAAGACGGGCTTTGTACCTCTCTATGCTCCCATCGGGCCTATATTTAATTTTGTAAACCCATTTTGAGCCAATTGCTTTCTTTCCGGGAGGCAAATCAGTAAGTAACCATGTTTTGTTGTGTTCCAAGGCATACAACTCACTCTTCATGGCCTCTACCCACTTTGAATCATGCTTAGCCTGATTATAATGGCTTGGTTCAAAAGTACTCGCCATATTAGCAAAAGAGGCTATGAATGAAGGGTCAAAAGCTGCAAGATTACCCAATACAGTAGCTAAAAAGGACTTAGATTGGGAATTAAGAGAGGGTTTTTTTGTGGTGAGAACATAATCCTGCAATTTTAAGGGTGGAACAATGGTTCTCGTGGATTTTCTTAACAGTGGAAATTCTTCAAGGCTATGAAGAGAGATAGGGCTTGATCGAGTAGGAGAATGATCTTGCTGAGCTGAAACAGGACTGGTGGAGGTCTGAACTGTATTTGGCGTTTGAGGAGCGACTTGGGCGCAAGATTCAGTATTTGGAATTTCACAAATTTGTGGTGGCTGAGAAGTGGAAGGCAAGGGACTCTTTTGATGGTTGCTGAAGTAGTGATCAAGGTGAGGTGAATCATGAGCAGGATTCACTAAGGGAAGATTAATGGTGGGTAAAGAAGAATTATGGATAATTGGACTTGATTGGGAGAAATCAGTTTTGGTGTCTTTCTTGTAGGGAAAAATATGCTCCTGAAACACTACATCTCTAGAGATAAAGGTTTTATGGGTTTCAAGGCTATAGAGCTTGTAAGCCTTGGTACCAAAAGGATATCCAAGAAAAACGCACCTCTCAGCTTTCGGAGCAAATTTGTCTTTATGATGTGGGTTAGGTGAGGCAAAACAAAGACATCCCACTGTTTTCAATTCATCATAAGTGGGTTTTTCATGGAAAAGCCTCTCAAAGGGTGTCTCCCAATCAAGCACAACACTTGGAAGTTTGTTTATAATGTGAGTTGCAGCTAGGATGCAATCTCCCCAAAAGCGAAGAGGCAATCCTGAATGAATCCTCATGGCACGAGCGGTTTCTAATAAATGTCGGTGTTTCCTTTCAACACGACCATTTTGTTGTGGTGTATAAGGTGCACTTCTTTGATGCACTATGCCATTGCTTGCCATGAATTCAGCACACTGTCTTTGCACAATCTCAGTGCCATTATCACTCCTAATACACTTGACTTTAACCTGGAACTGAGTAGAGACATACGCATAGAAATTGCACAAGCAAGTGTACACTTCTGTTTTATCCTTAATCAGAAAAGTCCATGTCACCCTGCTGAAATCATCAACTATGGTAACAAAATAGTGAGCCCCAGAAGTTGTCGGAACCTTATAAGGTCCCCATAAATCAATATGAATCATGTCAAAGACTGATTTTGCAATACTATTGCTTTTAATAAATGGTAGTCTGTGGTGTTTTGCCACTGCACAAGTTTCACAACAAAAATCTTCACTATTCAACTGTCTTGAATTGAAGATATGATTCAGTTTAGAAACACTACTATGACCCAAAAGGGCATGAATTACATCCAAATTGTCTTTCTGACTAGAATTCACAAAAACAGAGGAACCAAATTCTCCTCTTCCATGTGTAGAAACAAAAGGCTGAGCAACTTCATCTACTAGCTGCTGAACTTTGTAAAGACCATTCTTCTTCTCCCCCAATGCCAGCACTTTCTTACTTCCATGGTCTTGAAAGAAACACCCAGTGGAAGTAAATTTTGCTGTCAATTTAGGGTTTTCTAAGATTTTTCCAACGGATAGCAAATTATGTTGGAATCCTGGAACAACTAGCACATCTAACAAGATCAAATGTTCAGAAAATTTCAGATTTCCCGCCTCTGTCACTTTCTTGATTGTACCATCTAGTAATCCAACATGAACAGGAGTCTGTAATTTACGCCTATCATGCAACAAACTAGAATTCGACACCATATGATCGCTAGCACCGGTGTCCACAATCCACTCAAGATTGTTACCATTTCTGTTAGCTGAATTTACAGCTGAAGCAAGAATTTTGTCTGCAAAGTTGACACCATAATGAAGATTCAGCTGAAGCCCCTTCTGCTCTAGATTGTTGGCTGCGTTTGCATCATTTCTGGCCTTTTTTCTGTCCCCCTTTCCTTGATAAACAGCAAGAGCTCGATCGAGCTTAAGCTGCTTATTTTCCAGAGCTCTTTCCAGCTCTAGTACCCTCGTAGTAACATCAGCAGATCTAGATACGTTTCCGGCGATCGCTTCGATCGTATCTTCCATATCAAACAGAGAAGGAGAATCTAAAACCTAGCTTTGAGTTTTGAAAGAGGAAGCTTACCACGGAAAGATCGTTCCGTCAGCTCTGATACCATGAAAAGAGGAAGGAAGGAAGTTGATTTACTGTTGCTTGAGCTTCATCTATTCATAGAAGAGAGAAGAGCCATGTTGGCTACAGTTTTACACCCAAAAACCCACACCAGAGAAATACATTGAAACAAGCTATATACTAGGGTAAAGTAAGAAAAGGACAAAACAGGACAGCTAGCTAAATAAAACTTGACAGCACCACTAACAAAACATTAAGGGCTAATTAACATAATAACATAGTAAGATGACCCATATTCTTCATAAGTTCATGTGGACATTGCACTTCAGTTTTCATTAGGTAGAAGCATCTTCCTACAAATCTTGGTGTTTTTTGCAATATCATACCAACTACATGTATGACGATAAAAATGCATTATACTCGGTTAGATACTCGACTCGCTTGATAGGGCAGTCATGAGTTTGCTTGTGTATGTGTGTGTCGTGTGTGTCATGTGTGTCGTGTGTGTCAAGTGTTTCTTGTGATGGAATGAATAGGGCTAGACTTTTAACTTCCGATAGGACTTACTTTGTACAACAAATAGGTTTTTCTTATTCTTTTTCCCATCATAATCTTACAAAGAACAATGCACAATGAAACAAGATTTACGCTACAAGTTACGAAACATGACTTTGTTCCATGGATTTTGCATCTTTGTTTTCATTTGCAAACTAATGCCCAGCTCCCGGGCTTTGGCCTGGATTAGTACCATTCGGGCTGACTGCATCTTTGGTAAGAAATCCGTCATGTTGATCGCGTTGAATCACATTGTCTTCTGGCTGAAGATCATTCTTATAAGTTGCGATTGGATCCCTGAAAGACGAAGAATGAATTTGCGCCATGTTTTGCAAACTCTTGTTTTCTATAGTTGGTTTAGTATGCAAACGCCTTCCTTGTGCCAAAAGAATTTGACAGGTAAAAACAATGAGTAGAATTGTTGTAAAGGCATGAATTGGTTGTGTTTTAGCCATAATTGGTTGAAAAAATGGGAATTTGATGTTTGAAGAGAGTAGTTGTTGTGATTTATCTTAGCCTCCTAATGACCTTGCTAATTTATACATGCCTGGGACTACGATAATGGCCGCTAATGCATCTATAATTTAAGAGATACAGAAAGTATACTAAATTGTATTCATCATTAGCACCAAATGTTGATTAAAAAGAAAGAAAGTTCAATGATTAAAGGGTGGTTGGCACTGACCATTTGACCGAATTTCCACTTGTGCATGTGGCATGGATTTAATTATGTTTCATAAGATCATTTATTTAATTTGATCTACAATATTTGAACTGTCACGTACGATTTTTGTTTCTCAAGTATTAAATAAAGATCCACCTTAGTCCGTGGTGTAATTAATATTTTTTTTCTTCATTCATTACTGATAGTTTTCTATATTTCGACCACTACCTTGAAGTGTTATTTAAAATCGATTTTTTTATCATGTACCTTAAGAACACACCATAAAAAGCTAATATTAGACAGATTTGAAAAATCTTAAATTTGCGATTTTTTAAGTGTTTTTATGACGGGTTCACTATTTCTTCTTTAGAGTTTAGTTTAATTTCCATATTTAGTATGTTTATAATGTACCCTTAGGACACACAATAGAGAAGTTAATTTAAAATTAGGGTCAAGAAGGCAATCACAAAATTATTACATCTGAAATTATTTTCTTACCACTCAATAATGAAAATATGGTAGATTTCTTTATAATTTTCATACATTTTTGCACCCGTGAGAACAAATGTGGATTCACGAGTTAGAGAATCTTGCCATAGCAACTTTCCTTTAGTGGATTCATTAATGTGCTTCACTCTTTTGGCTTTCCTGCACAACTCATTGGCTGGATGAGAACTCGCATCTCCATTGCCTCATACTCAGTTCTTGTCAAAGGTCAGCTCGAATTGAAGGATACTTTCTGGGTAAAAGGGGATTCCCCCAAGGCGACCATCTATCACCGTACCCTTCCTCTCCGTCCTCGCCATTGAGTATTTATCCCGAATGCTTAAATCTCTTGAGTAGGATGCCAATTTCCAATTCCATCATAGATGACAGACATTAAAGCCCACTCGTCTTTCTTCCGTGGACGATCTTATTATCTTCTATAAAGGTAACTCATCTCTGTTCAGGCGGTGAAAAGGGTTCTTGATGACTTCAGCCAACTCTTCGGATTACATGTGAGCATTGAGAAATCTAATGTCTTCCTTAGAGGTGTGGATGATCAAACTCAACAACAAATCCTTCTCTCTAATGGTTTCTCAGCCGGCACATTTCCCTTTCGCTATCTTGGGATACCAATCGCCCAATCGGGCCCAAGTGCCTCTTCTCAAGGGACTATAGTTTGTTGGCTGATAAAATGACAGCTAAAGCTTGTTCTTGGATGGCGAAGCACCTCTCTTATGTTGAGAGGAAGGAGCTGATTCGGTCAATGCTCTATGGAATCCAAAGTTTTTAGTGTAATATCCTCATTCTGTTGCATGAAGTGATGCATAAAGCTCAATCAATCCTCTACCCATTCCTTTGGTCAGGCATTTCTTTTTCCAAAAGAGGGTTGGTCTCTTAGGCGCGCTGTGTTTTACAAGCCACTTTTTATTCATGATCGACTACCAAGTAAACACCAACTTGCCCGCAAGATTGATTTTAGAGACACCGGTTGCCCACTTTGAAACAGTGACGTTGAAATTGGCCAACACCTCTGGCTTGAATGCTCCTTCTCAGTCCCTATCCTTCAACGCCTCCTTCCCTCGATGAACATTTCACTACCGATTTGACACATTACTTGATTGAATGGATTGGGTTTGTCATGCTCAACACAACAACTTTGTGTTTCATACTTAGTCACGCTGCTCACCACTTTTGCGTATCATATTTGGCTTGCCCGAAATGAGGTCATCTTCAGCAACATAAGCTCGAATAACAACTTTTATGCCCAAAAGACCAAGAAACAAGACCAAGCTAGACTATTCGAGCCAAGAAGCCAAGAGCTACCACCGCCTTGAATGTAACATGCATGGCTTAGATTTTTAGGTGTCACTTAGAGCCTTTTTGTATTAGCTACCTTGTTTTTGTCTCTTATTGTTGTTTCTTGCTACTTTGGTCGCCGCCTAGATGGCATTTTTAGCGTGTATCATTAATGTGATGGTGCACCTTCTAAATTATTCCCATGTTAATGCAGATTAACCCCTTTATTAAAAAAAACTGCCCTTTACTATAGGAAGCCTTTCACTGCGTATTTTAATTCGATTTTTCTAGAATGCCTTAAGGGCACAAGATAAGAATCTATGATTGGAAAGATTAATTTAAATTTATAATATTGGATTATTTAAGAGTTTCTTAAACTAGTTTATCTTTTCCTTTTTAGGATTTAATTTCTACATTATGAGTGGTTATAATATGTCCTTAGTCACTAGAGAAAAACTGAGGTTAATATATTCATTATTATAAAGCCTACAAAAGAAAAATTTATATATTAACATTGACAAGAGACTAACTTTTTTTTTGATAAGGAAAGAATTAGGTTAGGCTCAAAGCCTCAATATATATGAAAACTATTTTAGAGTATCCTTACGAATGAGTTCCTTGAGGACCAGATCAGACTCGAGCATGAAAGTAGAAAACGATGAAACCAGTCCGCGATATAGTCAGCAACCAAGTTGGCTTCTCTAAACACATGGGCGATATTCCAACTTTGAAAATGGCGAAAAGCAAGAACTGAATGTCCGTACGTATAATCTTCACCTCTCATGTACAACTCCAATCATCCAACACTACCTTCACAACTTGTAGGTTGTCACCTTCAATCACCAAATTGGGGATGCCACAACGAATGGCCTCAACGATCCTCTACCGAAGAGCATACGCTTCGAACTACATCACGGAACAACACCCAAGCACACCACCATCCATAGCCACAGGGGAGCCTCGGTGATCTCTAAGAATGTAACCAGAAGAGGTAGTGTCAAAAGAATTAACAACCCCGTCAAAATTGAGTTTAACATAGTTGTTTATGGGTTTTTTCCATTTTGCCTTCCCCCTTGTATTTACTCCGTTAACGGTTTGGATCTCATATTGACAAGAGACTAACTAAACAAGAAAGAAGCCTTTGTTTATCGGTTTAAAACATATACAGATACCTGAATTTGTCCATTTTAGTCATTTGAACACCTGACCTTTGAAACTGACCTATTGAGCATCAAACTTGTCAAAACCTACGTATCAAACACCTCATCCCTAACATGACATTGCGCATATGATGTACACTTGGTTTGGGAGTGTTTTCATTAAAAACCATATATTTTTAAGCTTAGATGTATATAAAAATTTGTCCGCCAATGTAGTATAATGACGAGTTCAGGTGACAATTAGTTACACGAGGAGGCCTTATCTGACAATACATGACCTTTTTTTGCTTAATCATGTTCACATAATAGCGCATGCGTATTAGGGCACTCCGTAGTCAGGGACGAGGTGTTTAATAGGTAGATTTTGACAAGTTTGGGTACTCAATAAGTCCGTTTCAAAGGTCAAATATCCAAATGACCAAAATAAACAAATTTCAGGTGTTTTTATGTGTTTTAAACCATCGTTTATCTTTTCTCTTTTTTTTTGTACCTAGAAAGTAGCTGCGTTATTTACTTTTGTTTTCTTTCTTCCTTTACCACTTTATTTTTGTTTGGAATGATATAGCTTTGTTTATTCAATCATGGACATGTCTTTCTATTGTTTATGAAGATGCTTTTCAACTTGAATGCATCTATTTCCACAAATGGAAAGATAGTTCAAACAAAGGGTAATGATAAAATCCAGGTACTAGTGCTTAGTGGGTCTATAGTAGCTGTCCGTTAGAAGTGCATACATGAAGCAATATATTTGGAAGTTATTTCCGGAGGAATACAAACAATAACTGTTACAAATAGCTTATTTTTGTTTGACATAATCTTCACACATTATACAGTATTGACAACGAGCAACAGTTAAGTTACTATCATCCCAAATCTTGATCGAATTGAAACAAGACATTTCTTTGTGCGAAGGGTCCACTATTCATGAGAGTAGAATCAAAAACCTTTGACTATTATTTTTGGAGGCCTAATTGCTTGAAGACGTAGAGTTTGGTATTCTTTAAGTTTTTTTTTTTCACAATAACTCTCTTAATTAAGTTATTAAGAGAGGGGGTTGATGTGTGGGTTATGATCGAGGTTAGTGTTGATGTAGAGTAAATGAATAATTATGTTTGATTCTAGTGAACTAATGACATATATAATCCACACATCAACCCCCGGCCTCTCTTAACAACTTAAGAGAGTTATTGTAAATATATATGTTTGATAAATTTGACAAACAATGAATTCCTATTTAATTTTTTATAAAGCTAAAAATATCTCTATTGGTGAATTAAGATAAAAGAGGGTTATTGTGTAAGAGAAATTATGTCAGATTATGTCAGAAATTATGTCAGATTGAGTTTCTTCTTCAATAAACTTGGATGGTCAAAATTTCTTAATTTCTTGATTTATTCTGACATAAAATTAGTTTTCTTTTAACTTAATGGATTTGAAAAACAAGAAGTTTTAGGGACAAAGATGCTTTTAGTAATCAATTTTTTTAGAAGGAAAGAGACTGGGGTCTTTATACAAGAGAAGAGACTTGCTATACAACCTCTTGAAGGATGAGATTACGGAGACTTGGATTAGTGTAACGCATAGAGGATAATCAAGTGAAGTACTTTGAAATGTAATATGTCATTGAGTTTGCCTAGTGAAAAATGTGTTCAATGGTCTATGTCCAGAGTCGAACAGACTCACAAAGGATGTTAGACCAGATAATCTTAATCTACTGTAGACAACTCAGATCTACACTTACATTTTTAATTATGCCAACTAAACTAAGAAATCACCTTCAAGGCTTCAACTGCAAGATAGGGGATCCTTTTTTTGTTTGCTCCACGAACTCCTTCTCTTTGTCCAAGCGTGGAGCGCCTCGATTGAGTGTTTTCTTGAAAGAGCGCCATTTGCATAGACTTTATTTACACAATGATAAATAAAATGTAGACGAACGAGCTCCACTCCTTCCTATCCTCAACAACCTTAGTGAGCAATGTTTGATACTACACCATGCTCAACCTTCAGCCATCTAGTCAAACGGTTAACTTCCAAGGGACTAATTTAGAGGTCACCAGTTCAACTCTTATTGATAGTGTCCTCAATAAAAAAAAAATCAGATCCACTTCAAACACACACAGTTAAGTTTATTTATTTTTTGCAAAAGTTGAAGCTTCACCTAAATTAAGAGAACATGAGAAGCACTAGAAGGAGCTTCATGTGCATTATGAGTATCAATTTGTATGATTGTGTTCATTACCATATAGTACCAATTCAAACATTGATTGGAAAAAGAAAGTTCAATAAGTTTAAGGACGATTGACACTAAAAAACAGACCGAATTTCCACTCTCTAAGGCAGAGATTTAATTATGTTTTCTAAGGGTCCAAAATTTTAATTTGTTCTACAATCTTTGACCAGAGAAGCTTTTTGTTACTGAAACATTAATTTAAATTATGATGTACCATAATCCCTTGGTGATGCTTTATGTTTATTCATGTTCCTTCTACGTATATTATATTTGCCACTACATTGATCTTTCAAGTAAAATCATGGTCAAGAAGGCATGCAATCACTGAAAAGTTGCATCTGAAATGATTTTCTTGTACCAATCAGTATTTTTTAATGAACAAGTGGTCATTTTCTTTAGATCTTCATACATACATGTTGGCATGCTACTTTAGCTTTTAGGAAGCCAATGAAAACCCTTGGACCAGTCTACCTTCTTCATTGAGAACTATAGCTTGAAGTTTAATATGGCTGCTATGAAATCTTATAGGAACTGAAATCTTGCTAATGCAATTAATAATTAAGCCGACTATATTCTCGTTTCAAATTATTATCAGTGGACATTATATACAAGTTTTTTTTAATTATATATAGCTTCTTGGTTGAGTTACATGATCAAACCAAGTGCACTTTGAAATACACAATAGGATTACGAGATCTGTCAAAGCTCAACCTAATATATAGCTCGAGTCGAACCTCGTAAAAACTATAGAATTGAAACCCAATCCAAAATCAGTATAGAAAGAATTGAATCCGTAAAAAATAGAAATTTGCTAGAATGATTGTACCATTTATTTTATACTAATAAAATAAAAACCATAATATTTTATTGTTAAATAATATTATTTAAGTATGTAATTAATAATGTTCACACTCTTGACTAGAAGTCTAGATCCATGACCCTTACTCATCCAAACCCATACATACTTAATTAAAATCAAATCGAAATGACTCGCTAACCGGTTTAAAAGCAAGGTATAGGGTGGAATCAATTCCTATTAAGATGCTTCATCGACCAAAACCCTTCAGGGGTTCGGGGACAGAGACTCCGACTACACTAGAGATTTTAGAGGGCAATGCCCCCTGAGAGGTTTGCGAAGGGTGTTGCTCATCCAAGGTGATCTCAATGACAAATTATAGAGAGTCGGGGGTCCTAAGGGCAGCATGCCCCAAACGGGGGTTGGGGGCAATGACCTCCGTCAAAAATGTAATTCTCGAAATACCTCATAATATGTAATTCTAAATCAGTCTCTATAATAATATACTACTCATGTTTCTCTACATGTGGACGTAGATAACACAACATTAGTATGCAAATTTCTTTGTCGTTCTTACTTTTATTATTCTCATTCAATCTCATTAAAACGATGCCGATTTTCACCCTAAAGTTTGCAATGTTTCAAGTTGACATTTCATCTTAGTGGTAGAATTATTTTGGCAAGCTTAGCTAGTGGTTAAACCGATTCAATTCACCTTTATTGTCCTCACTTTTCTGCTTGTCCACTCAGTATAAAGAAAAGGTAGCAACTTTCCTCAACTGCAGGAAGCTAATGTCTTGTTGCATGGATTAATTTATTCATACTAGAGCCTCAAAAAGGGAATATTAGTAACTTAGATATAGTATTGTAATACATAGTGCTCACATTCTTTTCAGTTTCTTGTGTAAAGCAAGAATGTGCGGTTGTTGTTGTTGGTCTTGTTGTGTGATAACGACCGTCTATTAAAAGTGAAGGATCTCTTCTCATGCTTTTGGAATCTCACGTTTAATAAATGAAAATCTTGAAAGGCAGTCTTTATGGTTGCATGAATTATTGTACATCTCTGCAAAGTTTGTAAGTTGTCATGTTGTCATTGTTTTCGTGTTTTGGTATGTATTTATTGCTGATGAACTATAGTGAGAAGTTTTGAGTTGCATGCTACTAGTATTTTTTATGGTTTTCATGTGTGCCAAGACAGTAGAAGATGAACTTTAGAAAAGAGAGAGATAGAGAGACGGTTCACCGCTTTATGAGTTGTTTTAGCTTTCTTCGTCTCGACTATAGTTTTCAAACCTGAACTGATCCATTAATACTTCGGTTTTCAAATCCGATCTAACTTTACAAGAACTATATATTTGAATGACTAGTTGATACAACCCCATACCCAATGTAACTTGAATTAAAAATATTTGATCTGACCCGAAATCATCCAAAAAACCCTAAATTATCTCAAACAAAATCGTTCTAAAAGTTGAAGTCACACGACTCAAAATAAGTCGACTCGAAATTATCTATTACCTTGAAGCCGATGACAAAAATTACTTGAAACTAGTCCGTATAGTTTTATCTAGTTGGAATGAGCTAAGCAAGGGAAATGAATGATTTGCCCTTTAAATTTTCTTATATATAAAAGAATCGTATGATAGTCAATTGTTATTCAATGTTCTTTTTATAAGGTAAGGATTGGGGTTACTAAAAATACTATTTTGGCTCGTTTAGAGCACCTAGAAGGGATGCAAACGGGTTACTAACTTACTATAGACGAGCATTCTCTAAAAAAAAGGGGGCAAACCGCCGTCCTGAAATCTCGAACCCGAGACCTCATGGTAAACACATGAATGCTTGCACATCATTTGTTATTTCATGAAACTTACAAGAATTATGTTATATCCAAGAGTTTCGTTCTTTAATGTTTCACTATAGTACTTTTAGCTATTTTTCACTCATAGCTTAGTAGTATGGGCCTGTGTTCTACCAAAAATAAGTATTATGGGCCTGTGTCAAATTTGGATTAGTGAAATGTATCAAATATTGAAGTACAGTAATTTTGAAAGAGGACGAAATTGGTCCCTTTTCTTGAAATTGACATTATTTTGGTTTGCTGCTCAAAAAAAGACATTATTTTGGTTTGTTCTGCTTCTATACTGATTCTTCCCTCGTGTAACATTTGAACTGTTGCATCTCAAATTTCAAAATTTCAATAGCACTTGCATTGGCAAGAGGTAATATTATGCAAATTGAGATTCCCTCGTTTGATTTCCCATTGCGGAAATGAAAACGGAAAGAAAATGATTTTAGTCCAATTATGTGTTGGAATGAGAATTATCTTAACTTAAGACTTTAACATTTATGTGTCTAGAGAAAGGGAGAAAGAACAATTCTAACACTTTCTTACCCCATCCATAAATTAGGGAAACAAATATAGCATCGCAATTGTTGTATGGAAATTGAGGTGGCTCAAGATTTCTGGTGTATCATGATGTTAATATAGGCTACATTCGTTTCTTTTGGTTTAAGTTTTTGCTGTTGGAAATTAGCCAAATAGGCCCTCAACCTCACATTTGTCTAATGCTCAAGTAACATTATATGTGCAACTACATTTTGTACCGGAAACGTTTAACTCTAAGTCATGTACTTTTGTGATTAGTAACGTTTAACTCTAAGTCATATATGTCTTGTGTTGGTTGAATATAAACGTTCTTGACTATAATAAATAGACAACGATGCGATAGCACGATGAATACAAATGAAACACACGATCCAACTATATTGGTGCACACTTGCTTAAATAATCCAAATACAACACACATGCATGATGGTAAAACCTAGGCAGTGAAAAAACACACACATGAGATTGTAAACTGCCAACCACAATGTGCATGCATGGAAAGGAACTGCCAAGGCACCTATAATTTGACCACAATCAAGTGAAAAATACATATTGGCTTATTCCCAATACAAACATGGCAACTCACAATGATCTGCCTAATGAAAAACTACTAAGGAAGGATCACGAAAGACACGAATTTCCAGGCGCCGACGATGGCGTCTAGTGTTGAATACCATGGCCAACTCCAGGGCTACGTCCTGGAGCCGTGGGTCTGTAGTCGTCTAAATGACCTGGGGTTGGCGGAGGTAATTGACCGCCTTCCGCAACCTGACTTGATTCAATATTGCCCTTGATGTTTGACATGCTATTAGCTTGATCATTTGGTAAGTTGGTTATTTGCTGCTTAAGTTGTCTTGCATGGGCAGATTGAACTTGGACGTACAAGAGAAACAACAAAATGGAAATTGACACTATGAAGAATTTGCTGTTAGCCATGGTGAGCTAAGTTTGTGGAGTGAAGAGAATTTAGTTTGGATTGGAGGCTAAGAAAGTGAGATGCAAGTTTGAAGTGTACATTGCCTAGCTAGCTTCTATGGTATATATAGTGCTTGAAAAGCAATGCTAGCTAGGGCTTTGTTGTCATTTTATGATGTCATTATATATGTCATATATTGTACGATTTTTATATAACTAAATTATGTCTGTTATAGTTTTTCTTATATACAGTACGTAAGTGCTGACAAACAATGCTAGCTAGGGTTTTGCTTTCATTTATGATTATAAAATGTCATTGTACCATTCATAATAACTTTAGTGTTTTCCATCTTTCTCGTATTTTCTTGTTATTTAAGTGGAGAGGACTAGTTGAATTTGTTTAGGCATTGATGTTTTTATCAAAAGTATTGCTTAAATTGTAGAAGGGCATATTGTTTTTTTTTTAAATGAAAGGGTGATTCATTCTAATTTTTAAATAAGATAGTTACAAAATTCTAGGAAAACCTAGATGTTTTCAGCCACAACAAAGCCACACCTTACACTTCAATACCCAACTTGGCAAACCATCTCCTAGAGTCTCTACTATGCTTCAGGAGGGTATATTATTGGCTGGAAAAGTGATATGGTTTAGTTAATTAAATGTGGTAAAAATAATTATAGGAGGCCATATAAGGGATATATGAAAGAACTCAACCAAAAGGCTAGGGGTTGTAACTTGTAAGACACAAGTTTGCAAATGGTAAAGTTTGGTGAGCCGATAGTTTGGAGGTCGTGTGGATAATGAGCCTATCATGTAAATCCAATGAGATTACTACCCAAAATCAGTAATGGGTGGAATAACTTCTTAGGTTATATAGTAGGAGATTTTCTATTTGATTATCCAATGTGGGATTCTCCAACACGTCCCCTCTAGGTCAGTCGACACTTGGGACAAAAGCTCTCAAGCCTTGAGGATCGGTCACTCCTTTATTGCGTGGATATATTGCCTTGAGGATCGGTCACTCCTTTATTGCGTGGATTGCCTTAATAGGGCTAAAAAGCCGGCAAGCCCAATGACTTCGGGTGACAAACCCAACACTGAAATCTGCTCTAATTGATACCATGATAAAGTTCGGTGGATCGAGTCGTGGCCTACCATGTAAACCTAATGAGGTTCTAGCCTAAAACTATATGACAATGGGTGGAGTAATTTCTTGGATTATATAGTATAGGAGATTTTCTATTCTATTTTCCAATGTGGGTTTCTCCAACACCAAACATAAGGTTTAGTGTCTCAAAATTACATTATGAAAACCTCTCTCCATATTCTGCCGCTCCAGTTGTTAAGGTCACATTTATCCATATTTTGCAGTGTACTCACACATTTTAGTCATTAAGAACAAAAGTAGTAGCTAGCTATGTTACTTGGAAACTCCAATAGGGCAGCGTTTGCTAGTTATAATTTCTACGCGAGCACGGAACCTCAAGAATTAATGAGACTTGTTCTTAGTGTAATATTATGGAAATATTACTTCTTCTCGTATCCGTGTCAGTTGTCGTTTCCCATTTCCATTTTAGTGTAACGTAACATAGTCGAGTAGTGTATAAGACTAATATAAGAGGCCATTGTCGTGAACTATATGTCTTTCAACGGTCCAAACATCACAAACCCACCATTCATGCATGTTGCATTGCTAGAAAGTAATAGTATACTTATGCTTCATTTTTCCACTCTCTTGCAGTTTTAAACTCAAAAAAAGGCGCCTTCTTTCACTTTCCAACCTGAAATCTGTTTGGAATCTTTTCTTCAATTTCTATTGTCATGGCCTCTTGACCTCTTTCATCAGCCGCTATATTATTCTCACATTTCCAGTGTACGCGGAGCAACTAAGTATATGTTTAACTTTTTGCTTTGCATGTGCTTTCTTTTGCCCTAATGGTTTATGGTTCTAGTGGCTATCAAACTTCCAATAAAAAAATATGAAAACAACCATATTTGCTAGCATTATAATAAGATTCTTAGCATTTTGTTAACCTTGATCTTTTTTTTCAGTTATTTAGTAATGTTGAGAAAAAAAATTAGTTTTCGCATCCAAAGTTGAAAGGATATAGCATGAATATATATGTCCGTACGTGGATTACTCCTCATATTACCAATTGGTTTTAAGATGAAATTCATCGAACTTATGTATATTACACATACACGATCCCAGCCATCACCCCGTAATTTAATATATTAGGCCTAATTTAGACTTGTTTTCTAACCTAGTGCTCTAGGACTGACCAAAACAAGGTACGTTTTGTCTTAATTTGTCCTTGTTTTCATCCTTGGGAATCTAATATAGAGATCCATGTGAGCAATTTGCAAAGTGATTCACAACAAGTCAAAGTGTTAAGCACATGTGATCATAGTTCACCTTGACGGCTCAAATCATATATACTTCAATTCTTTATTGTGTAGCATGCAATTGCATCTGAAAAAGGCAGTGATTTCCTTCCATGTGATGATGTGATATGAGATATTCCTTCTACACTATGGTATGATTCCTTGATTCCTTTTTACCCACTAAAGAAATGGGTTTTTTTTTTTGCCCTAAAAGAAAAATCTTGCACTTGTGTTAACTTGGTCTATCAAGTAGTCTTGGTACAGAAAGGTCAGTGTAAATAAGGCTCATTACAAGCCAAGCACATAACTCCATAAGAAAATTGCAAAAACAAACCTGCCTTCCTAGCTTGTGACAGTGAATAGAAATGCTTTTGCAAGGCATGGTTTGGTTGTGATTTAGCCATAATTAATTTGGTAGGATATATCTTAAGTTGTTTCTTAATTGTTTGTGTTGGACTGATGTTCCCTCGGGATCAGTCCAACACAAGCAATTAAGGTTTAATGGTTTGAGTTTTGCCCAAGTATTTCAAGAGAAAACAGGTGCAAAGGAAACAAGAGAACCAGAGAACAAGAGCAGAAAGAGAGATTGGTCCCAGAGGAATCAATGTGCCTGCCAACCACGTAATAAAGGTCTATTTAAGGAAATAACGTGTTTTCTTCATTAAAGACGTGTATCTACACTTGGAAGGAGTTGTTATTATCTTTAAAAGGGTGATATATAAGAAACATATTTTGTGAATTTGGTAATTACTTGGAGCCCAAGAAGTCAATAAGATACGGTAGAAGATCTTGTTGAAGATTTTACTATGTGAATCCGTTTATGGATGTTATTTTATGGCAAAAAAAATAATATCAAACAAACCTATTCGTCTATTATTAATAGGAATAGAGTTTAGGGTTTTTACTTGTTTGAAAAGAACCCTTTGGAGTGCTTCTACTAGAGAGAAAAGGAGACTTCATTGAAGAAAAGAAAGGCGGCATTCTTAAAGAGTTTTGGAAGCTTCTTAACCGGCCATTGAAGCTTAAGAAGAGAGCTTCACCATCGTTGGTCAGAGGATAAACAATCAACATAGTCTCAGGGATATATCGGTTGCAGCAGACGTAGTTGTTGTAGTTGGTGAAGGACTAGATGCTCTGTGAAGTCTGAGGAACGGTGTTAGCATGACGAATTGCTATTACTAGAGAAGGGCTTGACGATCTAAAGGGTCTAAGGGAACAGTGACAATAGACGTACTTGTTGATACTGTAGAAGGACCAAGAACCGCTCAAAGCTTGGTGAGATCGATGTCAGGTTTCTGAGGTATAGTTGGATTTTGCTGTACTTGAGTTAATAATACATTCTTAGGGCTAGAAAGTTAGGAGAGTACTAGAGACAGTCTAGGTACGCTGATATCCTTGCTTGCCTTGTGTAGTTCGTGATCATTAATAACAGGAGTACGTGATTCAAAATCCTGCTAAGGAAGGTAGAGGTTCTACTAAAGTGACTAGTTGGTTACTTTGGGTTTCTTCTCTAAATATTGTGTTCTTTGTTTGTGTTGTTTTTGTTTCGTGATAGATTGATCCCTGCTAAGGATCAGTACTTTGCTTGTTACATGTTTCATGTTTGATTCCGCTGTCCAGTTCTTTGATCCCCCCAAAGATCAAGGTCTGTATTCTAACACGTCGATCCTACAACTTGTTTAGTGTAATCTTATAAGAAATTGAGGTGTTTCTCATGCCAACAAGAGCTATTCATTTTCATAGTTCGAGTGGTCAAAAAAACTATGAAGTTAAGTGTGCTAAAGCGAGAGGAGTATCAAGATGGGTGACTTCCTGAGAAGTCCTCATAGATCAGAATTCGACGGTTCGTAACGATCTGTCACAGGCATAAACATGGGCAAGTGACATGTTTTATGGTACAACGGTGAAATCCATTAAACTTGAACACTCTTTACTAAAGTTTTGTCCACTCTTGTTTTGCATTTTTTCTGCATGTCCGGTCTATTCAGAGTACAAAAGAGAAAATTTAGAGAATCTTGCCCAATTAGAAACTTTCCTGCACTTGAGGAAAAGCCAATCTTTTTCTGCATCCATTAACCTATTCTCCTTGGAGCTTCCAAAAGCAAACTGTAATAACTGACATAAATGGCAAAAAGTAATGTAGTTAGTGGTCACACACTTTTCAGTTGGCTTGTGCAAAGCTAGAGAGAATGTGCGGTTGGTGTTGTGTGATGGTGACTTTCCAGTGAAAGTGGAGAATCTCCTCTAAGAAATGAGAATCTTGAAAGACAGCATGTAACTAGCTATTTAGCTAGCTCTAGCTACATGAAAAATATGTATATATAGTACATCTCATTACTTTGAAAAGTTTACAAGTTGTAATGTCGTTAATGTAATGCTGTGTATTGATGTTTGAGCTGTCTATTATTGATGAATGAACTATACATGGCTAAAAAGTTTGAGTTTGATGCTAATAGCTAGTTTATGGCTTATTTAGTTCCAGGGAAGTAAAAGTTGGACTTGAGAAGATAGATCTAGATGGCTTGGGCATTACCTCCCATTTATTATTGTTAAGATGCCTTAAATATGTGGTAGACCGGAATCCATTAGGGGCAAGAGCTACCCGGTAGGATTGAGAGGAGAAGCGTCCCTTGATAGTGGTATCGGTCAACGAGTTGGGGGTCATGGGGTGATGCGTCCCAAGTAGGGGTAGTGCTCAACCGCCAAAACGGTATATTTTTTCTGCTACTGGGCCTATTGTATTCCGCCTACATCCCATAATCTGTATTAGGGTTTCTTAGATCTCTATATAAACTCTCAAAATACCTCATAATCTATAGCCTGAAATCAATCTATGTGATAATGTATTAGCTCGGTTGCTCTACACATTGATGTAGCTAACGCAACACTAGTGAACTACGTAAATCTCGATGTCGTTATGCTTTTATTGTTCTCACTCGATCTTGTTACAACAAATATTTATTAGCTTTCTTAATTGATTTCCCTCTAAGGCTAAGGCTAAGGAAATTAATGAAGATGCTCTTGGTTTTTGTTGAGAGTTGGAATGTATCCAACATCGAAAATGGAAAGTACCTAACCCATTAGTTTAAATTTTAAGTTAAAGGATGAATCTAAATAAAAATTTATGAACATTTGAAGATTGGATATATATGTAAACCAAAATTTGAGTCATTTACATAGTATATAGTTTTATCTTTTACTAAATTTCATGCTCTTATCCTCGAAGATTCAAAACAATATGTTATTGTTAATATATCTTAAATCATACACATCATTTATTAGATCGAGAATTTTGGTTTAACATTTATTTTTTAGTTATAAATATTTAATAATAATGAATTTAGTATGTTTAAGATTTATGAGGAGCCTTTATAAACTTCATTTTCTTAACCTAGGTGTATGCTTATATATTTTCTCTTTTTGTCTTTTCAATCAAATATGGTATATTAAAGATGATATACACAATGGTGAATAACTGGTGGTATATTTTAGACTTTCATATTAAGTACGGTAATAACTATGGTCCTAACTACTATCAAAATAATCTTTTTTTTTTTGGTATAATAGGATTTAGAACACTATTTGGAGATTTTGATAGAGCAAAGGGTACTAATGAAATATTCTGTCTAATATACTCAGTTATAAACTAATTTTTATGATCGTATTAAAAGTTATAAATTTACTATATATGTTTAACCAAAAAATTGACCCTCTCAATACGTACTATATCCTGACTTCCCTCTTGATTTTGTATATATTACTATATACATTAAGTTACTTGTTTGATTTTATCATATGATCAAGGTACAATTCAATAAAATGATTTGATTACGATGGTAGTGATATGGATTTGAATAACCCCTCCTATGGAAGACGCATGAGTATAAGAATGTTATACGAGTTATTAAAACCAAGAGATTCCATATTTTTATATCGGGTTATTGTTTAAATATCCCGGGAGAGGTCCCGGGATATGGGTTTACATCAAGTTTCAGCCCTAAGTCCCTTTCTGTTCACACTAGTGTTAGACGTACTGACAAGGGACATTCAGGGAAAGGTCCCGAGGTGTATGCTGTTCGCAGATGATATCGTATTGGTTGAGAATTCTAGAGCTGTAGTAAACGACAAGTTGGAAGTGTGGCGAGATAATGAATCTTCGGGTGAGGTGCATCTGGGAGGCGAGGTCGTTGCGAAAAAAGGAGAACTTCAGGTATTTAGGATCTGTTTTGCAGAGTGATGGAACTATTGATGAGGATGTTAGGTACCGGATTCAGAGAGATTAACAAAAGTGGAGGGCAGCTTCAGGGGTTTTGTTTGACAAGAAGGTCCCGCTCAAGCTAAAGGGCAAATTTTACAAATCTGTTATAAAGCATGTGATTCTTTATGCCGTAGAATGTTGGCATACGACAAAGGTCCAAGAACTACTCGTAGTTGCAGAGATGAGGATGCTCAGGTGGATGTGTGGCCACACGATCGAGAAAGGATAGGATCAAGAATGACGAGATCAGATCGAGGCAAGTTGGGGGTAGCAAGCATAGGAGACAAGCTTCGAGAGTCGAGACTTTGTTGGTTCAGTCATGTTCAGAGGTGGAGCCCTGACGCCACAATTAGGAGGTGTGAGCGTTTGGACTTTGGGGTCTGTAGGAGAGACAGGGGTCGGCCGAAGAAGCGATGGATGGATAACATCAAGCGAGATATCAGCCAGATAGGGATTTCAGTACACTTGACTCAGTGCAGAAAGAGTTGGAAGGAGAAGATCAGAGTGGTAGACAGCGAGGCATCCAGTTGATGGAGTTTGTCTTCATTTATGTATTTATGTATCTATGTATCTATGTATTTATTTATTTATTTTTGTCTCTTGTAATTCTATAAAACAAGTTGTTTCACGACTTTTGGGTTTTCTCGGGCGTATTCCATCTAGGTTTGGAATGCCCTATCTTGACCCCTAAGACCCTGCACGCGCGGGATTCACTGGGTAATGTTGTTGATGTTGATATTGTTCAAATGTAAAGACCGGCGAAATTATAAACATAAACATGCAAATAAAAAAATAACACTTATTGAACTATCGATCCGGCCGGACACACCAGAGATAGATCTCTAGTTTGAATCGGTAATTAGTAGACAATTATAAATCATAGATTCTCATTTAATTGCATGGCAAACATTACATGAACTTGACGATAAAGAAACAACCATGTGATATCACAATAAATGCAAATGAAATAACCAGTCCCACTATACTGGTGTACAATTGCTTAATCCAAATACAACACACATGATAACATACCTAGCTAGAAACTTAAACAATAAAAAACAATCACGTACATGATTGTAAACTCAATATGCATGCATGCAATGGAACTGCTAATGTAGTTTCAACACAATTGCATGAATAATACATTTTGATTTAATCCGAGTTCTAATCATCTTGTAATCAATGAAGACCATAAGTTTAATTTTTTGGGTCATGCCTAGTGTTGAAGGGAATGGCCAACTCCGGGGCTACGTCCTGGCGCTGTGGGTCTGTAGCCATCTAGACTCGGTGAGGGTAACTGACCCTCCTCGTGTTTCGGTGTGGGTTCCGAACCCTTGGTGTATGAAGTGCCATTAGCATTATCATTTGGTGAATAGGTCATTTGTTCTTTAAGTTGTCTTGCATGGGTAAATTGAACTTGCAAGTACAAGAAAAGCAAAAAAATGGAGACTGACATTGTGTAAAGCTTGGTGTTGGCCATGGTGAAACTCGGGAGATCGATAGAGGGATCGACGAAGGAGAGGATGTGGAGATTGAAGGAAGTTGTTGTGCAGGGAAGAATAAGAAGCTAAGTGAGGATGAAGGTGCACATTACCTTACTAACTTCTATGGTTTATATAATGCTGAAAAGCAACCCTAGCTAGGGTTTGTATTAATTATAAATTTATTATGTCGACATTGTTTCCTAATGATTCATAACTTCACGTTTTTCCAATTCACTCTTATTAATTTTTATGCTATTGAATTGATGGAAAAAGCTTACAATGGTTTTGCATTGGTTTTATAATGTAAGAGGTGAATTGATTTTCTTATATGTTCTTTAGTTTGATTGTGGTAAGACTACATTGAAAGAGCGGACAAGATATAGAAGACAATTTCAATAATAACTATTTTTCCGACAGGATTTCGCAAAAATATCAATTCCACTTCATCTCAAGGACCTGTTCGAATCTCTCATCTTAATATAATAAGTCAAGATATATAAGGTATTAAGTTAAGAGATTCAAACAAATCTTCAATCTCCGAAAAAAATATCACTTCCACTCCATCTCAAGAAATCACTAGCTAGGATCAATTCGATCAGTCATGTTTTCATGTTCCAATGGCAAATAATATAATGATAAATTCCTAGGAAAACCTAACTTTAGACCTCAAGATTACATCATGAAAAACTCTATTTAGATTCTCATGTTCTTATTGCTAAGGATTACATTTGGCAAAAGTTCTAAATTTGCAAGCTCTTAGACCCTAGCTTGCTAGCACAATACATATGCTCTAGGTTGAACGAGTTCATATGGTTGGTCCAAAGAGGCCGTACACTTTTTGTTGCAGTTTTAAAGTGAAAAGGTGCATCTTTTGCTTTCCAATGCAAATAGAAATCATCTTTTTCTTCATTTCCCTATAGTCATGGGCCATGGCCCCTTGAGTTCAATAACCAGCCGTTTCCATCAAAAATAATACTCACTCCGTTTCACAATAAGTGTCGTTTTAGCCCTTAAATTTTGTTTCATAATACGTGTCGTTTTAGGTTTTCAAAGTGATTTATTAGGGATGAATAATGATAATTTTATTGGAATGTGTATTTGTTGACTAAATTTGTTCATTCATTGGCCAAAAAAATGTAATGAGTGGTAAGATTAAGAAAAAGTTGTAAGTTTTAAAGTGAATGATTGTTTTTCTTAAAAACTGTGTTAAAAGCTAAAACGACACTTATTGTGAAACGGAGGGAGTACAATCAGCCGTTATTTTCTCATATTTTAGCGTACGGGAATCAACTAATTAATTAGTTTAAGTACTTTCTACCAAAAAAAAATTAGTTTAAGCACTCTTTTGCTTTGCATGTGTAGTACTAATCTCTCTCTTAGAAAAGTAAGATGAGAGAGTGACAACTTGCAAGTTAGGACTTTATAAACTTGCAAATATTGTTGGAGTGTACAACTGCCTTTTTCAAATTGTGGGCCATTCGGTTTCCAACGATGAAAGTAAAATGCAAACAAAAGAAAAACGAACTTAGTCTATATTAATGTCATGATACATAAAATCTATATACTCCGTGTAAAGTTTGAGTCATCTCAATTTTCATATATACAAATATTACAACAAGTCTCCTTACGTTGTTATTTGTTTTCCTAATCCAAGGATGAGTAACAAAGTGGTGTAATCATTCTCTTTTGACGCACATATATAAAAGTCTTAAATTAAAATAACTTTTTGTCGTTGTATTATGTAATGAACTAGCTTTATTTTCAATCCGTTTACCAAATGCCCCGAAAAGAATGTACTATATTGGAAATCCAAACTCACTCTTAGTCTCCATTTTAACACCTATGGCTATGATGTTAGGAGATCAAATTAATTAACTTGTGTTGGGCAATGTTTATTTCATCACATGCCCATTTGTCTTAGTTTGCCTTTAATTTCATCCTCACAAATCTAGTTTAGGCTCCTATGAATAAATTTTGAGTGAAACTTTAAACAGCTTGTATTGCAAAGGTTTTGGAGGCTGATTAACAAGTCAAAGTACTAAGCACATGCTAAGTGATGTGGTCATTTTTCAACATTGCGGCTGAAATGCTAGTACGTTATACTTCAATTCTTTATGTTGAGCATGCAATTGGGCAGGGATTTCCTTGCATGTGCTATGAGATATTCCTTGGTACATCTAGTTTTGAGTCTTTAATCTATTCTTTCTACCACTAAATAGATAATTTTTCCTTTCTTTTGCTCGCTCTTGAGTTAATCTGGTCTACCAAGTAGTCTCGGTGCATATAAGCTCATACACACACAAGCCAATGAATTAGTATAGTGAAGTTGTTGGGGATATGAAGTGGGCAGATCCCACATCGATCAAAAAAACCAAATACCACCGCTCGCATATAAGTAAGGTGAAATCCTGATCGAAGCTTTTTGGTTAGTAGATGGATCCCGACTTTATATTTAAACAAATTGCATATTTGATATACTTGTGTGGAATATCATTTTGGGTCCTCAAGCAAGGCATGTAAATAGACAAATTCCCAAAGAGATAGCACAAATTATAGGGTTTGTCCAATACGATGCCATTGTGATGTAACTTGTAAGGAACATACTTTGATTGGAAAATTGCAAAAACAAAATTATAGTACTCCGTAGTATTTTTTATTCCGTCCAAATTTGCACTTTGTGTTGAGATGCAAGCAGAATTGCTGGGCCTAGAAAATCTTTGTTGTCAACGAAGTGAGCCTTTATCATAGGCTTTGGCCTACGAATGTGCGAATATTTTTGGAATATTATCACACGAGTATAAATATACATATCTTCTCTCAATTGGCTTTGTTGGTGGCTTGTCCTTATACTCTTGCAATGTACTGACTCTACTTCCTTTTTGCACATGCCAATGTGCACAACTCGAACAGCTTTATGACCCTGCTTAATATAAATCCTTGCCTTTTGTCCGAGTTGAATCTGCCAAGTATCTTTAGGCAGGAGCTTGATTGTGACACTGTTTGTACTCTTTGGTCTTGAACCTATAGTTTGCACACATACCTGGAATACAATAAATCCGAAAATTGAGCTTAACGGTACAAGTATCTACTGCATACATAACAACAACGAAGACAAAGTGTCGAAAACGACGAAGAATAATTGAATTCAGTATAAATACAGCAGATTTATTTGGCTAAGTTTAAGTCATAGCTTGACACTACAAACGGAAGGCGTTATCTGTCCAGTAACATACAATTATATGCTGTAAACAATGAGAAATTTCGGAGGATTACAGGTTCGATTTCAATTGGCAATATGATGATCAAAGCTTCAGTACCAAAAATCTAGCAACTACTCACATAAATCTCATTTCCCAACCAATACAGACAGAAAGAGAGAAAGATTTGAATAAACAGCCCTAGCAACAATTTAGGTCAAGCTATTATCACAGCAGAAATTTTTCGGAAAGACAAAGATGCGAGAAAGTACAGACCTGAGAGAAGAGAGGATGTGAGGATGTCCAACCGGTGCTTCCGGTGATTGAGAGGTTGCAAACCTCGTTGGAAAGTCTCAGAACTGTCGGAATCTGACCATTTAAGCAAACAATTTTCAGGTCAGTTTTATTGAATAGGTAGTGCAAGCAACCATAAGTCTGTGACATGAGTGTAATTTTGCAAGTTCCTACTATGAGCAATACCAGGCAAAGCTGTCACTCATTTTGACTCCCTTGGAACCACAATCAATTCATGCCAATCAAGTGCGTCCTGCATAAATCAACACCGAATTAAACATCTAACCATAAACAAATTAAAATACTAGCCAAACAGCTTTTGCCATGAACTTCAAGACTCCTGTCCATGTATTGATACAGGCAATAGTATACTAGGAATGACAATTCAACTCTACAGGGAATGACTCTTATATCAATATTGACCACAAGGGAATGTTGAATTCAGAGACATCAACAATTTCCTCAGCAAGGAAACTTCTCTTGGGAATGGCCAACTCTTAGGCATGAGAAATTTATTAAATTTTTTTTATCACAGCTTCATTAATAACTAAAATACAGTTTTGATTAGTGGTGTGTAACATTCGTTGAGTTAGACAGATTCCTAACTGTAAAAAATGGGAACAGAGCTTCCATGTGTATACCACTTGTTCCTCAATATGCATGGGTGCTTATAGCATCCCATGGAAAAGCACCATTATAACATACGGAACCTGGAAATAATCACAGCTATATATTCAGAAATGAATCCGTGATTACTAAGAAGCCCGAAAAAATAAAGGAAAAACAATGAACAGTAGTGTTTCTCCAAATAAGTGCATTGATGATAAAAGCATTCAACATTTTTTCATCAGTCCACAATTTATGGAAGAGAAGAACACTATGAGAATTAAATCCTTTGCAACTCTTCTACCAATACAGAACAAAATATTGCAATATTTAATTTTTTCTCCAGCTCAATTGAAATATAGGAAGGCTTTAGAGTTGGGAAGATCACAGCTTTCATTCCCAAAATTGCAGTTGTGGATTACAAATTGTAAATCATGCTCTAAATATGTGACATTATACTAATACAACTTACCCCTAGATGACAATATGTTATCATGATCTTCAGCTTCGAACTACACCATCTCCAAACATACGCTGCTGCTCACTTTCGGAGAGGCTGGATTGAATTCATCAAGTTATATCACATGGTATAAGAAGAAGCTGAAATAAAAGATACACAGAAGAAACTGTTATGCAAAGAGTTTGTTAGGATTAAGAAAAAGGCAACTAAAACAGTAGTATTTACAGAAAGTATCACCTTCACAATCCAACTGTAGAGATAAAGGTTCAAATTACAGAGGGGAGCTCAATCAATTACCCAGCACTAATTTAGCAACACGTAATTCATACTGAAGCTTCCGTGCCTCCACCACAAATCCTGATTCACGCAGACCATTAATAACAGCCCTCCTAACAGGTCTGAGTATCTTCATCCCATTTTTAACACCAGCTAGCAAAAGCTCAGATGCAAATCTATATCTCTTCATCTTGCAAAGATTATGCACCAAAGAAGTATACGTATACGAATCTTTCAACTCCATTGATTTAAACATTTCCAATGCATCATCAAGCTGACCGTACTTGCACATCCTATCAATCAAGATATTAAAAGCTACCGAGTTCCACGAACCACCAACTGATTTCACATACTCCAAATGTTGCAAGGCGCCTTCAATGTTTCCTCCATTGCACAACGCATCAATCAGAATCGTATGCGTATACACACCACATCTAAATTCCCCTTTCTCAAGCTCATCCAACAACGCGTGTGCAGCCTCAAGTTTCCCTTGTTTATAGTAAAGATTCAGCAAGGTGTTATAACATACAATGTCAAGATCAATCCCGTTCCCTATCATTTCCTCCATGATATCACTCGCCTCTTCCAACCTCCCAATCTTAATCAAGGCCCCGGAAACAGTACAATACGCAAACGCATCAAACGTATACCCTCTACTCTTCATATCCGCGAAAATCCTAAGCCCTTCCTCAACCCTCCGTGACCTGAAACACCATTTCATCACCGTCGTGCACGTCATTACATTCAAACTACACCCCGATTCAAGAAGCCCCTCCAACACTCTCCTCGCAGCATTCAACCTTCCCAACTTACAAAACCCATCAATGAGAATATTATACGTATCAATCCGCGGCTTCCACCCGCCCTCCTCTAACTCCCTCACCACCCTAACCGCATTATCAACATACCCACTCCTACACATCCCATCAATCAGTATATTAACCGAAACACACTTCGGCGGAAACTCACTCACAACATCACAAAACAGCCTATACGCCTCTTCAGGCTTCCCTATCTTAAAGAACCCATGCATCACTATATTGTAACTCTGTGCATCAGGACGTATGCCATGTTTAACCATCTCATCAAACAACTCAAATGACTTCGATATTTCGCCATTTCTCGACGCACCGGCCATTAGGGAGTTATAAGTGATCCTATCAGGGCTAATACCGGCCTCTTTCATCCTGGAGAGAACCGAATAGCCGGCATCGAAGCTGATGAATTTACAATAAGCATCCAAGATTGTGTTGTAAGTCACCACATCGGGGATTAGGCCTAGTCTAATACCGTCGATAATGGCGTGCTCGGCTTTCTGCAATGACATGGCTTTGCACAGAGAGGCTATGCAGATGTTCATTAGCTTAGTGGACAATCTACTACTCGACATTGCAGAGAATCTGGATCGAACTTAATTGGAGGAATACGAGCTAGGGTTGACATTGAGACATTAGGAAAAGGAAATTCGATTGAGAAAGACGAGTTCAAACCGATTGATTTTGGAGACGGATTGAAAGACTATGACGAGACTGAGAAGAAATGTCGCCGGCGGGGAAGAATTGTTGCTCCGGAGCTCGTCGCTCCGTCCAGATTCGCTCTCTCTGGACATTGCTAGGGTTGTCGGGTCTTGAGTTTTGGCAAGGCGCTCTTAAATTGGATTTGACCGATCCGAAATCGAATTTTGACTCGAGCCTTGCTCTCTCGAGCAACAAAATGCATACGACTCGAATTGGAGTTGACTCGATTGACTTTGTAAATGTAAAATTTTATCAAGATATTGATAATCTTAATAAAAATGATTTTCTTTATCTTGGTTTGTTTACGTTATTTAATATTTTAAAATAGTTTAGTAGTGAAGATAATATTTAGAAAAATATTGATATTTGCTCGTTCGTCAATCCAAACCTATATAATCATGTTTCATTGAACGCTAACCAGATTCTTCCGGATACGTAGTTGATGGCCAACTCAGTGATGAAATGACCGGACCGATCCGAACCGATTGATAGATTTATGTTTAGCGACGAAACAAATTTGGCTAGTTGTAAAAGTGTTTCCAAATATTTTATCTTCAGAAGGTCTATCTTTCCGACGTTCATGTGAATAATCTCTTGTAACAAAGTCAGTCTTAATGAAACCAAAGGGTTTTACAAAAAAATGTACGAGTTTGTATGATAAGTCTCAATCGCCAAGTTTGTAGTATAACGTGTGATTGAACATATGTTTTCTCAATGACTTTTTTGTTGACTTGTTCTTGTAACAATAGGGTTGTTCATCGGTTCAAAACCGAACCGAACCGCAGAAAATCGAACCGAACTGAAAACCGAACATCGGAAATATACGAAGCGAAAACCAAACCGGTTTACCGCGGTTTGGTTCAGTTTCGGTTTTGAACCAAATACAAACAAAACCGAATAAAAACCTATCTTGATATTTTCTATATTGAATAATGAATAGTATAATTTTAATTTTTTATATATAAAATCAGTTCGGTTTAACCGAACCGAATCAAAAATCAAACCGATCCAAACCGAAAACCAAACTAAGATAAAACATAAACTGAAAACCGAACCAAACAAGCTCGGTTCGGTTTGGTTTTTGGTTTAGCCGAAGCAATGAACACCCCTATGTAAAAATTGTAGTTTTGGTGGTGTCAAAACTATTGTGTTGTGACTTCTAAATCAAAATTTGATAATTGATACTTAATTAGCGAAGCCCAATAGGCGTAAACAATTGTATGTAGAAAAAAGGGCCCATCAAGCCCAAATTTTCTCCAGCTAACAATGGAGAGGTTCTTTGCAAAACTTATAATCCCTATGAATATTGATCTAAAGATCCACATAACACATAAATGAAAAAACACTTTGCAAATGTCATGTGAAACTCAATCCAATTGTACCATTGAAAATCATATAACAATGTCTTCTTGAAAGATTTAATACTAGCTTGAGCAATCGTTTTTTAGAATATTTCAGTTGGTGCTCCTGAGTTTAAGGGTATTTTGTTGTATCATGAATAGCTTTTCGATTTTTCTATAATGTGTCTTAAGGGTACACTATAAGCTGCTACTAATGGAAAGATTTGATAAATCTTGAATTTTATGTTTTTTATTTTTTGTGTGGATTCACTATTTCTATTTTAGGGTTTTAGTTTCTATATTTAGTACGCTTAGTATGCCCTTAAGGCACACAATAGAAAAACCGATAACTTTTTTCTACTAATGCTTCTAAGATTGTGAATTTGTTTTCATAGAAATACAACTTTATATTGGTTGGCGCGGGATCTTCGAGGTCGTTTAACACTAGCACGGCTTGACTCGTAAAATGTTAAGGAAGCATCGAAAAGTGGCTTTGTGATAAGAGAGAATAAAAATAATACGGAAAAACACTTTTAAAAGACATATTGACTTACAATAATCTCACGTATCAACTTTCAACCAAAAATAATCTCAAGTTTGAAAATCATCACCAACGATACAAACTATTACGAAATTAACCAAAAATAATCTCAAGTTTGAAAATCATGATCAACTATGCAAACTATCATATGAAATTAACAAAAAACAATTCGGAAGCGTTATCAAGGAGTTTTTCGGTGGAATCAATGATGCGGGGATCGAAAAGACATAACAACTTGATATTTTACTCTTTGTTGAAATAATTTCGATCGGTATATCAACGATTCCTCTGGAAAACACATTGAAAAAGACTTTCGAATCGTTTTTTGGCTAATTTCGTGATATGTTATATCTAGGGTGGGCACAGGTCCAAACCCGGGTCGGACCTGATCGGGACTGGACCGGACCGGGACCGGGAACCTCGAAAAATATGGACTGGGGACCGGACCGGTTTGGACTGGATTTTTATTTTAAAAGAAATAATAATTTGTTTTAAGAAAATAGACTTTTATATATAAAAAATTATGATATAATTAAAGAAATCATATATGATTAATAAAAAATATAATATTACTAAGTATATGATATAAATGTAAAGCTTAAATATTAAAAATAAACTATATAGTATTAAAATTAACATAATTTTAATTTTTTTTATTTTAAATTCCCGGTCAAGACCGGGACCGAGAACCCCCATTTTCGTGGACCGTGGACCGGAGCGGTCCGGTCCGGTCCGGTCCAAAAATCCGGTCCGGACCGAAGTTTGCCCGCCCTAGTTGTATCGTTGGTGAGGATTTTCAAATTTGGGATTATTTTTTGTTGAAATTTTATAAATTGGATTATTTTAAGTCATTTTTACTTGTTAAAATTTCTCAAAATTTTTTAGAGTTAACCAGAATCTAGAATTCTTGTTTCAAAAAATCCAACTTGGAATGGTTTGCGTCAGTGTGACCTTGAATGCTTTAGGAATTAGTCAGGTAGGACTAATTCCTATCTTCAACATACAAACTCATACCCTACCGGCATGAGCAAAAAACCAAACCAAAAAAATGAAAATTTAATTTAATACCCATTTAAACTTATCAGAATTTTCCTTCTTTTTGACGGTCTATGGCACTGATCATATAATAACATGCTATAGGTTTGGAACATTTCATCAATATTGTAATTGGCAACAAATTAATTACGTGTATATTTTGGTTAACTATTATGTCATCAAATCCATTGATTGGCAAAACATGTTTTCTTCATATTTGTACGTAGTTTACGTGTGTAATTAGTGCAATATATTCAAACTATACTGGTCAACTGAAATGAATTCTTGACCATGTATGTGAAGCCCACGTCCTCATTCAATTTGGTCAAAATTATGCTGATCACGATCAAACCCATTACTGAGTTAAATTTTTATGTTTGAGATTTATATATTAAGAGATTATTGAAGTACACGAATAAAAAGCAATTAAAGTTGCTAATATGATACTATGATTATATGTCCAGCTGGCCAATAATCACAAACCTATACTGTCGTCAACAATTAGCAAATCAGATGTTAACTTTAAGTATTTTGGATATTGAGTTAGGTTGGAACGCTATCCCGTATCTAAAATTATAATCTAAACGTACCGTTTATCATATAATTATATGAGCTACTCCTCCTATTATCAATTGGTTTTATGATGAAATCTCATGGTCTTATGTGGTTAGGCTCATTCGCAGATATGTGCACGACGATCGTCCTCTCTGTCATTATCTGTCCGGTATCAGCAAAGCTACTTCAATTTGAATGGTTTATAGGCTAATTAGTTCCAATTAATCCTTTTTTTTTGGTCGATGGCAGTTTGATTAGATGTCCGAAGGTCCAATTAATCCTTCTTGAATAAGTAAAAATTCTGAACTGTGAGACTCATCCGTCAAAACCAAGTGTGCAACCTAGATCGTCGAGTTGAATATAGTCAAGATGAAACTGTGTCGAGCCAATTTTCATCCCAAAAAAAGTAAATATGGTTCCTTACTTCCTTCGTACAATAACCTAAACGCAATGTACACGTACGTAGTTGAGATGGCTATTGAGATTTGAGAAGTCAATGACTTGTAATCAGAAGTTTAAGTACGATATTCTATATAGATTATATATGCAAAGTTAATTAATTAGGGAGATATGTTTGTTTATGGGAATTGGGTGTGGCCGTGTGGGCAAGCATTTAGATGACTAGGAATTTGTGAGCTTTACTTGTAAATTTCAAACTAGTAGTAACTATAAAAATATGGCATCATCTCTATTGTTTGACACTCAAGCAACAAAGGCAACAACATCTTACAATTAAGCACAAAATGGAAAAAACAGAAAGCATCAAAGCACTTCCGCCTAAGACCGGTAATCTCATCACAATTCTTAGCATAGATGGAGGTGGAATTAGAGGAATTGTTCCCGGTGTCATCCTTAGTTTCTTGGAATCTCAACTTCAGGTATGTATCATGCATCGAGTCGTTGATTCTTGAGTACTAGCTTAAATGTAATGTAGGAGTGTGGGTTTGTGATCAGGTGGTGCTCGAGCTAGCGTTGAGTCCTTGTTTGTGTGTTTGTGTGTTTTCGTGATTTTTGTCTTTTGGCTACCATCAAAGTTTGTGGGCCGATAAACTTAAGAGTTAGGAACAAGTAAGTCCAATACATAAACCTTAATAGATAACCATTCTGATAACAGTTGTGTTTCCCAAACTTAGGACTTGTTTCACTTTTTGGTTAAAAGTATCTTTTGGTTAAAAAGTGAAATCGTTGTTGTATTTTAATAGCTAACTCTCGGGTGCTTTATATGCTAGTATTACTATATGTTATCCGTTATCGGGATGTTGTTGTTTATCTCTTATATGGTCTTTGAAAATATTCTCTCAACTTGCTCGAGATAAGAGTGTGTGTACGACTGGACCCCTAGGTTTTCAGTAGGACAACATTTGGTTGAATGCTGTTGTATTTAACCTTCGCTTACATTAAACATGTTTATATGTTATAGGAATTGGATGGAGAGGAAGTTCGATTGGCCGATTACTTTGATGTGATCACAGGGACGAGCACAGGAGGTCTCATAACCGCAATGATAGCCACACCGAATGAGAACAATAGACCTTTGTATGCTGCAAAAGATATAGTTCCGTTCTATCTTGAGCATTCTCCAAAGATTTTTCCTCAATCTTGGTAATCGTGTGATTCAACTTGGACTATCTCGAGCTAGCTCTTCAACTTACTATTCCTTTTTAACATTATTAACATTGTTTATCGATGATTTCGTTCGTGTTGGAAGTAGGGGTCTAGTGGGTTCAATGACCCAGTTTATGAAGGCGCTTGGAGGGCCAAAGTATGATGGGAAGTACCTTCACAAGATGTTGAGGGAAAAACTAGGGCAAAAGAGGCTTCACCATTGCCTTACAAATGTGGTCATTCCTGCCTTTGACATTAAACAACTCCAACCAGTTCTTTTTTCTACCTACCAGGTTCTTAATCCATTTTTTCCGTCAATTAATTATCTCTACTGCATATAGATAGATAGATAGACAGATATTGCATGCATGTGCTCGTTTTTTGTATAGATAAGCCGGGTTGGTCCTAACATTTTGTAGGATTTTTGTTAAAGTTGAAACGAGGTTTGAATTTGGATAACTTAGTACAAGAAATATAGTCATGGTTACTTAGTACATATATAGTCACGTTATTTGGTTTTAAAATGGAATTCTTGATATAGACAGATGTAGTCATGATTACTTAGTACAAGATAACACGAAATGAAGTTGAATATATATTTGTGTTCTAATAAAGAAATTAAGTTGCATTTGCTATGGAAATATATATAAATTCATAGGGGGTAAAACACCGACGACTGTTCTTTCTTGTATGACCAAAAAACTCTAGATCCCAATAGTCGGATACCATGAAAAGGTCATTAGTCTATAATAAGTATTAAAAAAATTATCTAATTGGTCGTCTAATAAAATGTTAGACGTGCCCGTTGGAAACAAGAACTTGGAGGACATGATCGCGATCGAATGATCTATAGTTAGATCATGTGTATTTAATCTATATAAAAACTAGCTAGCTACACGTAATTCATTTAATATAAATTTATGGTAAGCATTAACTAATGTATAACATGTTATTTTTTTCTTTCTAGCTATAATACAATGTCATAAGCTTATTAACCATAAAACTTTCTTTAAATACTCTATATGTGTGTGTGTGTTGGAACTTGGAATGCATATAAAATCTTGTATAGAGTGTTGAGATTGCACGATCATCACATGAGGTTAATTTATATTAGGAATGTTCATGGGTACGGGTCAAAAAGAATTTTACGGGTCAACAAGCCGACTTGTGGGTCGATCCGACCCGACCAATTGAGCAATTTATTGTTTATCGGTTTATGATATATAAAATCCTTATAGACTTCTTTATTGAATCTACATCACCTAAAAAAAACTTCTCAAACCTAAAATATATGCATCTATACATATGATATGATTACTATCCCCTATTGTATGAAATTAATTGATTAATTTGATGTATTTAACTTGTAGCTGGAAAAGGCGCCTCACTTGGATGCATTGCTCTCGGACATATGCATCGGAACCTCCGCGGCTCCGACCCTCTTACCCGCTTACTACTTTGAGAACAAAGACGAGTCCGACGGCCATGTCCTCAGGGAGTTCAACCTCATCGATGGTGGTGTCGCAGCCAACAATCCGGTAATCACTACAATATCAACATACATTTCATCTTGAGAGGTTTAGAAGTTGGACACAATTACAAGTAACACAACATTTGATCTATCAGCTAGGTAGAGGGATTTTATCGGGTCCAAACCGGCCAAAAATTAAACTTAGTAACATCTTACAAACAATGTAGACTTTGGTGGCAATAACGGAGGTGACAAAAGAGGTAGTAATAAGGCACAACCCGGATTTCTTCCCCGAGAAGGATGCCATGGACTACACACGCTTGTTGGTGATATCAGTGGGCACCGGCTCCTCCAAGAACGAACGCAAGTACACCGCGAAAAAAGCAGCCAAATGGGGCATCGTGTCGTGGCTATACGACAATGGATCCACACCCTTGATCGACGCTTATAACCAATCCAAGATTGACATGATAGACTACCACAATAGTGTCGTCTTCCAAGCATACCAGTCTTCAAACAGTTACCTTCGCATCCAAGTAATCAACTAAACACATAATAATTTGTTCTCTTTTGTCTAGAACTTATTGTATAGGGGCTATGAAGAGAGTTTCGAACCGATTAGGCAATTTTTTAGGATTGATGTAGACTTAATTTGTTGGATTTTATCGTACTTATGTGCGTAGGATGACACTTTAATGGGAACGGTGGCATCCGCGGATGTGGCCACAAAAGAGAACATGAAAAAGGTTGTCAAGGTTGGAGAAGACCTACTTACGAAACCGGCTTCTCGTGTTAATCCTGAGACAGGCGACTACGAGCCTATTCCTGAAGCAGGCTCCAACGAAGACGTCCTTAAAAGGTATCATTTATGATAAAAAATGATTGTCATTTTATTTTCTTAAAATTTAGTTAGGAAATGTTTCTTATTTTAGGAATTTTAGCCTTAGTTTGATTTAGGTAATGATTATTAGTGAGTTATGATCGAGGTTTGTTATTGAAAATGTGTAAATTGGTGAGTATATGACAATCCGATTCTTCTATCCCACAAACACGTCCCCTAGCACATCTCCTTATATCTCATTGGTCGAAATTTTCAATTTTGACTTTAAAAACACAAAAAGGGTGTAATTTGGAAATTCCGACCAATGAGAGACAAGAAGACGTGCTTGCGAGACAGAAGATATGGATTGAGTATATGACGTTTTTTTCCTTCTGGTTATATATAGGTTCGCCAAGCAGTTGTCAAATGAAAGGAAAGTCCGCCAGATAAACGAATGAATGATCCTGATGGAGCTCAAAGGATGCCTATATATTTTAAGTACGTTTGCTTAGGTTCCTAAATCATGAAAATAAATCTCTTTAGACTCATTCATTTGCTTAATTTCGGAGTATACATGTGTGACCATGCAACTGTGATATGATACAATGTTTATCCATAATCATTAATCATTTTGTGTATTAACCTCTTAAGGTTGTATTCATGTTAAATGGTAGTGGTAAGTGGTAACGTTTGATTGATACAACGGCAGTGTTTGAAGGACCGGTTGAAACTAGCTTAAATCATAACACTAATGAGAATAGCTTTTAAAATAAGGTTTTTAAAAACACCTAGGCTCAGCTCCTTCAATCAAAACATACTAAGATGTAGGTATCTTGATTTTGAATGTTGATGTTGGGGCTCTCTACAACTGCTGTTCCCACCAAAGATCTTCAATCTGTTGGTGCATGACGTTGTTCCTCCCTGTAACAGCAACCTTGTTGAATCTGGGAGCAGTGCCTTTAGTTTCCACAATTTGGATTTCTCATTGAATGGTTGAGGGGTCTCAAACTTTGGGATGAACGCTACATCAAACTAGACTTGAATAAGTTTTGGCCTGCAAATTAGGGCAAACTTGGACAAGGAAAACATACAAAATTACAGCGGTTCAACCCATTAGCCCGGTCGAAACCCGATACCCACCCGTGTTCACGGGCCAAAATCTGGCTCGACCCTACTTTTGTACATGTCAAACTGCCGCTCATGGGATTCGAAATAGGGACCTCAGGATACTATCTCAAAAAATTACCCGTTGAACTAAATGTACGAAGACTCGAAAAATAATTTGTTTGACCATGCCAAACACACACCACACCACAAAGAAAATTGTCACCAACAAATTGGGCCTTCATTGCGTGGGGGGCCGAGTCGTAATGGGCCTAGCCTCCACGAAAGGTTTAAAATTCGGTTGCAGTCCGAGACAAATGCAAACCTCCAATGGAAACGTGCAAAAAATGTAAGGGAATAATAAACACAAAAACAAATTATGAATTGATTGAAGTTTGAAAGTTGGGATAAAAAGTGGAAGAGCCTTCATAATAGTCTAGTTGACGGATGTAAATGTATTAATTTGTCAAATAAAATTTTGAATTTTTGGTCAAAAATGTTAAACATATACTGTATGTCACTATTAGAGGTGTCAAACAGGTCAGTTCGGGTTCGGTCTTTTCGGTTCAGGTCAACCAGGTTACATGTTAAGTCAATTCCGTTTTTGACAGGTTATTGTGCGGGTTCGGGTCGACATAACAGGTCAAGAATTTGAATTTTTAATAATGAGTATTAAAATTATATTATGATTAAATAATAATATTTAATAATAATATAATATCGTAATAGTTTTTATAATAAATAATTTATAATATTTAAAACAAAATATACTTATTTTACAAGTATAAAAAAAAATCGGGTCGGTTGGGTCGGATTCGATCGGGTTTCAACCCAATCGGTTTTGGGTTAATCGGGGTCGATTTTTTCCTTTGCTCATTACTATTGGGGTCATGTTTCAACCATAAAAAAATTTTGATCAATTTAGGTCGGTTTTTCAGATAGGATCAGGTTTTGACAGCTCTAGGGCACTGTCAATCAGAATCTTTATCACCTAAAAATTAAATTAAGTGATGGAGCCTTCTCCAAGATTGGAACAACATGGTGGAGATCGAATGTAGAGAACAAACAAGTTTGACGGCATATTCTCTTGTCCTATTCCCTACATTATTCAATTTATTGAGGAGCATCTAGCACAAAGGAATAATGTAGTCATATGAAAAGAGACAAACTATGAGTTGGTAACAGACAAAACTTGTACTCCATGAAAAACAAAACTAAGGATGTAGTAGACCAAATATGCACAAAACTCCATCAAATTAAATTATGATGGATCTATTATAAGGTCATTCAATGGTTTTGAGAACCCTGTAAAAAAAGCTAGTTGGTATCTTTTATCGGCGTCAAGTTAACGAGTATCTAAAATGTAATTCGATTACTAAATTTTACCATCATTAAATTTTTTCACCATAGTTGTATGTGATTGTTTGATTTAAATAAAGCTACATAAATTGGAATAGGAAAAAAAATTAGATATGGATTTTAACTCTACAAATAATAATTCAAAAATCTAAAGCAACTATGTGTCCAATGTCGGACAAATTCCTCCATTATCACTGAGAGTTTGTCGATTCGAAGGCCATTATTGTCAATGATTTGCCTAGTATATATACACATATTTGGATTACTCCTCTTATAATATATTAATTAGTTTTAGGATAAAACACCATAGACTTATGTTCTAGATCCATTTATGCATGTACATAGGATGGTCCCCCATGTCCTTACTACCGTAATATTGGTCAGCACAGTGTCGATCGATAGGATATATAGATAATGGATAAGATACGGGAATTTAAGAGTGGAAACGCTAACTTGGCGGAAAAATTATGATCGTTTAAAAAATCTCGACTACCATTAAGATTACACATGAGTACAACTTTCAGATATTACCAGAGGAATATAAGAACACTAAAGACTCAACCTTGCCTATAAATTAACGGTTTTTCTATTGTGTGCCCTAAGGGTACATGATAAGCATATCAAAAACAGAAACTAAAACCCTAAAAAGGAAAGAGTGAACCCGTCACAAAAAAGGTTAAAAAATAAAAAATTAAAGATTTACCAAATATTTCTATTATTAGCTGCTTATTGTATACCCTTAGGGCACACAATAGAAAAATCGATAAACTAAATACACAAATTATCATCTATAGATATTCAATCTTGGTTAAAAATGTTTTTGCCCTTCCCTTTCTAAATTGCTATAACTAGCGGTACCCGTCGTGCCATGCACGACTACTACTCATGTTTTACATTTTAAAATTATTTTTTTTATTATAAAGAGGATATTAATGAGTGAAACATATACTGAAGATTTTAACAAATGAAAATGTTATTTTTTTCTAGACAAAAAAGAGATTGTTTTCCAAATTTATACGACCACACATATTAGATTATAAAAATATAAAATCATTGGAGGCAAATATCGTTTCTAATAAGTCAGAAAGCAACATTCCAAACTCGTAATTTGATAATTTTTCAACTCTAGCTCCTCATATTCCTTTAATAATACAAAGTTTCTTTTATTAAAAGATAGAAATTAGGTGAAAAAAAGATAGAAATTAGAAAAAGAAAGAGATAGATGATAGACAATTAATAAGAATAAGAAAGACTTTAAAATTGTTTTTCTAAATTTTATTTTCTTAAATGGAGTGGAGCCAGAATTAACGTGGAGGCTCGAAATTCTCCGGCTTTAATATATAGTATAGATTGGAAAAGTGATTCTCAATTATTTCGATTATAATTGCTTAATCCACTATTCGAGCATAACCCTTTTTCCGATCCATTGTAAGAACACTTGAAATGGAAGATAAAGCAAAGCATGACTAAAATTACGTACCTTTTGTGTAAATTGTCCCCCACCAAATTAGATTCCTTCTTTATCCTTTCCATTTTCACCGTACTTGCCTTTTGACTTAGTCTATTTTGTTTGTATCACCACTCACTACTTGTAAACTACTCCTATGCTAATACTCTAAACATTAATTTGGTACCTAGAAAATCAACCCTATGTTTCGCATATAACTTGTTATTCCTCGAGTTCTAGAAGTTCTCAACATTTCTCATATGGAGATATAAATTCCATACATCGCGATTTATACGAAAAAGTTGTCTTATATATAATTTTTAATTTATATATCAGTTATTGCTCTTATTTTAAGCTAAATCGATTAGTCGGGTTACACACGACTGCGTATATATAGTTATATTTGATACTACTTCTCTTGTGTATTATCTTTTTTGAGTATCATTGATAAGTGGAATATTTCATGCATATGCCCGCTAGACTTTAGTGTTGAGCTTATTGTGTATATGTGCACAAACATATACACTTTATATCGCTTTATATTATACTCATTGGACTTTAATACGGTATTAGAGTCTTTTCGATATTGGAACTCTGGCTGATTAAATATGGTAAATAGGATGATCCACATCCGTTATTAGGTTGCATCATGGGTGACCGGCGCAGAACAATTTTAGAGGGAGGCACATTAGTTAAGCAAGGTTAACAAATCCGATCGAAGAAGGGGTAAAAGCCCATTCATACCCCTAGATCTGCCTATGGGCATGATGGCAGCAACCTGAGCTAGCTCCTTGGACTCGTCGCAACGACTTCTAAGCTCTATACACGTTTTTCTAATCCATGACAAAAAATATCGTTCTATAAAAACAGATTGTTTATGATTTATTTGAATATATATAGACAATTACACTTGTGGTGGTGAAAATATTTTTTGGTTGAAAACTATAGTTTTTGGTGAAAATTTTGTCTTGAAAAACGTAAAAGTAAAGATGTGATATAAATTGAAGAAAAAGGTAAAATAAATTTTTTGAAGGAAAAAATTGAGTAGAAAATAAGTGAAACCAGACCATAGTAAATGAAATGTATGTATATATAAACTTGCAAGCTGGGTTAAAAAGTTGCTCCCTCCGTTTCACAATAAGTGTCGTTTTAGCACTTAAAATTTGTTTCATAATATGTGTCGTTTTAGGTTTTCAAAGCGATTTATTAGGGGTGAATGATGATAATTTTTATTGGAATGTGTATTTGTTGACTAAAGTTGTTCATTCATTGGCCAAAAAAATGTAATGAGTGGTAAGATTAAGAAAAAGTTGTAAGTTTTAAAGTGAATGATTGCTTTTCTTAAAAACTGTGTTAAGAGCTAAAACGACACTTATTGTGAAACGGAGGGAGTATTTTCTTTGCATGGAAGAAACAGATTGATTCTCAATTTGATGGTGGGGGGCCGTACGTTTATTCAACTTTTGTGGATGCTAAAGAGTTTAAAGTTGTATGTGCACCAAAGATCAATCGATCGAGGTAGTGCAAATACATATGATCGATCCGATTGTTTGAATTCTAATTAACGGAAAGTGAACTCTTGCATCCACCTACAATTGGAAAGTGAGTCCTAGCTAGAATCCACTTACAATTGTCCAAAGCTACGTACTAGATCTTGGACAAGTTTCACTACATCATCTCAAGATACTTGGACGAGTTAACGAAACAGATTTTCTAACTTATGTCCTACAAATTTTACGAACCATTGTATGATAACCAAACGAGTTATCGACACGGTTTTTCTAATTTATGTACATTGTAAATTAAGTATCATAACTATATACTAAAACGGAGGTTAGATTTAATATTTAGCCCGACATGTGGCACTTCCTCATTGGACCGCATCACCCATCTTTAATAAAACAATTCAATTTATTTGATTGGTTGAAATTTCATTACAGACCCCATATTAGATTTCTTCTTATCTAGCCAAATTTTTTTAAAAAAAATCTATCTAGTATATTGCTTGAAATAAAACAATATTTGTTGCACAAAAAATCTAACGAAAAAAAAACCTATCTAACTTACCAAATCTATCTAATATACCATATGCTATAGAATAATCTTATCCAAAAAAAAAAATCTATCTAGCTTACCAAATCTATCTAATATACCGTATGGGTTATATAAACATACCAAGAATTCCATGCAAATTATGATTTCAAACTGTTACGTAGGTACCGAAAAAAATACTAAATTTATATTTGTTAAATTTATATACTAAATTTATACTAAATACTAAATTATAATTATATACGTTAAATGTATACTAAATATCAACATATAGACGAAAAATACTACTATAATTTATATATACAAAAAAGTCGTGCCTTCAAGGCACGGGTACTGCCACTAGTTATTGAGAAGAGCTACCGCCATGGCTTTTGGTCGAGATTTTCCATACCATGTCAGTTCCATCCTAAAACCAATTGGCGATAGGAGGAGTAGCCCATCATCTTATATACTAGGCAATTTTATTCCCAACTTCCGATGTGGGATAAATTTTGTATCCCAACACGAGTTATCGAAACTGCTTTTATAACCTATGTCACGAGGGTACATGATAAGAATTTTGAATTTAGAAACTACATCCATGATCCATCCTAAGAACGAATTCAAAGCAAAATAGGAGTATATACTATTAGTGAATGCACCTACTACACTACATGGCCACTACTTTTTCAGAGTTTAAATTAAAGATTATAAATTTGATACGACTATTAGTGTACGTATTTTGTGCATGATGAGCAGGAATCGAGCACTACAAACAGTGAGTCGAGTGGAATTAATTATATAGAGTAATGTTTTGAGGTGGGAAAGTGCGCAAAAATGCATTGGGTCACATATCACAATCATTAGCCTCTTCTGAATTTGATGCCACACCAACTAATATTCAACTCTAATTATTCGTCTAACTACTCATTTGCTTATATTTTACTCCTATATTTTATTATATATTGATATTACACGAAAAGACGAGCGGATCTTTTATCCATACAATTTGGGCCACCATGCCATCACCAATTCACCATTAGTTAAAAAAAAACCACATGAATTAGTGATATTTAGGTTCCGTTTGGTAAAGCTTTTAATTTCAAGCTTTCACTAGCTTAAAGTAGCTTATTTATGAAATAAAAGCTTATGAATTGGTGTACGGTAAAACTAGTTTTTTTATAGTTTAAACTAGTTTTTTGTGCTTATTTTTGAGGAGAAATTTAATTAAGAGGTACAAAGATTAGAGAGCTTTTTTTAGCTTATTTTTTAATAAGTTGTAAAAAAAATTATTTGAGTATATAAATATTGATAATGATGTATAGGTATATAAAATTTTCCCAAATAATAATTTATACCCATTTTGATCAATATATCATTTATATCTACACAAAATAAGTTCGTTTTAAAACACCCTTCAACTTAATTTAAAATATTATCAACTTCTAAAATAAGTTATGAATTTCAGCTAAAAATATCAGTCTCAATTGCAAAAAGTTTCTGCTACCATTTCCGCTTGATTTCATCTACTTTTAACGAACGGAACCTAAGTCATTCATAGGAACACATAAATAACGTTCAAGTTATACTCTCTATTGTGTATGTACGTACAATTATTGTTATAAGAAAAGTTAAATCTTTGCAAGCTACTTTATACAAAATGACCGAGGTTGTAAAAAGTTTGTTTTCAACTACAGTACGTAAGAATTCTGAATTCAGGGGCCATGCATGTATGTGGTAGCCACTAGCCAGTAAAAAATAGTGATTTGTTTGGAGAACAATTTGGTAGCAAAATGCATCCAAACGAGAAGTGAACAAAATGGAGTGAAACTAGTAAGTGGTCAACTAAATTATTGCTAAAGAAAGATAAGATATCATAGGATCCTGTATATATCCAAATGGTGTGGCCACAAATGTTATAAGCTATCGATTTGAATCAAATGAAAAAAATTCTTGACCTGTAAACCGTAAATATGAAATAGAAATACGTGAACAATAAATCGATATATGTGAATTTAAAATAGAAATGCGTGAACTCCAAAAAATATTTTTAATCTTGTGTTAATTATTACTCCCTCCGTTTCATAATAAGTGTCGTTTTAGCTCTTAACACAGTTTTTAAGAAAAGCAATCATTCACTTTAAAACTTACAACTTTTTCTTAATCTTACCACTCATTACATTTTTTTGGCCAATGAATTAACAACTTTAGTGAACAAATACACATTCCAATAAAATTTATCATCATTCACCCCTAATAAATCACTTTGAAAACCTAAAACAACACATATTATGAAACAAATTTTAAGTTCTAAAACGACACTTATTGTGAAACGGAGGGAGTATGTAATTATGTGTAGTAATTTGGTACATAACACTTTTTTTAACAACTGATGCATAACACTTGGTATTGAGAAACCGTGTTATTATTGTATTAATATGAAAGACTTGGATTGGTGCAACCATTGTGTTTCAGGAATTAGGATTACCTAGAATCTTTTTGTAACCCCCGTTTTTTGTTATCAGAATGAATGAGAATCACCCCTTTTCATTCAAAAAAAAAAATACGATTCATAATAAAAATTGATTTTGTTTACATAGTTGAGCCTGTTATTCACATATTTATGTATTTTGCTCACGTTTTCAGTTCACAGGATAGGAAAAGTTTTCACCGAAATCAACCTCATAATTTATTGTCCTGCTAATGTAAAACATTAACAATTTAATGAAGTGATACTCCAATAGTTTATGTTTATTAGAGAATACAATAAGATAAGTATTTAAAATGTAGAGCTAACTATACGGAATGTTTTTTTTTTTTTTTGGTCGGAAACTATACGGAATGTATACAATTAATCCGAAACTACATGTGCTTAATTTCATCCATTAGCCACAAAATTCAAAAGAAAAATGTTGAAGAAGAATAAACCAAGACCGTGAATTTGTTATCAATAATTACATTAATTCTTTAGCTAGCGTATGATACTTGAATATGCCCTTAAATATAGGCATAGTTTTAGCTAATATATTAACTTAAGGTAGTGCATTTTGAGGCTAATGGATTTGTCACCTAAGTTGGTTTAATTCAAAAAAAAATCCCCAAGTTATGGCAGAAGACTAGTAGCTTTTTTTGGTAAAGTTTGTAAGTTATAAACTGTGAATAATACAATGTATGATGACAAATAATTTACATTTCCTCAACTTAATTATGGTAGAAGAATGGTAGGTCTTCAACGTCATTTATAAGCACGTGAAGTGAAAAAGGAACACCATGTCACCATGTGAGGTCAAAAAACACGTGTGCCAATGCGTGGTTGCCGCCGGACCCTTGTAAAGATTTTCATTTTACACACCACAATTATATGTTGATAAATATATTATATTAATGTTACTGCCTCCGTTCCTTTGTATTTGTCCGAAAGTATAATTGTTGTGGTTCCTAAGGAAAGGATTTAGTAGTGTTAGGGCATCTCTAAGAGGTTCCCCATGATTTTCTTCAAAATGAAGAACCAAGACACATATTCTCCAATATTATTTTAGTGTAACTCCTACAGTTTCCCCATCTTAAATATTTTTATATTTATTATATATAAAAATATCATATAAAAAATTATAAAAGATAAATCAACCAATCAAAAGATGTCATGATAGAACTTGTAATTAATGTCTTTTCCAAATTATTTTGGAGAATTCTCCAAATATAGGGAAATGAACTCATGTTTTTTGGAGAAATCTCTATAATGGAGATTGTGATGGGGAAATTGTTGGAGTGAAAACTTGTACTCCGTATCATTTTCTCTATATTCACACTTTTCAAGAATATGGGGAAGCTCTTGGAGATGCTCACAGAAGAGAAAGTTGGATAATATGGATAAAAGTTGACATTAAATAGGGGTAGTAAATTTGTAATGGAATTGAGGAGAGAGTTGAATAATGAGATTGGGGTAAAAAATGAAGTTGAATGGGGATAATATTATAGGAAATCAATGATATATAAATAGAAACATGATAAAAAATTTGAGACAGCGAAAATAGAAACAAGAAAAGCATAAAGAGATGGAGAGAGTACTGATTAAACATTGGACGTCGGCCCTTATTATAAGGAAGTGGTCACTGGATCGATGGTCCGCATCACTAAATGAATCGGTGAAATTCGATAAGGAACATGTGATTTTGACCCTTCTTCGCTTGTGGTTTTGAAATTTAGAGAATTACAATATTTTATCCGATTTTGAACCGCTAGTTTCAAACATGGTAAATCATCATTTTAAAAATATTAATTAAAAAATAGATTTATGCTTTTAAGGTTTTTAAGCTTAGGATTTTTTGGCTTACGGTTTTTAGGGCAGTTTTGCTTTTATCAAGTAAGGTGTAGGATATCCCTAATTAGTACTTTGAGGCTAGTCAAGAGCATTTATTACGGATGAGAACTACACACAAGGTTCAAAACGATGATGTCGAACTAAATGGCCAAAGTCTTTAGGGAGAAATTATCATTGTACTAGTATCTAAGCTGTTGGAGCTAATTTTTATTTTCAAAACGGAATCCATAAAAAAAGTTTAAATTACCCAATTTCATTCTATAAATACTCAATCTTACTTTTATTTCTTCTCCACTAATCTCATTCTTTCATCTCTCTCAAATGCTCTATCACTATATGTTGCATTGTTTTTCTTGAACTTTTAATGTAATAATTATTTGCGGTAATTACATATTCAATTCCGTCAAATTTCATTCTTTATATCTTGCATTGTTCTTCTTAAACTTTTACTAATTATTTTCTTTTACTTTTATAATGAAATTACTTTCATAAATACATTTTCCCAATTGGTTATAGTATTAATTAAGTTTTTAAATTTCATTCAAAAATGAAAGCTCAATTCTCTCTCAAAGAAATGAGTTGGAGAATCGTCATTCCAACACAAAAAGGTGTTCCCATATTTTTAACACACATTTTCTAAAGGACACTTTGCATCCCAATAACAAATATGCATGATGTTTGTTGCAGTTATTGTGAGGTAAAGTATGTAAGTTAATGTATGACCCTAAAGAAGAATCTTGATCTAAAGCAAATTCATCTTACGCTCTGTTAGGTAAGACTAATTGAAATCAAACTGAAATGGTAACTGAAACTTTTTGTAACTGAAGCTTATATTTCTAGCTGAAATTTGTAACTGATTTTAAAAGCTGACAATTTTTAGTAAGCTAACAGGTGTTCGGTACGTAAAACAAGCTGATTGTTGATCAAAGTAGAGGGTAAAATGACGAAAAGGGTATTGAGTAGGGAGAAGACAGTAAGATGAGGGGTATGGACCCACCTATATAAATTTGGAGAAAATGAGAATAAGCTACCATAAGCTGGATAATCTACACATGAGGAACTTAAATTTATAACAAAAAACTAGCAGTCAGGCCCGTGCATATGCACGGATTTATATTATAAACAAATTTTATTTCAACTTTTTGTTTTCTTAAACATAATATAAACATATTGAATTTTATGTAATTTAATTTAGTGTATTATTGATTTATTTTTTTAAACATATTTTTATTAAATTATTTTGTTTAAACAACCTCTCTTGTATTTAAGTGCATTTTATGTTTAAATTAATTAAAAAGATAGTAAGTTGAAGGACAATTTGATTTTGAAGAGGTTACTGAATTTTCAACAATCTCTTTCTTTTATCGTATAATTTGTATAAAAAACATATGAATATGAATTTTTATTTTTTCCTAGTTTATATGCCTATTTATTGATTTATAGATAGATATATGTATCTATTTAATGTTTTAAAATTATATTTTAGTAGATTTGTGTTTTAATCTGCCAATTGGAGTAATAAGTAATATATTAAAAGTAAATTCAAATGAGCTATAATATTGAAAGTGAACAACATATATTGGTACAATCCTATAATTTTGTAATACTATAATATAAAAACAACATTTGAATATCTTTATATAATTAAAATGATGCACCAAATATAATTTAAATTAATGATTAATAGTATATTTATTCAACGTAAAATGAAAATGATCTATAATATTCAACGTGAAAATAACATTGCCTTTGCATTACAACCTAGCCTACCACGACCAAAATTTTGCACCCTTGTACACCTAAGGGGGCTGGCTTTCGCTAGCGTCTCGCTCGTTCCGCTCTCCACTAACTACAGTGCCGAACAGACCATAAGCTACACATAAATTTTTAAAAAAAAATTAATAATATGTGTATATAAAAATTTGTGACTAAATGCATCATATTGATTACTTATTTATTGTCATTATTTTTCTATGCTTTATGTTCTTATACAAAAATCACTTTCTTTATTATGTAATACTATTGTTAAAATAAATGTGTCATAATAGCATTTAAATAAAAATGATCCATCATATTCAACTTGAAAAATAATATTTGATTACCTTTACATTACAACCTAGCTTACCAACTAAAATTCTTAATTATCTATAAAATAATTAAAAGGTGAAAAAATAATTCTCATGTGTGATAAGTTCATAATTTAGACGCTTTTTAACCATTAAGTTATACATAAATATATAAATAGTTTTTAATTATAAGTGTATATAAAATTTGTGACCAAATACATCATATTGATTACTTTTCTCATTATCAATATTTTTCTATGTTTTATGTTCTCATGTAAAAATAGTTTTCTTTATTAAGTAATATTAATATTAACATTAATGTATCATGAAGACATTTACTATCTCCTCATATATACAACTTTATATATGTAGTATACATAAATATAGTTTTCAAATGATCACTTTTTGTGTTCATTTTTTAGTTTTATATAGGTAACAAAATACTAACTTATACATTTCTAATACAATAGTTTGTTTTTTAAAACAATTATATTTTTTTTATTCACTTCTTTATGCTCATTAATGTGTCATGATGACATTTTTACCCCCTATTAGCACAAAATTATAAATATAGTTTTATAGTTTATATGAGACATAAAACACTAATTGTTATACATTTCTAATACAATAGTTTTTTCTAAAACAAAATTTACAGTTTTCGATATCAATATAGTTTTTCAAATGATCACTTTTTGTATTCACTTTTTAGTTTTCTATAAGAAAAGAAATACTAATTGTTATACATTTCTAATAAAATAATGTGTTCTTTCAAATGATAACTTTTTTGACAAAAAATATAGTTTTCAAATAATCACTTTTTGTATTTACTTTTTACTTTTCTATATTAAACAAAATACTAATTATTATACACTTCTAATACAATAGTTTATGATTTCAAACAATCATCTTTTTATTTACTTTTTATAGTCATTAATGTGACATGAGCGCATTAAATATCCCTCATGTACACAAAATTATATATATAGTATAGATAAGCTACTATAAGCTATCATAATCTACTCCTACCGAACACCTCCTTGCAAGCTTATTTATTTCAATAGCTATCATAAGCTCCAGTAAGCTCCAATAAGCTCTTGCCGAACACACACTTAGTTAACTTACATTTCAACATAATATGGGTTTTAATTCTTCTAAAGGTTAATCCTAAGAATATATGTTGGGTGACACTCATTTAGCTAAAAGGATAAAGTCGCTTATTCGTAATTGACATACTACTTTTCTTCGTCGAGAATACTACTCATGAGAGCCGAACCAGTAACCTTTAGATACTACTCTTAGAGGTTTAACCGTTAACTATATGTTCGAAGACAATTGACGTGCTACTCTAAACTCAAATATTTAAGCACGGAGTTAATACCATAACTATTAGACTATATAAGTTATAACTAGTCTAAATTGGTAATAGACTTGCCAAATTGTTGTTTTGCATGGAGGAAAAATGCAAGGCCGAACAAATAATCTTTACACTACGGACCAAATTCTTAAACCCACTTTGGCTCGATCTCCATAAAATGACCACGTGGCTACAACGTTTTCTGCAAGTTACAGTAGTATACAACCATAACATGGAAATCGTGTGTAGTTCAATAGTATAACAGAAATATACGTATTAGTGTATATAGAAGTGCATTTTGTTTTAATATGTAGCTTTTTACATAAAAATTGGGAGGAAAAAAACATATACGGAGTATAAATTAAAGGATAATCCTTTTTATTACCAACTAGTCGGTTTGACCAGTCCGTTAGACGAAGAATTGACATCGTTGGACAACTTTTCGACATTTTTTTTTGTTTTCTATTTCTTTTCGTTTATGATAGGAGCGGTGTCTTATTTGTAAGAGATGTTGTGGTACTAATTGATGTTACAAGGTATCCAGTGATCAAAGCATTGTTCATTGAAGGATAACCTATTTTTCATAGCATGAACTGACCATAAATGACTTTGTCCGGTCTTTTCTCGACGCATTTGTTTCTTATGTCTTTTGAACTAATTATTAGACGCTAACAAAATAACATTAATAATTTTAATTTTTATTCCTTTTTTCCTTTTTTTCCTTTATGGTAGATTTGCTTATAAAATAAATTTTTGTCCTTACAATTTTTTATTATAAAATTATAACAAAAACATCTGTTTGAAGCATCTTATACCCTTTTTTTTTTAAATTTGTACACCAAAATGAAAAGAACATATCAATACGATTTGTTCTCCTTCTTCTTTATAACCAATATTTTATACCTTTTCTATTTTAAAATTATAACAAACATATCGATAAGATTTATTCTTCTTCCTCTCTATAACGACATTTTTATTTATGAAATAGATAATGAATCCCGTTCGTTGGACACCTTGAGAATGCATTTTTACATCCAAAAAAAAATGGATTTTTACATAAAAAAAATGCATTTTTTACATAAAAAAAAAATGCATTGGATGTACTTACTCATCTACACTTAACACTCCTACTTTCACCCTTTCACGACATACTCCTGACCTCCATAGTTGTACATAATATCGCAGCCTACAATCAGCCTAAGACCTGGAACTTTTACCCTTCCTGCACCTCATGCAATTTACACCGACAGTAAAAACGAATTCTCACACAGCAAAATCGTGATTTCTTCACCCGCGCTCAGTAACAATCCCACGATCCTCCTCCCCCTCTGACACCGAAACGATTCGTTGCATCTTCAATACCATCATTACATTTACCGGCTCTCACCCACTCTCTCTCCTCCACCGGCTGTAGCCGGTGGCCCAACGGCCTTCCCTTTCCGATAACGGCGCCGTCACCGTTCCCACCCCAAACTCTCCAAAAGATTCCCCCACGTTACTGTAACGGACAAGCCTGGACCACTCGTTTCTCTTTCTCCCTTTATCATCACCTCTCATCCTCACCGTCCATCTCCCGATGCCTTTATTTCCCCATTTTAAAGCTCCCTTTCTCAGAAAGCTTCTCGAGCACACCAGAGCACGATCCGATCCATTGCTAGCTCATTCGCGCGCAAGAGAGAGATGAGCAGGAATTCGAACCAATGCAGACGAGTAGTCTTTCCGGAGTCGGAATTCCCCGAGCTGATCGGCGACAAGGACGAAACGAGCTTTGCGACGCCGGAGGAGAGAAAATCGGGGCGAATGATTTCGGAGGCGGCGAAATCAGTCTTGCCGGAGCTGATCGGCGACGGCGCCGTTAGGACGAGGCCGACGACGAAGGAGGACGAAACGAGCTTTGAGACGCCGGAGAAGAGGATTAGAGAGGTCGCCGACGAGAAATCGGAGCTGGATTGCGATTCGGAGGTCAGGAGCGGCGCTCGCCGGAGATTGATGATTTCGGAAGCCGCGAAATCAGTCTTGCCGGAGCTGATCGGCGACGGCGCTATTAGGACGAGGCCGACGACGAAGGAGGACGAAACTAGCTTTGAGACGCCGGAGAAGAGGAAATCGGAGCTGGATTGCGATTCGGAGCTCAGGAGCGGTGCTCGTCGGAGATTGACGATTTCGGAGGCGGAGAAATCATTCTCGCCGGCGTTGACCGTCGAGGAGGAGCCGGATTCGTGTTGCTCGAGCGACGACGGCTCCGTCCAACTCGTTGCGGAGCGATCCACGATTGGAAATCCAACGGTGAGAATAACAGAGGTTCAATTCTGGTGTACTTTTTTCCATAATGTGTGTGCGTACTTGTGAATAGTTCTGGATCATGTTTATCCGCCTTCTGAGCTCTGCAATTTCAGTTTTCCTTCTCGATTTAATGTCTTCTGCAATTTTTCTCTCTCTGTGTTGGAAATTCGATTACGCAGGGGTGGACAGAGAGTGCTCAGCTCGAGACGTTGACGTTTTCCGGCGGAATATGCAACAGGTTGGATTTCTCATTTCGTAATTTGATTTTGAGATTCTCTTTTATCTTCCGATTTGAATTTTCGCGCAGGTTTTCTGATTCGATCTCGATCCGTTTTCTCTCCCTCTGCAGAAACTGTAACTACTTATTGAACAATAATTTCAAATTTCAAAAAACTGAAACCAGCGATCCTGATTCCGCGTAACGTTCAGCTTTTAATTCTTCGTTTTTTCAACCGAATATTAACTCTCTCTCTCGCATTCTTTCAAATTCGTATATATACACGTTTCCTTCCTTCCTCTCATTTTCCTCTTCGGTTTCTCCAAACCTCACAGAAACGAAGCAATTCCGGCGAGCTCGTCAGAGTCCGGCGACATGGAGTCAGCGGTGGAAACCAGATCTCTCGGAGAAGCAAACTCTCGCTTCAAACCGACTGTCCACGAGATTCCATCCAAGGCTGAAATCGACGACTTCTTTTCCTCCGCCGAGAAGGATCTCCATAAGCGCTTCTCAGAGAAGTAAGTTCGAGTTCACATTTTTTCCAAGAAAACGACGAATTGGAGCAAATTTAATGTTTTTTTTGTGGAAAAATTGTTGTTCAGGTACAATTTCGATGTGGAGAAGGGCGTTCCGATGAAAGGCCGTTACGAGTGGGTTCCTGTAAAGCCATGATCGACATGTTTGGGGTGAAAAAGGCGCTTTTGCAGAGAGACAGAGTTTCCATTACAGAGTATATTCATTTTCAGAACTTGCAAAAGCGCTTGATTATTAAGCTTTTAATTAAATAAGGTAGCAAGCAGTGCAGCTAGTAGTAAATTCTTATCCTCTTTAGCTTAAAATTGGTAAATTCTAGATTTCCATTTCGGTCTGTGAATTGTTAGCTATAGCTCTCGTATTTCAGGAATTAATTCCCTATTTGGCTAGTTTAATCTGTAGATTCTCTCTCGCCTCTCTCTAATGCAAGTTCAATCTGGTTTGCTCTTTCTTTCCTACAAGAAAACTGAAACGTGAAAACGGAAATTTCCTTTTTTACACATAAATCTCTGCTCCAGGTAGGGAATTTCATGAAAGAGCAATTTGTAGTTTTCCAGCCACCGAAATTGGGGATTTGTGAGATGTCTGCATCGATCTCTGCTCATTCTGATTCCGCCGGCAGATTGGGGAAGTGCATGAAACCATTGGAATTCATGCCATTTTAGCATTAAATGGTTTTGGTTTGGAGAATATTTTTACAGGGCCTGGGTTTTGGTTTTGGTTTTTCTGTTGGCAGCCATTTTTTACTCTGGGTCTATTCACCATCATTCTCCCAATAATTTTCACTTTGATAAAAGAAGCGAACTGTACAAAAAAGAAGAGCTTGGCGTACAGATCCACTACAGTGAGAGCCATCATAGAAGCCATGCCGTGCAAGCTACGGACACGTGTTGACGATCAGAAAGCTGATCTTATCACATGTGATCGAAATTACCCTTTTAGCCTTTTGGAAACCGGCTTCCTCTAGAATGACCATTTTTTTTTTACTGTGACGAGTGACTATTTTTGGATGTGGTTCAAATGGTGGGGCAGATTAGGTGAAACCCAGAATTTGAATTGGGTAATTAATTAGCTACGTTGATTAATGATGTTAGGATCTGCTTGGAATATCCAAGTGAAGCTTTTGCAGTGGCCATGTGAAATATGGAGCGCTCGAAATGAGTGTGAGGGCGTGCGATAATTTTGGGGGGTAAATTAAAAAGTTTAAAAAAGTGGTCTCCATTCTGTGATTTGTTTAAAATTGTGGAGTATTGATTTAATTATGGAAGTAAATGCTTTGGGCAGTATAGGGATCGGTGAGAGAATAAGGCTGAGTGAGGGACAGGGGACCAAACAATTTCAATGAAATTGCAAACTGTTTTTCCTAATTTGTGCGTCGTATTAAAATTAAATAGTTCTGTTTTCAAGACATACTTGTCCTTATTAATTAAATCTTGGCTGATTAATTGAAAATGTCATGTTTTGGGGCATAGTGATTAGTGAATGAGGTTGATATAATTTTTTTTTCTAACCAATATACACACTGATTAAAAAATATATATAATTTTTAATCCAATACACATATATTAATGAAAAATATTTGTTATCGAAAATACACCGGCGGTTACACAAATGTACTCATAATATATACGTAAAAAATTGTGAATACTTACTAATATAATATGTATATAAAGTGAGGATTAAAAAAATACTGTAAAATTTATAAAACATTAAAAAAAGATTAAAAGTAAATAAGTACTTATGAAAAAAAGAATTTAGATAATAAAGCGGGTCTAAAAATGCAAGGTGTGGTTGTAATGATTGCATATGGAATTGAAATGTTGGTCCAAATGGTTGAGGCAGTGTGGAGAGATTCCATGGCCTTATTACGAACCCTTCATACCTTCCATATGAACGACACCGATAAAATAAAAAAAATACGGAATAAAGGATAATTTGTTGTGTAGTTACTAGTGAAATTTAGGTCCCCTGATGTTGACCATTGACTAACACCCTTACATCCACATACATTGGAGTTGTGTTGTGATTTTTTTCCCCATATGTAGTCGTCTTTTAAAAGTTTATAGTAGAATTTAATGAGTAGGTGTAACGGTATAAAAAAGAACTTGCAATTTCGACACGAACGGAAGACGATTTGTTTAATAAGAGGTTTCGTATTTGATACTGTATTAATTTTGGCGTGTAAATTTTCATTATGCTGACAAAAGTCAAGAACACAAAGAGAAAGTAGTCTTTAGTGTATGGATTAGAGGACACCATGAGTCTCTTACCTCATACTGCGAAGAAAACTTAATATCAATGAAGTTGAAATTTGTCAAAAAAAATCAATGTAGATTGAAACCCTCTATCCTCTTTAAGTTCACAAAATTTGCTTGTTTCTTTTGCTTAATTCGTATAAAAGATTCGACTCGCAATATCAAATATCGACAAAAGTGATTGTACATAATTTGATGTTTATGATCTAAGACGACCTCCTCTAACTTGGGAATTTCGTGACGAAATGAGCTGTCGAAACCAATCCACAACCTAAACATTAACATATAAACCCCATCCATATAAATACAAAATCAACGTGACTAATCATAGAATAAAATTTGGATGATTGACTATTTGATGATAGAGAAATTTGGTAACCTGATCCCCAACACTCGGTGCAAAGATTCCAATAAGATTATGTAGTAGTTATTTTACTATTATAATCAATAATTGCAAGTTGCATTCCATATCACGCCAAGGTTCACATGCATGGATCTGTGTTTTCTTAATTTTATGGGGATCATTAGCTCAGGACAGTTGACATGTTTACCTTTCAATTCCTAGTATTACAATACTTTGCTCATCTTTTGGATAATGGGATCCATAATTGTTGATTAAACTCTTCCATTGATTAAGCTTTATCATAGCTAGACCATCAATAGGGTTGGGTCGGTTGGGTTCGGGTCAGGTCATCTCGGGTTGAAATGGATTCGGATCAGTAACAAGTCACAGGTCAATAGGGTCGGGTCATTACGGGTTCATTAATCTCCATTCTTGCATGAGGGTATAGATTTTAAAAAAACAAACAATTTCAAAATATTAAATTTGAAAGTATTTATTCATTTATTTTTTGTATACAATGTAGTTTTTATTTTAAATATGATAATACTTTTTTCAAAAGAGAAACTAAGCTTATGTTCTTAGTTATATAATTTAAAAATAGTAAGTTAATAATATTGATATATCTCCATCGTACGGTGTGGTCCAATGTGAATCAATATGCACTTAATAAATCAAAGTGGTGTAAATAATATGGCATTAATTATACAGTACAATAGAAAATGAAGGTAAGAATTGAATGGTGTGAGTGGGTAGATGCCAAAAAAGACATTCTTAATTTGGTTTTGGAAGAGTGAAAATTTAGAACAAACAAATTTACCGAGTTGGTTCTTGATCCAAGACAAATGCACAATAAGCACTTGAAATTTATTGCACCTCCCCTCTGTCTGTCATTAATTTGATTATTACACCACTGTCAATATTTTGCTTGTCTGGGGAAAAAAAATCACACTCACTCAAAATGCAAAGTTCTTTTTGCAATTTTTCCATCTTGGGTTCAAATTGAATTCTGATTGGCTGTTTGAAATTTGGAACAATAATAAAAAATCCAAATCTATGAAATAAAGGTCAAGGTGCAATCCTGTTTACAAGCACTTTCTCATTCTCTGTACATAAACTAGCTCTCTTTTTGTAAAAATCACTTTACAAACAACAAACAAGAAGAAGCAAAATCTGCAATTTTGCTAGCTACTCTATACAACTTCAATGGAGTCAACAATGCCTCTAACAGACTCAAACTTGGCCGAGCCTTCTTTCTCGACATAGTGCGACACCAGCGCCTTTACTATAACCCGATACTTCCTCCTGTACGTTGGGAACTTGGATATGCTTCTCATCATTCCCGTCATCCTGTCAAAAACACATCATCAAGATCTTCCAACTCAGCACACAAAAAAGCATTCGCCTTTTGTCGGTTTTTTTTCGCGACAAAATTTGTAATCTTTTCCCACAAATATCAAAGTAAAAAAGCTATCTGTTCACTAGACTGGACCTCATATGAAAGAGACAGCACTTCAAATTGACTCTTTCATGATGGCAAGCTCATTAAGTACAAAATTACTTGTCAAGAATTTGGAAAACTAAGCTAATCATGATGAAGTTAAAAAAAAATTGTCAGCTTTGAACAGCATTAATCAGATGAAGTTTTTTCAGTACCTTCTGCTGATCCCCTGAATTTGAGCAGTTCTAAGAGGATCTTGAGGAATCCCGCTATCGTTTCCCCACTCATCCATTCGCTGAGTGTCGTTCCCGAACAGAAGCACTTTCTCCAAATACCGAACCTCTTCATCCGAGAGTGTGATCGCCTTGATTTGTTCCTTCAAGACCATGACAGGCTGAAAGAACCAGTCTGACAATCTGTCTTTAGGCCTGTTTTCATGTGTCACCACAATGTCACCGAAAAGCAAGAGTCCGTCTGACCCGGCTTTGATAGAGGCGAGGAGCATGTGGAGGCATGAGTAGGACGGTAAACCGACTCCTATTACGGCTTCCTCGTGGCCGTTCTTCGCCTTGAGCCACAGAGAGAGATCTATTTGTGTTATCACGTTTGCATCGATGAGTTCTTTCCCTCTTACTTCGCAGGAGCGCATCATGCTCGCCCACATCTACATACCGAAACAAAAACCATATAATCTAAATTTAAACAAGGCATTATACCATATAGTACATTATAATGCAGAACATGGTGTCATCCATACTGAAGCTAATTTGAGCTTGGGAGGATTCTGTTTTCATTTGCAGAAACAAAACGCTACAAAAGTACGTAACGCAGAATAAACCTATAGAGGACAAGTTGATCCAAAATCGCTATAAGTTTTCATTTTTCAAGAAGTCAGATATAATCTTAGAGATCACTAGTAAAAAGCATGCAACAGAATATCCATCTAGAGATTTAGTGACAGCGAAACCGATTTATCCATGGCTTCCTCTAAAACCTGCACTTGGATTAAACAAGATAATGCATCAACGTGCAAAACTTAAGGCATAATGCATTCATTGGGTAATCCAAACAGAAACTCTTTTACTTCATTCAATAAAGGAAAGTTGAGGTGATTTTGTGGACTAATGCTAAAATAATGGTATGCAGGTCAAAGTTACAGATGAGTTAATTATTTATAATTTTTTTTTGATGATATTGAGAGCCCATAAGGTTTTTTTTCTGAAATTACCTGGACCATCTGCACTTCATGTATAGACTCCCTAACAGATCTTGAGGGTGCCAAGTTTGGGATGAACATAAGAGTGCCTTGTCCAGTACCTGCACCTGAATTGAAGTTTAGAACGGGTCGGTGACTCTCTCCAACCGAAAGCTCTGACGAATGAGACGACTTCTTCCGGTACCTGGGCCTGTAAAATCAGTAAAGAAATTACGAAACCGAAACAGAACAAAATGGCTAACCGAAAAACAATGAATTTGACATCTCATTTCAATTACTTTGGCAATATGGATCCCTCCCTCAGATAAAGAAAATCATTCGTGTACTCGTCAAACTCAGCAACCATTGCAACGACATATGCCAAACCCCTTCTAAAGGACCTTTCCTGCTCAAAAATATACATCAAAATAACCTTTTAAGTTATAGGCACTAAACGGAATGAACAAATGCAAAATACAAACACAAGCGGAATCCAATGAGACCTGATAAGCTACAAATGCACCATAGAGTCCGATAAAGACGCTTGAGAAGATAGACATCAAGACGCTTCCAACGACAATAAGCGGCCAGAGGAGAATGGCCAAACCAGCAACCGGAATACATGCCATTTCCAGAAAGGGCCCTTCTCGGCTTATAAGATCATGTATAAGCCTTTGCCACCCTTTAAAAAGCATGTACGGGCTCTTCACTATGGCGATCAGAGTGTAAGCCGGGATCTCCACAATCAAGCCCATCAAACCAACTATGATAATACCCGGTACCTGAATAAACCTGCATGATTACACTCAAACTTAGCTAATTAACATTTCAAGTCCTTTTTTCTCAAATGTGCTTCTCGGTTTCAGAATCATTACTTGAGAGTCTGGATTTCATCCGAGCTTTGTGATTCGCGGATCTCCCTTAACCATAGAGGATACGAATGGTAACAAATATCAGCAAAGTCCCGTACGACGGTACAGCTTCCTTTAATGGTACCCCAAGTTCCATCCTAATTGTCCATAGGAAGTAAACAAGGCAAAACTATCATTAGAGTTTGAATCAGAAGACGACACAAACAACACGCTTATGGGTAAGGTTAACTTTAAGCATACTAAATTACCACAATGCAATGCAAGTATTTCTTGAACTCATTGTCATTTCTGAAGGCTTCAAAGGCAGAAACCCAAGGAGTGAAGAACCCATATCCAACACCAACAAGAACACTCCCAGCTATGCTTAGGCCCAACCAGAGAGCAGATAAAGCAGGCAAAGCAAGCAAGATTACAATCTTAAGTGGTGTGTCAAACCTATTAGTACTGCAATTTAAACAATAAACAAACAAACCCATATTAAGATAATCCCCAAAAAAGCAAAACTCAAATGCAACAGTGACATCAGTAACTATGAAAAAGGGTAAGTCTTGAATTACTTCACAACTGTGTAAATTGTCCAAGCAAAGTGGAAGGGAAAGAGACCCAAAAGTACTCCAACATTTCCAATTACTAGAATCAGGCCAGCAACAGGACCCACCAACAACCCTGCAAAAACAGATGATTATTTAAGGTGTCTGTATATAAATAGAGCAGATTATAGCACTAAGGAGCAAGATGGAGAGCAAATTAGGTCAACAAAGAGGAGAAATCAGGCAGGAAAAGGGGATTCAGCCCAGAACTAACTCCATAAAAGGAAAAGAACACACCTTTAAGACCACCAAGGAAAAGGGCAGCGCAGAATGCAAAGATAACATACAAGATTCTTAACCAACCCTTCCAAGAATCTGCCATAGATGGACCTTGAAAAAGACCATGAAATAAGGATACCCAGATGACCAAAAAGAAGAAATCTTGGGAATTTCTTCTTCTGAAATCTCTCTGTGTTATTATGGAGCCCCAAAAGGCAAGTTACAAGCAACCCAGAACACTTTTTTTTTTTTGAGCTCAACCCAGAACACTTGGAAAGAAAAAGAATGCAAATTTTACAAAGTTGGACATTTTTATAAAGAACCCAGCTTTGATCCAAAAAGAAAGAACACAAAAAGGAAGGGGGTTTGTGTTTTTTAAAGAAAGACGTGCCCAGAAGGAAACTAGGGTCAACATTCAACAATGGTTATCAATTAATTTTAATTTTTGTTGTCCAAATTTGTAAAACAAGAAACGAATAAAATATTAGTATTGCTCAAAAAAAATAGGAAAAATGACTCAAAATAATCCCAAGTATCAACTTTCAACCAATAATAATCCCAAGTTTGGAAATCATCACCAATAATACAAACTATCATGAAATGAACCAAAAACGATTCGGAAGCTTTTTTCGACAAGTTTTCAAGTGGAATTGATGATATGACGATCGAAAACATTTCAATCAAGTGTAAATTTTGAAGTTGTTATGTCAGATTTTGGATTCCCGCATCATCAATTTTACCGGAAAACTTATCGAAAAAGGCTTCCGAATCATTTTTGGTTGATTTCGTGATAGTTCGTATTATTGGTGATGATTTCCAAACTTGGGATTATTATTGGTTAAAAGTTATACTTGGGATTATTTTGAGTCATTTTTCCAAAAAAATATTACTAGTATAAATTATTGCATCGTTCATTTATCTAGAAAATACTTTTCGTTGCAATGATGGGTAATTCTTTTGTGTCAACTTGATTAAAACATACTACTAATTGGTCATATATAACTTCTATTATTTATGCTCAAAAAAAAAAACTTCTATTATTCCGAAATTTGATATTTGGTCAAGAAGACAAATTTGTAAGCCAGCTAGATTGTTTTTGTTGTGTTGCCTAATAAATCCAAGAAGTCGAAAGCTTCTCTGGTGGTATCTGGTTATTATGGCGGACTTCGGAAGTGACTGTTATTCCCCTCTCTTTGCACTTCCAACATATTACTGTCGAGGTAGTGCGGCGTGGGGAGGAACCATGGATTTTATCAGCTGTTTATGCGTCTCCGGATCCTTCTGACCGTGTTAGCCTCTGGCGTTCTCTTGAGCTCTTTGCGAGACGGAATCAGCGGGCTTGGGCTTGGGCTCTTTGCAGGGGACTTCAATGCTACTTTGTATGATCATGAACGTACTTATTCTTCCCAGGGTTCAAATCAAGCCTCGCTGAACTTCTGTGAGCAAACTAACAAGTTGGATCTCATAGACATGGGTTTCACCGGGAACCCCTTCACTTGGTCGACGGGTACTCTTTGGAGACTTATAAGGCGGCTCGACTTGACAGGGGTTTTTGTAACGAGGCATGGCGGTTGAGGTTCCCTGAGGGCTGTGTTCGCCATCTCTTTGCACCTTCATCGGATCACCTTCCTCTGTTGCTTCAATCTGACATGCCGCCGGCTCGGGATATGGGACCTCGCCCCTTTCGTTTCCAAGCAGCGTGGTTGTCTCATGAAAACTTCCAACCTTTTATTCAGGCTAATTGGTCGACTTCGACCCCTGTTTCGAGCTCGCTGGCTTCTCTCTCCGAGGCTCTTTCTTGCTGGAACCGGCAAGTTTTTGGCAATATTTTTCTTCGGAAACGGAAACTATTAGCTCGGCTCGAGGGTGCCAAGCGCAAGCTCAGCTATTGTCCATCAGCCTTTCTCATTCAGCTTGAGCAGAATTTGCGCCGGGAATTAGAAGAGGTCCTCAATCAGGAGCAAGTTTTGTGGTTTCAAAAATCGCGGGCTTCGTTTCTTATTGACGGTGATCGCAATACACGTTATTATCACCTTTCTACTGTCATTCGCCGCAGGGCAAACCGCATATCGTCGCTTCAGGATGCTACAGGGCAGTGGATTCACGATGAGAATCAAGTTCAGCAGATAGTTCTGAATTTTTTTGCTACTTTGTACTCCCTTGAGGGAGCAGACCTCAGTCCTAACTGTCAGATTCCGGGGGTCAATTTCCCGGCTCTTGACGATAGTGATTACGCTGAACTCTCCAGGCCCTTCACGACAGGCGAGGTGTGGGAGGCCGTTCGTATGATGGGACCGTTCAAAGCGCCGGGTCCGGATGGTTTTCCGGCGGTCTTTTATCAGAAAAATTGGCATTTAATTGGTGATCAAGTCTCGCACTCGGTTCTTGAGTTACTGAATGAGGGGATTCTCCCGGATGGTGTGGGCGACGCTTTGATGGTCTTGATTCCGAAGACTGCCCATCCCACCTCAGCTGCCCATTTCCGACCAATTTCACTGCTTAATGTGCTCTTTAAAATGGCAACAAAGGCTATTGTCAACCGTCTTAAGCCAATTCTTTCGTCCTTGATCTCTCCGGCGCAGGCGAGTTTCATTCCAGGACGGCAAATCATTGATAATGTAGTTATTGTGCAAGAAGTCCTCCATTCAATGGCCTCGCCTAGATCCGCCACACGCTGTATGGTTCTTAAAATCGATCTTGCTAAAGCTTATGATAGGGTCAAATGGGGCTTTCTCCGGGCAATCCTCGGGGCCGCAGGTTTTCCCGCTAATCTGATTGAAATCATCATGAGATGTCAAACGCAGGGACGCATGGAATTACTTTGGAATGGGGCCAAGAGTGGTTCTTTCCAGCCTAGTCGGGGAATCCGGCAAGGGGATCCACTTTCGCCCTACCTCTTTGTCCTTTGCATGGAATTCTTATCTCATATTATTCAGGAAGAAGTGAATGCTGGCCGGTGGAAACCCATTTGGGAGGGCGGCGTTTGTCTCTCACACCTTTTCTTTGCGGATGATCTGGTTCTCTTCGGGGAAGCTTCCGTTGCGCAGGCTCAGCTCATTAAGAATTGTCTTCAGAAATTCTGTAATTTTTCAGGGGAAAGAGTTAACTTTGAGAAGAGTAGTGTCCTCTTCTCCTCTCGGGTTCACAGCTCGATCAAGCAGGATATTAGTCATCGCCTCGGGATTCCGATTTCAGAAGACTTCGGGAACTATCTTGGAGTACCGACGGCGTGTGGCCGAATGACTTCTTCCCGGTATTCCTTTCTCCTGGATCGAATGAAAAATAGGCTTACGGGTTGGCAGTCAAGGACGCTTTCTATGGCTGGTCGCGTGACGCTTGCTAAATCGGTTTTGTCCTCTCTCCCGGTTTATATTATGCAATCTTCCATGATCCCGAGATCAGTTTGTGATGGCATGGATCAGCTAGTGCGCAATTTTATTTGGGGGTCCACTCCGGATGCGAGGAAAATCCATCTCCTTGCATGGGAGAAGCTGACTTTACCAAAGCGTGCTGGAGGGCTTGGCATACGGGATATGCGGTCTCAAAACGCGGCTTTGCTGGCTAAGTTGGGATGGCGAGTTATGCAGGAACCAGGATCTCTTTGGAGCAGGGTTGTTCGAGGCAAGTATTGTGGATCGAGACTTGATATTGACATCTTCCAGCAGAGGCCGCGTTCGTCCGACTTATGGAAGGGATTGGTTCATGGTGGCAAGCTGCTGAATAAGGGTCTTGGAATGGCGGTGGGTAACGGGGAGGCCACCTTTTTCTGGGAACATACCTGGCTGAGCTCCATGCCCTTGTGTGAAGTTGCATTGTCGCCGCTATCTTTAGATGATTTGGGAGCGACTGTGGTGGATTATTGGACCGGTTCGGATTGGAATTGGGATTTACTTACACCGCTACTTCCCGCTTCCTTTCTCCAACGGCTGAAATCAGTTTCTCTTATGAATAGTGGGGAGGAGGCGGATCGTTTTTACTGGCACCCTAACCATTCGGGGCTCTTCTCAACGAAGTCGGCCTTCTGGCTTTTGCAGGCTGAGGCTGAATTTCACAACCACCAGGTTTGGCCTCTCATCTGGAAAGTAGATGCTCAGCAACGGGCTCGCAATTTCCTCTTCTTGGTCGCCCATGAAGTGGTCCTTTGCAATTTGGTTCGTTTTCATCGTCACCTGGCTTCCAATAGCAATTGTCCCCGTTGCCAGCAACCCGAATCACTGTTCCATTTGCTGCGTGACTGTCCCCGTATCAGCTTGGTTTGGCAGGCCCTGGCTGGAAACTCTCTCCCATCTTCCTTCTTCTTGCAGGTTTGTATCAAGGAGTGGATCACAGACAACATCCGAGCTCAAGATGATTGGAGCACCCTCTTCACTACTATGGTTTGGTACTCCTGGAAGACTAGGAATAAACTTGTCTTTGAAGGCAAAGATGAAACTCCTGGCCTCTCGCACAGAGTTGTTTCAATTGCACAGGCATACAAAGCTTCCAAACTCAAGTTGTCGTTCAACATCTCTTCGACACCCTCTATCACGGCCCAAAGCTCTCCGATTTCGGTTTGGGAGCCTCCTCCTTCGAGTTGGCTTCAACTTTGTGTCGACGCTGTCTCTAAAGGGAATCCCGGGGCTGCTGGTGGGGGTGGTGTTGTTCGTAATGAGCAGGGTACGTTCATGGATGCTTTCGTGTTCAAGTGCGGGGTATGTGATGCACTACGGGCGGAGCTCCTCGCAATTGACCATGGCCTTCGTTATGCTTTGGAACGACCTTCCCAGCGCTATATCATTTGGTCCGACTCCCTGTCGGCTTGCAACCTGATTCATGCCTCCCCTACGCAGCCTCACCGGGACTTCCACTTGATCTCTCGCTGCCACACCATACTCCGCAACCACAAGTCTCGCGTGTCGCTGATGTTCGTCCGTCGTACTGCCAACCGCTCTGCTGATTTACTAGCTAACTTGTCTTTGAATTTTGATGTTCCTTTTATGATTTTACCTAGTCTTCCTGAACAATGCATCTCCTCCCTAGAGGATGATTTTGTAGCTCATCTAGAGCATATTTCTACTTAATAAAACTCTCGCAGGGGCCTAGCCCCGTTTCCTGATCAAAAATAAATAAATCCAAGAAGCCGCCACTATAGAATATCTGTCAAACTTCCATAACACATAATACATACAAAAAAAAGGAGGAATAATTTGATCGAATTAATAAGCAAAAATAGACCCGTATTTTTTTTAATAATGATGATGAGTTGCACTTGTTAATTAATTAATTAATTAACTATGTCCATTGTTCCCTTCAACAGGCTAATTAGTTAATCCAAATGACAGGAAAAAAATGTTTTGTGCAAGTTTGCTCTGTCATTAGAAGGTTCCATTCCATACTCTTATTACATAAATTTTCTTTTTGGTCGAACTTATAACATAAGTTTAAATAGCGTAAATTGTTATATTACGAGAAAATACAGCAAAATAATCATTGTTCATTCAAAAAAAACGTAACCTTCCCTAAATTTTACTTGAGTTGGATTTTAGAAAGTCATTATATTTTGGTAAGAAAATATTATTTTGTAAGAACTCGTGACCATTTGTTTAGGCTTTATTCTCCGCTATCTTGAAATATATCAAAAAAGAAAGTCTTTGCTCAACTTTATTCGTAGAATCTGACAAGACTCACTCCAGGGCTATCAAAAAATAATCCGATTAGAATCTGACCATTGGTTTATATTTTAATGATCGAGAATCATTCCTAATCCACTGGTCTCAAGTGCATACAATGTAACGAGTTGTTGTCAATAGGAGTTGACTGAGACCTTGTTTAAGATTAGGAGTTTTAGCACGATAAGTATCATGGAATCAAATCAGTAAAAGGTTGAATGAGTGATTAACATTTGTACTTGTGCAAGTGTAGTTTATATGTACGCATTTCAACGTGTGCATCTATGGGCTTCTATTTTGGGCCTGTACTTTTATAATCAATGGGCTTGGCCCAATGGAGATATCTTCATTCCCACTGACTTTAAATGCTTAATCGCATTCTTATTTCTTAATACGGTTTGATAAATGGTAAGTATGTAACTACAAATGATATTGTATTTTTCTATAAGCATGTATGACTATATGAGATAGTTTAAGGTAGAGATTATTTTGGGTCGGGTGTTTTTAGGTGATCGGGTCGGGTAATTTTGGACTTTCAAATGATTTTGTACTGGGTAATTTCGAACATCCATTTATATCGGACTAATACATTTAAATATAGTTAATTTCAGATTCTATTTTTTAAAAAAATTGAGTGGGGGTTGTAGCCCCTAATGGGCGGGCTTTAGGTATGCTCCTGGTTCAAACCCCATGCAAAAAGCAGCGGATAAGTGAAAAAACTAAACCTACGTGACCCGAATTTGATTGAGTTAAAACGTGTACCCGATTAAATCCGTTGGATTTACCCGATATTTTTTATATATATGATAAATATATTTGATCTTAATTATTATAAAAAAATATTAAAAACCATAAAAAATATTATATTACGGAATATTAAATAATATTATTTAATCATAATACAATTTTATTAATTATAAAAAATTCAAAATTTTCACCTGCTATGTCGATTCGAACCTGCACAATAAACTACCAAGACCCAACCGACTAACCTATACCCGATTAACCCGAACGCACGCTCAATCCGAATCCGAATCCGAAACCGTCCAAACCAATCCATTTGAGAGCTAAACTTGTAGTACTACGGAGTATATTATTATTTGAATATATAATTAAATTGTATACATATATTTATCTATGAATGATTCTGTACTATCCTGAAATTCAGAAATTCACTTCTCAAGCTGATTTTACAGCTGTCCTTATCAGTTAAAACACGTGGTGTATTTACTGTACTTCAAAAGGACATATTTCATCCTCAAATAGACAGTCAACAAAATCTTAAACAGCAGGGAAAAAATCATAATTACGGCTTAATTTAAACTGCTCATGAGTTGTATTAACTTGTAATTAACTCAAACTTACATTAATTATACAGAGCCTATTTTATCTAGTTCATCTCACCGACCCAATTTCAAGAACACCTACAAAAACTATTTCTTAATGCACATATATTGTTTCTTCAGAATCTGGTTACCTTTGAAACTTTTAATGCATTTTCCTTCCACCACCATTACTACTACTCCAAATGACAGATAGAACAGATCTGAATCTACAGTCAACAATTACAAATTGGAAGAAGAAGAAGAACAGATCTAGTATAAGAATAATAATAATAAAAAACAGGTAAAATTTCACATGAGACAACCAAAGGACAAACTATTTAGAAAGATTCAATTTATGATTTTTCCACAATAAAACAAAGGAAAAATTACAGATGATGTTATTACAAGGCTAAAAATTTCCACCACATGATACACCAAAAAAAAAAAAACCCAAGAGAGAATATTAATTAATAGTACTAATACATAGCTCACTCTCTACATTGAATTTCTCTCTGAAAATCAAAAAAAAGAAAGAAATTTTTTTTGCAACCTTGAAATCCTATGAACACCCTCATTGGCCTCTCTACATTTTCATCTCCATTTCTGCAGTAGATTCTTCCTCCAATATCCCCTGCACATAAAATTATCAAATTTGAACATAAATAAATAAAGGATAAAAACCCGAAAAATATTAGACAGACCTGGTAGATCGAGAGGCCGATAAACAGAAGAAAGCACAAAATAATTACCTGAGGAGTAGAGGGCTGATCTTGAAGAGGAAAAGAGAAGAAACTAGTGCTGTTATGTTGTGGGGCTAAATCTGGCTTATTCTTGGAGCCAATGTGAGATTTTCTAAGGCCCAAAAAGCCCTTCCATCTTCCTTTGCTCTGAGGAGGCTTAAGAGAGAAGATGTCACCATCTTGATCTTCATTGGTAAGGAGTTCATCTCTCAAGGTGGGTTTCTTGATAGGGTTTTCTTTCATGGGCAAGATCCTGCCTTTGAAGAAGAGCTCATCAGCAGCAATGAGTTTGGAGTTGTTGGAGACACTGAACTCAAAGTCAGAGGAAATGGGTGCATCTGATCTTGGAGTTCTAGTGTTGTTGTTGTTGTTGTTGATGGTTTGCTGTTGTGAGTGGGACTCTGCAAATTCATTTGAGAAGGAGATTCTTGGGCTCATTGGAGGGGGGGTTTTCTTGTGGTCTGAGTTGTTGTACATCTCTAAACATGCCATGAAAGAAAAGAGAGTTTTGTTGTTTTGGTGTGTGTATAGAGGAAGAAGTGCTAGTTGGTTTTGAGCCTCACAAAAAGAAAGATTATATTGAGATGGAGCCTAGCTAGCTCTATTGAGAAATGCAAATGTAACCCCACAAGAGGGGGGATTAGATGGAGTGTGTATTTATATCACAAGGCAGAGAGTGTTGAGGAAAAGGACACTGAATGATGGGAAAATGGGAATTGCCTTTTGACTCAATTGTATTGTGTATCAAAGTTTTTTAACCTATTTTGTTTTTTTATAAGGTGGTGGTTCAATGGATCTGTCTAGGTGTGTCTGGTAGATTAAGAGGTCGGTAACGCGACAATGGAACGAAAAATGAGAAATAAGTACGAAAAAATTAAACAAGGGTAAGGTGGAATGTAATGTTATGTACGTATGTACGTGTTTCAAAGTTTTTAACCTTTTTTTTTTATATACTCCGGTGGTGAACCAATGTATCTACCTGGGTGTGTTTGGTAGATTAAGAGCTCGGTAACGCGATAATGGAATAAGAAATAAGTACGGAAAGAAATAACAAGTAAGGTGGAATGTAATGAGAAAATCAAAATATCAAAATGATCATAAACGCATATATGATGAGAAAACGCTACACCAAGAAGAAGATTGTATGGGAGGAATCGAATGTCTTTTGAAATAGTGCAAGATAGACCACGTTGGCGTTACCACTATTTGAATGATAGATTTTCGGGAGCCTCGAACGCTATCCCGATCGTGAACCTCGACAACCAAGAGTGTTCGTGGATATAAATTTATTCTATTTTCGAAAAGTAACTATTTGATAATAGTGTTATACTACTAACTTTAGCTTCAAAAACCTAAACATTTCCACCCTAGGAGTAAAACTTGCAATTAATGGTAGGAGCTTCAAGCTTTAATTTATTTCATGAAATTTGGGAAGTTTCTTTGTCCTTGCACTCCCTAGTTTTTTTTACTTGTCCTTTCCGAAACAAAATTACTAGAAAATTCAAGGTGTATGTATGATACTATGATCCGTGATTGTACATGTAAATTCCTTTGTACTCAAAAAAAAAAAAAAAAAAAAAAAAAAACTAGCTAGGCACTCTAGTAATTAATGTCTCCTCATGCACAAAACAATAAATTCCTTTGTACTCTATATTTATATTAAAAAAACCCAAATTCTTTGCAAAAACTTAAATACTGTTGTTAATCGTTGGAATTTAATTTACCGTCATCTGTTTGTGTACGCAATTTAAGGACGTACTTTTATCAAGCCGAAGGTTAAAACAAATTTCACATCTCCATTATTGCACTCCAATTTTGGTTTGAAAGTATTTTGGTTGGTATATCATTACTCTTTTTTTTCTTGAATTTTATTTCATTACTCTTATTTTGGTTTACGTTTTTAGGCTCTGGGTTCTTTTATTCAAGATTTTTTTCCCTAGAATTACACCATCGGTTCGGTTCGAGTTGATTAAATTTAAAATTTCACTCGTGTTACTCGTTTCACACTAGTCAACTTAGAAAAAAGGTGTCTAGTAAGTAAATACGCCGAATTCATATACAAACTGTTTCGATTTGAATTTCCAAAACAACAATTTAATGTACTCATTTTCGTTGCTCAATCATATTTAGATTATTAATTCATCGCCTTACTGCATTGAATCTTTAGACTCATTTCCATGTCTTTTGTCGTCGAGCCATCATCAATTCATATCTCATGGACGAACTACACCTTAACCTTACTAAGATGAATCCGTAGACCGAAGGAAATCGATCTTAGTGTTCCTATAAATAGAGAAGGGTTGGAACTTGGAATATAATGCGGCATATAGGTTGTTGCTATTGCTAAGAAGAATCGATCATTGTCACAAAACTCTTATTCGATTGCCTTTTTCTTTTCATTTTGCCCGATTTAAATACATCAGATTTCGTACTAAAAGTAGTGTAATCTATTTTCGCTAGAGATTAAATGTTTTCATTATCAACTAAGTTTGGAATTGAATTAATTGAGCTTATACAAACATATGTGACTAATATAATATGTTTTATTTATCTAATTATATTTTTGAAGTAGACTAGTAGTACAAGAAGAATAAGAATAAAATCCAAAAACTTTTTGATAAGGTGGTCAAAGTTTTGCTCAACATTTCATTTCATATCAATCAAAAATGATAGGGAAGGCGTGTGAAAGCCGTTGGCGCCAGCATATCTACATGAATGTACGGCTCACATTTTAATTGGCCAATGCTAAATCCACCCGTTGCAGGTTGCTGGGGGCACCCGATGGGACGGAGGGATTCCGGCTCGGCAGACCGGAGGGGTGGTGTGGCTTGGGGTTCCGGGGTGGGAAGCCGGAACAGCTGAGCAAAAAAGCTGTTAATTACCTTAGGAAGAATTGTAAGTAATAAGATCGAGTACAGCCGGCTCCTTCCTTTTTAATGGAAATTGAGCTATGTACATCAATAACCCCCAACTCCTAAGAATTTACAATATTTCCCACAAATTCTAGCTTAATACATTAAATTATACTCTTGTGTTCTATAGCTACTGTTTTTTTTTATATATATAAAGAGGTGGCAAAGATTATGATACCATAAATAGTTAAAAGAAAGCAAAATTGGGCTGCTTGGGTAGTTGGGTGGAAGCCATGTGGTATAGGCTGCAATATTTTTACATCTTCTTTCCTCAGCTTTGCTAAGCTGATCCGGCTTCCCACCCCGGAACCCAACTTCACACCACTGCTCCGGTCTGCGAAGCCGGAACCCCTCCGTCCCATCGGGTGCCCATAGCAGCCTGCAACGGGTGGATTCAGCCGACGCCATACTACTATTATCTCTTTCTCAACTACACCATGCCACATTAATTTCTCTCCATTTCCTCCGTGTAAACAAAAAATTAAAATCCCATCCTATTTCGACCCATAATCAATGGATAAATATCTATCTATATTATATATTAAAGTAGTTAATTTCAAACTCTCGTATTAATTCCGATCCAACTTTAAATTAAATTGCTTATATTTGACAATACATTATTCTTATTTGTTGTATATATATAAAATATAAGTATTGTTTATCCTATATATATATGTTCATATCAAAATAATACCTTTCTTATAATTTTTTAAAATAAAAAGTATAATTATCTTTATCTTATCTTACATAAATATGTTCATATCAACATAATATTTATGATATTTATTTTATATAAATTTCATCTATAGATATTAAAATAATACTATTAATCACTCATTTCTATTTTAAATAATATCGTCATATACAATATCAAATCAATTTATGTTTAACAAAATTTTATCTGTTGAATAAAATTTTATTACTTTTCCATGATTTTTATTTAAGTGATATGATATAAAATATAGTTTTAAATTTATTCTTAAAATCAAGTAAGATTTTGGATTAAAACAATATTATCATGGTTTCAGATATAAAAACGTGTCAATATCTAAATCCTAATAATATTATTATGTATCATTTTATATGTCAATTAAATTATATGTCAAGAAAAACATTATCAATCGTGTCTCATATCAGGTTAGGATTGAAACTAGTAATAATAAATACAATTTCATTGGTTGATTTAGTCAACCTCTAACGGTTATATATATACTCCTAATTAAAGCAAAATAAAGTGCAATTCAATGTGAATAAAATACTAGTATTTTCAAAATTAAAATAATAATATTACTTGAAATTAGAAGCTTATCCAATTCTCTATTTGTCATATGGATACACAAAACCCAGCTCCATCCTTTAGGGTCTTGCTTTTTAGCGCACTCCCGAATTACTTTATAGCGCACCCCTTTATCCATTAAAAAGGGATGGACGGTTTATACATGACCACAAAAAACTGGTGGACAAATTAACACTGTCCATACATTTTGAACGGCCGAGTGTTACAATCGTAGTTCAAGAAACTTGTCCAACATTTTTTGGTGGACATTAGATTTTCGTCCATGACAAACATGTGGACCTTTAAACGTTGTCCATGGTATTTTTATGGACATATCGCGTTTCTCCATTTATTCATAATGGGCAATTTGTCAGAACGTGAAGTTCGCCGTTCGCAAATCCGAAAATCAAATCAAACTTAGGGTTTATACTTGGAGGAGGTGGGCCGGCGGCTGGTTGGTGGCTAGTGTCGGTGCGCGCGGATCGGAGTTGGAGGAAGAGGCATCGGTGCTCTCAGGCGTGGACGGAGAAGAGGAAGACGACGTCGGCGATAAGGAGATTTAGGGACAAGTTTACCAGTGTTTGGTATATCAACACGCTGAGGGGTTGCGGAACGGCGGCGTGGGGGTTGCGCTAAGACCGAGAGCGCAGTCGGTGGGGGTTGCGCTGAGACCGAGATCGGCGGCGGTGGGATGCCGAGAGCGCAGTCGGGGGGGTTTGAGAAGAGAGCAAACAAGTTTCTCAACCCAAAATGACGATGGCATTATTGTAAATAATTAGAGTTAGGTTTATATAGGTGAATCGTCCATCCCTTTTTAATGGACGAAGAGGTGCGTTATAAAGTAATCGAGGGTGCGCTATATAGAAAAGCCGATCCTTTATTGGCTCTGGAAGCAATTGCCGTGACTTTTACATACGAATATATATTTTTTAATTTTTTCGGTCGAATATATTTTTAATTTAGATTATACAGTATGTTTTCGAAATAAGCACCAAACAAAAAGATAAATTAAAAAAAGGCATTAAATGGATATAAATGAGCTTAGCTGGCATCTTATTGGCCCAGTTAACACGGGGAGATGAGCTGGCGTTGCATAATGGCCGGGGCTTTGACCAACGCTTTGACTCGGGACTGGGACTAAATTTAATGTTTTGACGGGAAAACGAGCTTGATGTGTAAATAAGAGGAAATTAGTGGCATAGTTGTCTAATAATACCAATAAACGAGCTTAATTGAAAGGTATACTCAAAGTTTATTATTGATGTGTTTATATATAGATCAAGAGTGTTTAGAGATAATGTATCCAAAGATAACATGAGAAAGGAAGCTCCTGATTCAAATCCGATAACGTTTATAAAATGAAACGACACAAAAATAAAGAGGAGAACAAACCCCTAGACACCGTTCCTATCGATCTTTAGGCTTACCTACTACAACTATTTATACTAGAAAGCCAACCCGTTAAACAAAAGAGAGAACAATAATAAGGAGAAACCGAGTCCCTGTTAAGTTGATATTCCGCACACACCCCTTAAGCGTGACGAGGGATAACAAGGCCAAGCTTTGCCACATAGGAAGAAATGTTGTTGGGTCCCTAGCGCTTTTGTGAAGACGTCCGCCAGCTGCATATTTGATTGAACATGGACTGTCTTGACGAAGTTGTCCTGAAGTAGCTCACAAATGTAGTGACAGTCGACGCGAAATTGTGTAGCTTGAAGGCTTGCTCCACGGTATGACCCTAACAACATTTTTTCCATCCTAACGTGATAACATGATGATATTCTTCTCAACATATTTTCCAAAGAGTAAAACGTTCATTTCCTTGCAATAAAAAAAAAAAAAATACACTTAGGGATGTAACTTTATTTTCTTGTAAAACATATTTTTCAATGGCTCTGGTAAAACGTTCCAAAAACTAAAGATGTAAATTGTAAATAAATGAACCTTCATTTTCTTACATTATACTCCATTTTCTTAAAAGGACAGTTTAATGTATAGTTAGGGATGAATCGTGCCCGCACGTGCTATGGATCTCATAAGTTGGTTTACAAGATTTTTCAACTAAATTTTTGGGTAAATGGAATTCAAGAAAAATGCCATCCTACTACGTTTGCAATAAAATAAAACATTTGATATAACTAAAGTGCATCCTAAACCGGCCACTGGGAAAATCACATGGCTCAATCTCACTTATTACTTCTTAATTACATTGTTTAAGTCACATCTTGGATAGTAAATGACAAAAGGGTTTTAAGAATAGAAAGAAGCCACAAACTACAAATTTTTTTGGTCGAAAAAAAGAACTAAAACTCAAGTACAAACGTTCCGAGGGCGAGCCCGCCCTCTAAAGTCATCCCAAATTAAACTAGTACATCCCACAGGCGGTTTGGGATGGTTACACGTGGTACATTTAGCTGTACTTTGACTATGACCAAAACATGCTTAAGGACTTATTATAAACAAGATTTAGAAGCTTGAAAAGACAATCATTAGTGAACTTTGGGTTGTAAGTTAATGGGCTGACACTTGGAGGCTATTTTGTGCTTGGGCCAGCTTATATATGTCAAAGTCTGAAGGCCCACGTTATTAGGAGAATAGCATTATGTGCAAAAATTTATGGTTTATGTTGAAATCCGATGGACCGATATTACCTCACCAATATCGGAGTGGGAGATCGTCCTTAGACATATAACTAGCATGAAGTTCATTTTAAAGTCAATTGACAATTATCAACACCACCAAGCTGAGCTGTAACCAAAAGGCAATTCAAGGAGCTTTAACCAAAAGGCAAAAACCAAGCTATCTTAGAGGCCCACTATTTTCTTTGTCTGTTTGTGCTGTAGCTCTCCTTTTGCTTTTATTCCAAACGCTTCGTTTTATTTCCTCTTGGAAAGGAGCTGTGTCTCCACCTAGTATTTAAGCTTTGACTGATGTATCAAACCCTAATTTTGTGTGCAATACAAATCCCAAACCAGTGGCCTCTATACTACTGTGAGCTAGCTCCATTGAATGGTCTTTTCATTCAAAAGTTGTTAACAATAAGAGAAATAAACCAAGAAGTATGTACTAGGCAGTTCTTTTCGATTTCCCAATGTGAGATGCTCTTATCTCAAGAGTTCCCGTTTCAATTTTTTCCGGTATAGTTGGTTTTGATCGAAACTACGTACCAACAACCCTAGATTGGAGTGGGATATCGTCCTTATACATAAGGCTAGTATGAAGTTTATGTTAAAGTCAATCTATGTATATATATAAAAGCCGTAAGGATTGGAGCCACCATGTTGCGCCATGTCAGCTTTTTCCACATGTCAAACCCGCATTACGCCACCAAGGATTTTGCCACGTGTCGCCATAATATTGAGCCACATCATATATATTCTATTTACTAATTAAGCCATGTCATCTACATGTTTCCATCTCATTTATAAATCATATCTATTAATTAAAAAAAAATCCACGTCATATCCCTAAATCCATGTAATATCTTATCATTTCCATAACAAATTTATTAGTTTTGCTTTTTTTCATTTTTGTGCTAATTAGTATTTAAAAAAACCTTCTTCTTTTTTTTGATTGGGCAATCCATTTTGTTACCAAAAATGATTGTCTTCACGAGAAGATCATTTTGGTAACAAAACAATCACGATTGAATTTAGTGAATATATCAATAATTTTTGGCTCAATTTATAATCATGATCATTTTGGTAACTAAAATCACGTACCATTCCTTAATCATGATAATTTTGGTAACCTCAATTTTTGATCGAAGATCTTTTGGTAACAAAATAGTCATGTATCATTCCTTTATTTAATTTTGGCTCAATTTATATACGAAAGAATCCCGAAATTATTGAATATATCAAAAAATTTTGTTAAAATTTTAGTTCATTAAAAAAAATGATAGTTACGATGATATATATATATATCATCTATTATATATATTTAAAACCACTAAGGATTAAAACCTTCTCATTGTACCACCTCAACTTTTTCGACGGGGCGTTCGTATTTACGGCACATTTTGTCACATGTCATGTTCTCATTAAGCCATTTCATTTCATTTTTCTCATATCATATGCCATGTCGACATATCATTTTTCTCATGTCTATCCCTATTTAATCTTTTGTTATCTCTCTAATTACCAAACATGTAATTAGATTTAGATATTATTAACTGGTTAGTAAAATTGCCAAAAAAATATATATATATATAGGATTCTGGTATGCGTAAATTTTGAGTCAAGAATCTTTGTTCAAAATTGTTACTAATTGCAATTGATTTTCTTTGGTTGATTATATGCATTAATTATAGTCGTGCATAACAATATTAGTAGGATAGCTATGCAATTGACAATTCCCTTATTATATTCTCTTATTGTCTTTCCGTTACTACTGTAGTTCTATTTACTCTTTTATCGACTGAATAACACCATCCATTCAACCATGCTTCTATTTTTGTAGGTCAACTTAAAACTACCTTAATTTACAAAATTTCATAATTTATCTACTTTTTTAATTATCAGAATTATTATCCATCTTTACCTCTTTTTTTCTTTGTGTCGGTCAATCTTAACCGGCCTCTTCCTAATCTTAACCGGGTTGAGACTGGAATATTTTTTTATTTTAAAGAGATATTAATTCATCGATAAATTAATATTTATTAATTTATAGAAATTTTAGTGATAGAAATATTTCCAATAAATTGCATAATAATGTATTTTATTGACTATAAAATATAAGTACATCATTTGAATAATAACATGTTCTCAATCAATCATAAAACAAATAAAAATTTTATTGTTAAATGAAACCAAATTATGTTAAAACTTTTAATAAATATTTCACATTTATATTCTATTTGTTATATATCCAAAAATAAGTTTAAAAATACAAGTCGTGCATGGCACGACGGGTACAACTAGTTGACAATAAGAGGAATAAACCAAGGATGTATATACCAGGCAGTTCTTTTCGATTTCCCGATGTGAGATGCTCTCTTATCTCAATAGTTTCGATTTCAATTTTTTTTTCCCGGTATGGTTGGTTTTGATCGAAACTACTACCAACACCCCTAGATCAAAGGTCTACAACAACTTGTTTGCAGCTCGTTTATAAAAGAATAATGTTTGGAATCTTAATTCTTCTCCTTTTGTTAGAAAAGAGACACTTTACTTTTAGCTAGTGGCACAAACTTGTAAAATTCCATAGAACAGTGCAAATTGTATTTGTACCTTATGAATTTTACAACGGAAATGAGACACGCCCCCGTCTGGAACTTGAGGCGCCCCGGTTTTGGTTCCGGCGTGTTACACCGAAAACGCAGTTCCCGGCCATCATTTTTTATAGTATTGCATACTAATTTACAAAGAAAAAAACTGTATAACTGTTTCATAGAAGTTCAAATATCCGGCCACTTATCGTGTAAGTATGTCATGAGTTTCTTTGGTTCTTTGCTGGCAAGAGTCAATCGCTTTACATCCTCTTTCTGTTAGGTCGATCTAAACCCGTACGATAACCTGTCACGGTCCGACCCGGCTTGACTTTTAACCACTCAACCCGAACCCGAATCCACCCAACCCGACCACGCTTACAGACGTACAATTTCATTACGTAGCTAAGCCACTGAAACCCAAAATTGATTAGGATATATAACAAAAAAAAGAAAAATATGCAATTAATTGTGATACATTGCGGAGTACTCCGTATTTGTTAAAGCTAACGGGTTTAACCCGATTTGACCAAAAAAGAAAATAGTAGTAATTGGTTTGTTTAGCCCTAAAGCTCGATCATAAACCTAATCCCCTAATTAATTAGCTCGATCATAAATTAAACCTTGCTCCCCACGTCAAAGATCGAAAGCACATCAGCAAATCCCCATGGCAAACACCCTTTTGCTCGCCGGATCCGGCCACTTGACAACCAGACACCGTCCAAGCGTTGACCCCCCTCAAATCCAATGGAGAAAGTCAACCCCTACTCTTCCTCGTACTCCCTCGTTCCTCCCCTCGTACTCCGTCGAGGTCAAATGCGCCGCCAAACCGCCGTTGACCCCCAAATCTAAAGGCCCGAACCCGAATTGGGCAGCCTTGGACAGCCGAATGGGTGGCCGGTCTTCTTCGTCGTGGTCTCGTTCGTATAAACCCAAATCAAGGTCTTCTTCGTTGGAAGATTGGGATACAATATTAGTAGTTTCTACAGCTAATATTGGTATTTTTGGGATGCTTGTTGGTATGGTTCTAAGTTGTTTAGGGGCAGATCTGCAGTACATCACTAGTGTGTATAAGCGTATGGGCGTGTCTATTCTAGTGGCTCTCGCACTTACGGCCGCCTATAGGTGGTATTGCAACTATTGTGAGCACGAAACTAGTGTGTTTAAGCTTCAGGTACGTTGTACTCCTACTTTGTTTGCCCATTTTCCAAGTGTAGAAATGGTACTACTTAATTCAGTGTCGGCTACTTTTCGGATGGCGGCATGTATCACACCTAACGTGGGTACACACGTCTATCCGTGCACATATGTACGCTAGGTCTTCTATTCTTTAATTTTCCTACACTGAGGAAGATTATATTCAGGGGGCGGAGCTATATTGGGGCCGGTGGGGGCCATGGCCCCCCCAATCCAAATTTTTTTTACCTTATATTGTTCCTCTCTTTCGGGGCTTCGATTTGATATATTATATGCCTTAATCCGATATCTAAACAAAAAGTTATAAGTTTACTATGTTTAACTAACATAATCGGCCTGCTCAAAACAGTCGGCCCCCTCAATACTTTTATCCTGCCTCCGCCCCTGATTATATTGTTGCCATTACATCCTTATAAGGTATAATGGTGATGGAAATGATTTAGGTTGGGCTTTTGGGAATGGCCAAGTCGCTTCAAAGGGAACTTGAGAGAATAGCGGAAACTGCGGATACTTCCACGGACGATGGTCTCAAGTATATTTTGACAGGTATCGTCTATCGTTGTTACTTGTTACAATGTCAGTAACAGTGTAATGATCTCTAATGGTAATAGTTAACTTAGACTGACTAGCTTCATTAGTCAGCTAATGTGTACAATGTCTTGTTTTCTTTGACATTTTGTAATTCTGACATGACCCCCCAGATCCCGCACATGCGGGACTACCTGGGTAAATGTTGTTGTTGTTGTGTAATTCTGACATGATCCATATTACACATTTACCTTGATTGTTCTATATATGTTGCAGAAACAACCGTTGCTTTGTTGCGCCATCCAGACTATTTTATCTCAGCTTATTCATATGTAAGTTGGAAAAGATCGAGTTTTTTATGACGTTTTCTATATCTCCATTTTTTGTTCAAGGAGAGATAAAGGCCCGCATATATAGTTGTAAACATTTTCTATAAAGGCCTGGCCTGCATATATACTGTAGTTGATTAGCATACCTTTTTTGTCTATCCATGTTCATGTACTTGCAAATGGTTTCAGGAGAATGTTAAAAGTAACGGCAAGGAAGGTGAAAAGTTGTTCAATGAGTTATCAGTCGAAGAACGAGGGAAATTAGACAAGGAGACCCTGGTAAGTGTGGATGATAAACGAATAAATTAAAACAACCAATCAGCCGGACAACCGATGGGTTCAACAATGAATACATAGCGGTAAGTGTATGTTGCACACTAGTTTTTATGGTAATTTACTCGATCCTGGTGTATGAGCAAAGCAAAGAATGGTATGATCGTGAGCTTACATATATTTGATTCCAATGGTTTACGATTTCAGGTTACCATATTGGTGGTTGCTAAAGGGCGTCATAAATTTCATTCTATTAAAGGAACTCATAAGTTTCCTACTATTAAAGGAAGTCAAGACGTTAAAGATGCATTCTACCAAAAAAAGACGTTAAAGATGCATTGAAAATGCTCGGATCTATCCTTTCTAGTGAGATTGAGGTAAGGAAACTAATGTAATAATAGATGAAAACATGTTCAAAACATGTAGTTATAACAAAAATGTAGACAAGAAACACACAAGATTTACGTGGTTTACTAAACCTGTTGAGTATGGAGCCTGATTCGGATTGTTTGAACTAGCTAGTACGTTCTGATCGCGCTTATTGACGTGGCGTGCAGGCTGTCGAAGTTACGTGGACTCCGCAGGCCGAAAACGGCACGTTGTCAGAGCTAGAATATCTTTTGGATCACCCACAATTGAAGCCTCTAAAGTAAAAGAGCAAGTTCACGTCATCATGTGTGCTAGCTTATCTTTGTGTTGTGTACTGAAAACAAGCAACCATGCATGCTCTCAAAAATGGTGTATCAAGTTTTTAAGGTTTTAAGCTTTGACGCCGGGAACTTTGATCGGATGATACTTTGGTACACTATAACATTCGATGACAATGGTTTATGTTTTAGATCATTTTTTTTGGCTTTTAGACCAGTGGGTTATCTCACATATAAGGTGAAGCCGTCAAATGTTAATCTTATTATTTTTATATGGTCCTTATAGAATCGAATCCTAAGCAAAAAAACTCTTGGGAGGTGATTAATTGCGTGATTAGAAAAGGTAGGAGAAAAGTGGGTAGATGGTCTCATTAATTATCATCTTTCAAATATTAATTGCATCTTTTTCACATGTGTATACATTCTTATTATGAATACTAGCGGTGCACGGGTTCATATTATAAACAAATTTTATATATAGAATTTATGAATTATTTGTTTTATTAAACATAATGTAAGCATATTGATTTATTTTACATATAATTTAATTTAGTGTATTATTGAATTATTTTTTAAAACATATTTTTATTGAATTATTTTGTTTTAACAACCTCTCTTGTATTTAACTTCACTTTAAGTTTATATTAATTGAAAAAGACAGTAAGTTGAGGGACAATTTCAAGTGGTTATTGAAATTTTAACAATCCCTTTCTTTTGTCGTGTAGTTTGTATATAAACATATCAATTTTAATTATTATTTTTTCCTAGTCTATATGCCTATTTATTAATTAATAGATAGATATATGAATAAATTTAATGTTTAAAATTATATTTTAGTAGATTTTTGTTATAATCTACTAGTTGGAGTAATAAGTAATATATAAAAAGTAAATTCAAATGATCTATAATATTGAAAGTGAACAACAAATATTGGTACCTTCCTACACTTTTGTACGTAATATTATACTATAAAAACAATATTTGGATATCTTTATACAAATAAAATGATGCACCAACTATAATTTAGATTAATGATTACTATTATATATATATTCAAGGTGAAATGAAAATGATCTATAATATTCAGCGTGAAAAATAATATTTGAATACCTTTGCATTACAACCTAGCCTACCAATAATTCAGTTGTGATATGTGCATAATTTCGAAGTTTGTAACCATTAATACTCTGTTCGGTACTTGCTTTTTTTGGAGCGGATTCAGCTAGATGGAGCAGAATTGACCAAAAAATTGCACCCTTATACCCCTAATGGGGTTGGCTTTCCGATAACATCTTGCTCGTTCCGTTGCGCGCTACCTATAGTGTCGAACGAACCCTAAGCTACACATAAATTTATTACTTTTTTTTTTAATAATACGTATATATAAAATTTTGCGACTAAATGCATAGCATTGATTACTTTTTTATTCTCATTACTTTTCTATGTTTTATGCTCATATAAAAAAAATGTTTTCGTTATTATGTAATACTACTACTAAGATAAATGTGTCATAATAGCATTTAAAATAAAAATGATCTATCATATTCAACTTAAAAAATAATATTTGACTATCTTTGCATTACAACCTAGCTTACCAACTAAAGTTCTTAAACTATCTATAAAATAATTAAAAGGTGAAAAAAATTTCTCATGTGTGATAGGTTCATAATTTAGAAGCTTTTTAACCATTAAGTTATACATAAATATATAAATAATTTTTAAATATAACTGTATATAAAAATTAGTGACCACATACATCATATTGATTACTTTTTTCATTCTCAATATTTTTCTATGTTTTATGTTCTCATGTAAAAATAGTTTTCTTTATTAGGTAATATTAATTTTAACATTAATGTATCATGAAACATTTAATAGCCCCTCATGTATACAACTTTATACGTGTAGTATGCATAAATATAGTTTTCAAATAATCACTTTTTGTATTCACTTTTTAGTTTTCTATAGGAAATAAAATACTAATTTATACCTTTCTAATACAATATATTTTTTTTAAAAACAATCACATTTTTTATTGACTTCAATATGCTCATTAATGTGTCATGATGACATTAAATACCCTCTATTAACACAAAATTATAAATATAGTTTTATATTTTATATGTGAGACATAAATCACTAATTGTTATACATTCCTAATACAATAGTTTTTTCAAAGACAAAATTTATAGTTTTCAATATCAATATAGTTTTCAAATGATCACTTTTTTATTCACTTCTTAGTTTTCTATGTGAAAGAAAATACTAATTGTTATACAATAATGTGTTCTTTCAAATGATAACTTTTGACAAAAAAATATAGTTTTCAATATAAATATAGTTTTCAAAAAAATATTAATTGTTATACACTTCTAATACAATAGTTTATTCTTTCAAATAATTATCTTTTTATTTACTTTTTATAAGTACACGAATTAATCATCCTACTGTCAATCGATTTTAGTATGAAACCTCATAGGCTTATATGCTAGCCTCATACACGCATGTGCGCCTGTACCGACACGTTACCGATCTATCTACCTTATCGGGCCCGTATTGACACATTCTCGATCTACCTATCTTCACCGTATCGAAATTTGTCTTTCCACCATTGACTTTAAACGACGAAGAACGGCCATTGTCTCTTTTCTTGTAGTACCCTTTAATATTGATATTGGTTCCTATCTAGCCCCAAAGCCATACCCTTACTAAGCTATCTTAAACTATATAGTCACAAAGTTATTGGATTCTCAAAACATGTAACAGTCACCCATGTACGATGCATCAAAACAGATGCCCAATACCACAAATGAAAAGGCAGAGGAAATTTCCTAGCTATTATGGTTATCATGTCAAACGAATCCTTATCTACATACCAAAGCAACCTCAAAAAAACCCTAACTTTATATCTCCTCCACACACCTTTCTTCCCATTTCTTCCCATGTCATATGTATGCCTATCAATAAGAATCATCTTACTAGCGTTATTCATAATCCTAACTATTAAAAAGTAAACGAGCCTTCTAGATCATACTTCTGATGTGTATGCCTTTCTATTTTATTTTATACAAAAGTAATTTGTATTTTATAATTTTGTGAGACTACATTCAATGACGACACCATCTTTCACAAGTACTTCAAAGTTCATATATACGATCGATATATCTTTGTTAAATTTTGACCGATTTTAAGGTAAATACTTTTCACCGTGGAGCGCGGTACGTGGAGGTAAAGACTTTGTTTATAAAACGTTTTTTCTAACCTATATCCTTAGATTTCGACCGATTTAGGACATATATACTAGCAAATGACCCGTACCTTGTACGGGGTGTTTTTTGTTTTTATTATCTGCCATATGAATTCACTATAATAATTACAAATATTATTATATGTATAATTTCTTTTAAAACAGTACATATCTTTTAGATGGATTATAGGGATACAATTATACAAACACAACGGAAAATTATTAACTTTGATCCCAAACCCTAGCACCGTCAATAAAAGATTATTTTAGTCTTAATTAGGCCAATGCAATAAATTTGAAGATAAGATTATTTTTTTAAATATTTATTATTAATAATAAGGATATTTGATTAATTATAATTTTAAAAAATTAGATCAATAAAAGATAATAGATAAAAGTTTATCTTTTATTGCAAGTGGATATGATAACATCTTAACGGATGATAAAATAATAATAGATTAGTTAAAATCTTAATCCACTTAACAAATATGGTTTACACGTACGTGATACCATTGTGTATGTAAGATATATGCTTTGGTACGTAAGGACATACATAAAACCTAGTGCCGTTCTCCAATGTTCAATCATAATATACAATCATATAATGATAAAATTGAGATTTATATTTTAGGATAGAGAGCAACTCAAAAATTAAGATATAACTAATGGTTTAATTAAATATCTATAAGATTAAGCTTAAAATTAGATTGATAAGATAATTTGTTTTTAATAAGGGGGTGATGTGGCACAATATGACGGCGGAATTTGCTTCCGCTTTAGTATATAGTAATAGATAGATATTAAGAGCTTAGATATAGATATATCATGACTTTGTATTTAATTCATAACGAATCCTTATGCAAATTATGCTTTTTTTTCCCTTTTAGGTTGTATTGGGCACATTCTGTATAGGTTTATAATGTCTCTATTCTATTCTGACATCCTAAATCCTACTCCGGTGAGATTTATTTGTATAAATGTTGTCATTGTTGACCTTAAAATTCCAAAAAAACAATTAAATATTATGCACACATAAAATACTAAAAAAATATGTAAAATGCTGGAGGGCACCAACCCCACTAGTCACCACCATGGATATAGCTCAACCAGTTAGGGAATCTATACAAAATCTAAAATAGATATTGATGAGGATAGTTTGACTATAGTAATCAACGTTGTCCATCATAAGTGAAATGCTTAATGGCTGAAATGAGGATTGTCACATCAAATGATATGAATAGGGTGTCTTTAATCACAGTCCTTGCTCTCAAAAAAAATCACAGTCCTTAATCATTTCCTAAATTTGAAGCGAATTAGGCCTCGTCAAGAATTCATTATTCTTGTACTCCCTCCGTCTCCGAAAGATCGTCGCTGATACGTGGATTAATAATAAGTGTAAAGTAGAATAGTTGATGGAAAAAAGCGATAAAAAAATGAGATAAGGGGGTAATATATAAGATTAGATGAGAATAATTTTGTAATTTTATAGGTAAAATGATAAAGTTGATGAGATAGTTGGATAATTGGTGTAATATATGAAATTGTATGAGTATAAGATTGTAAAAGTATACTGATATAAGTAAAAAGTATGACCATGAACAAACTTTCGGGGACGCTCGAAAATGAAAGATGAAGAATCTTTTGGCGACGGAGGGAATATATATAAGGATGCGCCAAGTTGGTATAAGAACTAACCCCTTTCAACCTAAACTTTATCTTATGGAAAAATAAATTACACACCTACTTTGAACCAAATTGTATAGAGGGTTTCTACTAAAAGAAAAAACGCCCTTTAATCAAAAGTTATGTTTGCATGAGATACTATGTGCCCACCAAATGAGAATAGTGTGCCACCACTATTTTAATCAAAGTTGAGATGAGATGGTACAATAATATACACTAGTTGCATCATAGATTACACTAACATATAAATTCATTTGGCCAATATTCTTGGTCTGATCGAATATATATGGTTGGCCCCTACTCCTATATATATTAGTAGGGCACGCAAAAACGTCCCAAAATCAAACACATACAAACCAAAGAAAATCTAATTAAAGATGCGTGCTTTAAGCTTCCTAAGTTACCACAAAATGTTCTCAAGAAAACACTCATACAAGCCCAAAACACCACAACCACCACCACCACCACAACCTACAAGAACTCTCCTCTCCGTCGCCGCCACCAACTCCTTCAACCACTACACCAACTCATCACGCCGGTTCCACCCGAACGCGCAAGAAATGCGTCGCGTATTCGACAAATACGACGCGAACAAAGACGGGCGCGTCTCGCTAGCCGAGTACAAGGCGGTGCTCCGGGCCACGGGGTGGCCCCGCCACCTGGACGAGGCGACGGTGAGGCGTATGTTCGAGGCGGCCGATAGGGACCGAGACGGGTTCATTGACTTTGAGGAGTTCTTGGGAGTGAACTTTGATGGTGGCGGGATACGAATGGCCGATATACGAGGGGCGTTTCGGGTTTTTGATCTTGATGGAGACGGGCGGATTAGCGCCGAGGAGGTGGCCGAGGTTTTGAGGAGGATCGGTGGGTTTGAAGGGTGTGGAGTGGAGGCTTGTAGGAGGATGGTTAGAGGAGTTGACAAGGATGGAGATGGGTTGGTTGATTTGGATGAGTTTACTTCCATGATGACTCATTCTTTGAAGTTGGTTTACAATTGAGTTTGATGTGTGTAATTTGATGTTGGAATGTTTATTTTTTTTTGTTGTATGGTTTCCTTATGTAGATTTCTTGCTAGAGATGGATATGGTTGAGTTGACCAATAATAAGTGAAGTGAACAATGTGTAATCTAGCTTGTATTTTGTTTCAATTGTGTACGTTTAACTTTTGTTCTTAGCTTACAATTACTTGAGATAATTAATACGTACGTATGATTTAGGTCCATTAGCTATAATTAGGGTTGTAGTCGAGCTAACATGAGACGAGTATGAATCAATTCATTAGAGGTATTAGGTATAGTTTAGTGTACCAGCTCACTGGTTGAGCATTCATGGGTGTACCATGAGGTCTTGGATCCGAAACTACAGAGCGGCGGTTTGCTCTATTCTATTTAGAGTTGGTTAATAACCGAGCTCAAGTAGTTCTTGTGACGACCCTAATTCTTTTCCTTATAAATAAAAAGAGGTATAGTTTGAGCTCGGTCCAAGTTTAAAATCTTTTTTAAGCTTGGTTCATCTAAAGGTTCACCGACTCACCAAGATCAGCTCACAATCTTTGCTTTTAGACTCCATTCAACTATGCAGGTAGCGGAGAAAGGAAAACGCTAGCTGAACCCACTTATAAAGATGCTATTTTTTTTTGAAGGATTCAACCCCTATTAACGGAACACACGGCCCATTCCACTAAGGCTGAGTTCGCGGACAACGTTCGATTATCCACACAACAAATACATGAAATCACAAATTAAACCACCAAGTTTGAGAGATAACCAAAAACTACTTTCATTTCATTTTACTTTTGTAGAGAAAATGAAGTGTGCAACCGAAACAACTCACTTTAGACGTTAGAACACCTTTTTTGAAATGGGCCGAAGCATCATGGGCCCAACTACAAAGCCCAATGACAATTTTTTTTTCGATCAAAAGCCCAATGACAATTGACTTTATAGTACCTCAATATTGCATAATACAGTATCATAGTAACGTCTAACGCCTAATAAACAGCGTTCTCTCAAACGGTCGAAAACTCGAAATTGAAAATTTGAATTCTCATCTCAAAAAAGGAAAGAAACCAAAGTAAAACTTCGAACCAGACCTCTTATACACACACTCGTCTTCCATTCCCAAACCAATTTCACCACAATCGAACTCCATTCTCCACTCTCTCTCTACTAAACTCCGTTAGCTTCCCATCTCTCTAGTAACACTCATGGAAGATCTTGAGTTCGTTGCCCCAGAACCCCCAATTTCAGGCCTTTCACTCTTGGCCGAATCTAGGGTTTCGGATCCGGAAATGGCTTCCGTTGGCAATAATCAACCGTTTCTGGCAGAAGATAAAGCCTTCGTTCAAGATTTCCCAATGGAGGAAGAAAGTGAAGAAAATCAAGGCGATTCCATGGTCTGCGATTCCGGCTCAAAGCTTGTTCGTGGTGGGATCTCGGAACGGACCTGTTCAGGTTCGATTTCGAATTCGCTCTTCGTTTTTTAGTTACTTCTGCTCAATAGAATAGTTAATCGTCTTCGAATTGTCGAGTTTAGTGATGAAAAAGAGGAAAGACAAGATGGAGACTGTAACCTACATGTAAAGAAGCTGTCTTGAATCAATTTGTTAGGGTTTCTGTTCAAATTGTTCCTATAGATGACTATTTATGAGAAGCTCTAGATTTCTGTTCAAATTTTAGAGAAATTAGGGTTTTGATAATTCTTGTGATTAACTTGTGAAGTGTCTTGAACCAGAGGATGTAATCATGTTCATAAATGCCGGAGACGAGGCGGTGCCGAGATTCGATTCTCGGATAAAGCTAGTTGGTGATGCTTATTACAATGGCGGAAATGTTTTGCGGACTAATGAGAGCATAGATGATGCTGGTGACTATCCATCTGTGTATCAAACCGCGAGGTTTGGGAGTTTCAGCTACCAGTTCAACAACCTTCCTTCGGGAGACTACTTTGCGGACCTTCATTTTGCGGAGATTATAAACACGAATGGACCGAAAGGGATGAGGTTGTTCAATGTGTTCATCCAGGGAGAGAAGGCAAGGGCACTAAGTTAAAAATTCATTGCTTGTATTGAAGTTGGTTGATATACTAACATCAGTCTGAAAATTGGCAGGTGCTTTCTGAGTTTGATATATTTGCCCTTGTTGGAGCGAATAAGCCAGTGCAGTTAGTTGATTCTAGGGTCTCAGTTAAAGAGGATGGCATGATGGTGATAAGATTTGAAGCGGTTCTTGGCAGCCCAATGGTCAGTGGGATTTGCATCAGAAGAGCACCAGAGTTATTTGGTATAATGCTGATATGAGTTTTTACAGAGTTGTTTGTGGTTATGTAATGCTGTTTTCTCACAACTTATACTTTAAAACAGAAGCTCAGCCCACAAATGAATTGCTTAGATGCCATAGCTGTACTGCTCAGATTGAAGTTCCATTAGCTTTGGTAAGTCAATGATGGGGGATATTTTATTTTTAATGCAAGAATAAACTGCTCATATGTTTTTCTTTTGTATGATTTTTTTTTACATTAGGCAAAGGAGATGCGGCAAAAAACCAAAGCAAATTATGAAAAGAGAATAGAAGATCTCACCATTCAGGTCCAGCGCAAGAAAGAGGAATGTTCAGAAGCCTGGATGTCATTAGCTGCAGCTAACCAGCAGCTGGAGAAGATTAGCTCAGAGCTTGACATGAAATTGATTGACACTTTCTCTCAAGGTGACTGCTTAGTGTTTAGTCCAGTTATGAACTCTATTAGTCAGCAGTCTTTTCTTGATTGCATTAAAAAACTGCTTTTCAACCTGTCATGATAAAGTAAATGAGCAGTCAGCAACATCTGTGGGTAAGCAAGAGGATTAAGTAGCTGATAGTCAAGAACTTTGCTGTTGTGATAAGCTAAACCACCAATGGGATGCCTGGTTAAATTTAGTGTTTTATACCATTACAGAAAAAAAAATTCTAACCCCATTCACCTTTACAGACCAAACATTAGTGAAGCAAGCTGACGAATTGAAGGCAATATCTACCAAATATGAGAAAGACAGGAGATTTTGGATCACAGCAATTGCTGATCTGGAAAAGAAAATAAAGGTTGTAATTTTCATTTTTTTATTTCACAAGCAGTTCATCAATTCAATGAATACTATAGCTAGTGTTATTTCAAATTATGTTGACAATATGACCAAAGTCTAACTTCTAAAAACTTCTACAGACGTTGAAACACGAGCATATCCAGCTCTCTCATGATGCACATGAATGTGCTGATTCAATCCCAGAGTTAAACCAAATGATATTTGCAGTTCAGGCTCTTGGTAAGTTTGAGTATCCCTGTCACCTTCACTAAGTTCACTTAAGATATGGAAATTCGGTAATAGATTCTAAATGATTACAATTCCAGTTTCTGAGTGCAAGGATCTCAAAATGAAATATCTTGAAGAGCAAAGGATGAGAAAGATGTACTTTAATCAAATACAAGAGGTGAAAGGTATGTTATAGTATATGTTATCCAGCATACTGCTTCCCTTTCTTAACTGTATTTGTGAGAATCATGACAGTAGGTCCTGACCGTGGCAATTAAATTCAGGAAATATTAGAGTCTTTTGCCGGTGTCGACCATTGTCTAAGCAAGAGCAGGCAACAGGGTGCACAACAGCTGTGGATTTTGAAGGAGCCAAAGAAGGGGATATTGCAACTTTAGGGACTGGTTCAAGCAAAAAGACATTCAAGTTTGATAGAGTTTACACACCAAAAGATGACCAAGGTATAAATATATTTAGTAAGAGTGTCTGATGTTTCCTGTTTATAACATATGCTAGTTGGGTGTTAAATTTTTGAGGATTGAGGATTTTTCTCTTTGTTGTACAGTTGATGTGTTTGCAGATGCTTCTCCAATGGTGACATCTGTCATGGATGGTTACAATGTATGTATTTTTGCATATGGACAGACAGGGACAGGAAAAACTTTCACAATGGAGGGTACGGAGCAGAATAGAGGAGTCAATTACCGGACTCTTGACCAGTTGTTTAAAGTTGTTCACGAAAGAAGTGACACCTCCACTTATGAAATCTATGTTAGTGTACTAGAAATCTACAACGAGCAGATTCGGGACCTGCTGTCTAATTCACCTCCTACAAAAAGGTGAAGTGCCAATACAGTAAGCTGTGTGTTCTAAGTTAGCATCTCATATTAAAATTATCTCTCTATTTATTGCTAGGTTGGAGATAAAACAAGCAGCAGAAGGGTCTCACCATGTTCCAGGAATTGTTGAAGCAAAAGTGGAAAACATAAATCAAGCCTGGGAGATATTGCGGATAGGAAGTAATGCTAGAGCAGTTGGGTCTAACAATGTGAATGAACACAGCAGCCGATCTCACTGGTAAGTACTCATAATTTGGACTTAAATAAGTTGAAAGGATATTAAACTCTGCTTAAATATGTTAAATGTTGTTTTCAGCATGCTCTGTGTATCTGTAAGAGCTAAGAGCTTAATTAATGGTGATTCCACCAAGAGCAAGCTCTGGCTTGTGGACTTGGCAGGAAGTGAGAGACTTGCAAAAACTGATGTGCAGGGAGAGCGACTAAAGGAAGCTCAGAATATCAATAAATCGCTTTCAGCTTTAGGAGATGTCATCTCAGCTTTAGCAAATAAGAGCAATCATATCCCCTACAGGTGACAAAGCTTTCTATCAACTTCTGTCACCAGTACAATGCACAAGACTTTGTTCTTATGTTTTTATTTTTTTTGGTCCTCTTGCTTCAGGAATTCCAAGCTAACACATCTTTTACAAGATTCATTGGGTAAACTTTTATACTAGACTTGTTCACTTAACTTTGTTAGTGAGTGTTTTTCTACAATTCGTCTATGGACAGAACCTTTGAAGTTATATATTTATCAGCATTTTCAATTTCTGCAGGTGGTGACTCCAAAGCTTTGATGTTTGTTCAAATTAGTCCTGCTGACAAGGATTTAAATGAGACGACAAGCTCACTAAACTTTGCTAGTCGTGTGCGTGGAGTTGACTTGGGGCCGGCTAAAAGGCAAGTTGATACGGGTGAACTTCAGAAGACTAAGATGCTGGTAAATGAAGCTTTTAATCTTTGTCTAAATTTCCCCTTCTAGTTAAAGTTTAGTAAACTTTAGATGGCCATCTAATGTACTCTCCTAACCTTGAAGCTTGACAAAGCAAGGATGGAAGCTAGAGCCAAGGATGAATCCATAAGAAAGCTGGAAGAGAGTTTACATAACTTGGAAAACAAGGCTAAAGGAAGGGACCATACATACAAAACGCAGCAGGAAAAAATTAGAGAACTTGAGGATGAGCTTGGAGCAAAATCAGCTGTGCATAGCCAAACGGAGAAGCAAATTTCGCATCTTCAAGAGAGATTGAAGGGAAAGGAAGAAGCTTGCAATAGCCTGCAGCGCAAGGTATATTTTTGCCCTTCATTTTTACCAGTTTCATTTTATTCTGCATACAAAGCCGAGTTGTTAATCTTTTTGGCTTTGGTATACAATGAAGGTTAAAGAGCTAGAGAACAACCTTAGGGACAGTGAACTTTCCGATTCTGCTACAATTGAACAGGTAACATCATTTAAGTTCGAGCATATTAAGAGTTCGAAGTATTCTTTTTGTTGTTGCAAATTTGAAGTATTTCTGCTAGATGCCTAAGAAAATTAAGAAATGAGAAATGCACTTATTAAGCTTGATGATCGTACTTCATGTGTGTATTTGCTACTTAACCAGATCAAGGCCCTTGAAAAGCAGCTTAAAGAGCAGATTCAAGAATCGCAATCACATTCACTAGTGCTACAAAATAAGGTTAAACCCAATCATATTCATCAGCTTTTCAAAATAAATGAGGGATTCAACTCCAACTGCTAAATTTTTTTTGTAAATCTTAATAGATCAATGAGCTTGAGGAGGCCAAGTTAAAGCAGCAGGAACAGATTGAAGAAGAGTCTTTCAGGCTTCATCAGAAGGTATCCATCCATATGAGTTATATTCAGATGATTAAATTGATAGAAAACTCAAGTAGTTTTGGCCTTCCAGATTGACTGCAATATGCACTTATCATTTTTGAACACCATGGACAGATAAATGAGCTTGAGGTGAAGTTGAGAGAACAAGAGCAAGCTCAGCACTTACATGTTCAACACCCAGAAGCAACTCCTGTTGCCGTTGGAGCTCATCTCACACGAAATAATGGGATCTTGTGTGAAGTGGATCCTCTTATCCTAAAGAGCTCAACCTCATCAAACCGAATGAGCAATGTCTCAAATTTGGGAAAGGGAAAGGAGGCTTCAAACGAGATCGTCAGAAGGAAGAGAGGCTCCAAGGAGTTCAGAGGTGGCGACACAGAGAACAACATGCCCACGTCAAGGATCAGAAAATCCGACCCTCCAAAGCCGTTTTTGAGGCCATCGAGGGTGACAAGTAAGCCAGTTGCGGGTCCTACCACTCAAAGGCATTCGTCCGTTCATGGTCGCAGTACCAGAGATCAGGCTCAAGGTAACAAGGATAGAGACTTGAAGAAGAGGATGTGGGTCTGATAGTAGGGGCTAAGAGACATGAAGAAATGAAGCCAACTTCTTAAATGTTGCCTTCTAGTTTGCTGATTTGAATTGATTGGTTGTTTGTTTGTTTTAGGAGGAGATTTGACTGTAATAGATACAACAACTGTGAAAGGTAGTGTCTAGCTCAGATGGTGTTCAATTCCATGAATCTCAGTGGTGTGAGTGGATTGATCTTATTAGCTAAATTGACATCCATAACAAAACGAATATATATTGGTTCACCAATGTATATGATGATTACATGGTATATATCTGCTAATACTTCAAAAATACTACATGCATATATGAAAGGCGAAAATGGACACATAAACATGCATATATGATCACCAACTCATCCTCCTTGTCAAGCTGCTACAGATCCTTGCATCACCATTCTGATCACCACTCTCATCATTGTTGGCATTGCTACAACTGCTGCTTCCGCCGCCGAACAGCCACTTGGTGCTGATCTCGCCGCCGTCGCCATCAACCGCATTATGACCACCACCACCACCACCTGCAACAACATTCCCATGATGATCATGATGATGATGGAGGTGAAAGTGTGGGTTTGTAGCCCCAACTTCCTCCTCCAGATTCTCAAAGAAGACGTCACTCATGACGTCAGGGGGCCCCACTCCCACTCCCTCATTTTTCTGGTAAATGTTGTCCTCATTATAGTAGCCCATCTCATGGGCAAGCTCCTTCCAATAGCAAAAAGGGCCCCCTCCAAGCACATTCAAGGAGGGCCCACCGACGGCGAAGGCGGTGTTTAGATTAAGGTGGTCGCCGAAGGGGGAGAGGTTCGGCGGGTAGAACTGCCCGAGTCCGGCCAGCTGGAACTCCGGCGAGGGCGAGATTCCGGCGGGTTTCTTGATTTTCCGGGAGGAGCCGCCCAAGGGGATGTTGCGGAGCGAGCCGCCCTGGGTCCAGTAGCGGCGGCAGGTCTTGCAGAAGTGGCGTGGCTGGGCCAGGCTGTAGTTGTTGTAGTAGCAGAACTTGGTGTTGCTCGAGTCGCAACGCGGGCACCGGACGCCCTGCCGCTGAGCTGGCGGTGGCGGACGAGGCGGTGGCGGTGGTAGTAGTGGTGGAGATTTGGTCATGGAGCTAGTAAGGGCCGGGTTTTGTGTTGTGAAAGAGTGAAAGGGAGATTTTGTTGTAAGAGAATATATGAGAGGGGTGTGTATTATTGTTGTACTTGCATGTTGCATGGAAACGTGATCATTGAGGGGATCAAGCATGTTGCTCACACTTGTAAATTTGTAATTTTCTGATTTGTTAAGCTATATATGGTAGAAGTTTAAAAACTAAAGGCAAAGTTGGTATATTTTCCATATCTAAGTTAAATGTTTCAATTTTTAAATAGAGGTATCCGATTCGATTTTTCAGATATTTTTAGTATAATCTCGTCATTTTTTTTCGCTATCGGTGAAACCAACCAGAGTTTCGACTCTACCTTATCTTCTTGTATTTAGAAAAATTAAAATAATATTAGAATGAAATAATATTTAACCATCAACAATTGTTTTTATTTTTTTGAAATAAATAAAAAACAATTTGTTTTTATTCAAATTTATATATTTTATAAAAATATCAAAATGGGCCAACCGAACCAGAATCTTTGTCTAGCGGGCCTATCCTTTTTAACCGGCCCAAATTCATTCAACTCATTTCTTTTTGTCAAAAAAAATAAAAAATTCAACTGATAAACACTCACGACGGAACGACGGATTCGGGAGTGAGAAATCCTTCATCGCCGGAAAATCGTCTCTACAAATTCGTCTCCAAAATTGATCGGTTCGAACTTCTCCTTCTCAACTCAATTTTGTTCCTAATTTCTTTATTATGTCAATTTTGTGGTTCTTGGTTCTCAATGTTATATTTGTGGCACTAGAAATTGTAATTGGAACGAACTGTATTGAATTGTATCGCTTGTTGCAGAAATTGTCGGCAGAATTGCTTTGTAAATCACAGATTGGCGAAATGAGATTGTCCTAGGTCAATTCCATGGCTGTGTTCTGTATGAGACTTGTAGTTGGCAGTCCAAAAACCCTAAATGTTCAATCTAACTTCGTAGTCCATTCCAAAAAGCAACCCAAGTATGTTCGTTACCCACGCCGAACCAAACTCCCCCCTGAACCAGAAATTCTCACATTCAGAAAGAACAAGACTGATGACAATGTAGCTGATGAATCCCTTATAGATTCAATTTATAGTGAGAGAGCTGATAAGCTTGAGGTTGAAGAAGAAGAAGAAGAGCTTGTTGATTGGGATGAGGATGAAATTGAGGCGATATCATCCTTGTTTCAAGGAAGAATACCTCTGAAACCCGGAAAGCCGGCTAGGCAAAGGCCCCTTCCCCTTCCAATTCCCCATAAAATCCGACCGATAGGGCTTCCAACTACTAAGAGACGGGTTCGATCCGTCCGAGAGCATTTTTCGGGGTCGTTGTTGCCTAAAGATCTGCACAAGGACCCTGAATTTTTGACGTATTTAGCGAGGCAGATACAAGGGCTGCCTTCGGAGAAAGGCGTTTCGTCGGTTTTGAGTACATGGGGTCGGTTTCTTAGGAAGGGGTCTCTGTCGTTGACGATTAAGGAGTTGGGACACATGGGTCTTTCTGATCGAGCTTTGCAGACTTTTACTTGGGCTCAGAGACAGTCTCATCTTTTCCCGGATGATAGGATCCTTGCGTCGACTGTTGAGGTGTTGGCTAGCTCCCATTGTTTGAAGTCCCCGTTTAATCCGGTCCAGTTCACAAGTTTGGGGAGCCGGCCTGTTCTTGAAGCGATTGCGAGAGGATTTATCAAAGGGAAAAGATTGGATCTTGCTTGGAGTCTGTTATCGACTGCTAAGAGTGATGGAAGGATGCTGGGCTCTGGTGTATACGCAAAGCTGATACTGGAGCTTGCGAAAAATCCCGATAAACATGAGTTTGTGGTTTCTGTGTTAGAGGAGTTAGCTGGAAGAGACGATTTGGACTTGAACATGATGGATTGCAATGCTCTTATGAAAGCGTCTGCTCGGCTTGGCAGGTTTGAGCTCGTCGAGGGGCTTTTTAGCTGGTTTAAACAATCAGGGCACAGACCGTCTGTGGTTATGTACACTACTTTGATTCAGAGCCGGTATTCTGAGAAGAGGCTGAGGGAAGCAATGGATTTGGTGTGGGAAATGGAAGCTTCAAACTGTGTTTTGGACTTACCGGCTTACCGGGTTTTGATCAAGGTGTTTGTTGCATTGCATGATCTATCTAGGGTTGTGAGATACTTTGCAAAGTTAAAGGAGGCGGGTCTTTCTCCGACGTATGATGTGTACAGGGACATGATTTGTATATATCTCGTGTTTGGACGGCTTGCGAAATGCAAAGAGATATGCAAGGAGGCGAAATTAGATGGGTTCACAATTGATCCGCTCCTGAGGTCACAATTGTCTCTGCTTGAAAAACACTCCAATTCAGGTGTGTAGACAACTTTTCCTATTCAGTACTCTTTCACAGTTTATAAATTTGTATGTATATTTTTGTTGTAAGTGTATGGTATAGCATGTTGTTCAGCAAGTTCAGCCCTTTTTCCTTATGAAATTTTTGTTCAAACAACTATTAGAAATCAGACTGATAGCATACATGATTAATTTTCATTTTTCATGAGCATGATTGGTCAACTTTAATATCCCATACTAAGTAGCTAGTGATCAACTACAATTTAAGGCTTAGTTTGGGCGAGAGTGTTGGCAATGTCGATGACAAATCGGTAGCGAACGTCGCCCTTTGCAAGACGAGCCATGGCGGTATTGACATACTCAACAGGGATCACCTCCACGTCTGCCCGAATGTCATGGGTCGCTGCAAAATCCATCATATCTTGCATCTCCTTCATTCCTCCTATTCCACTTCCCACAATTGTCCTCCTTCCTGCACAAGTATACTTTCTTAAACTCCATAAAAAACACACATTCATACAATCATACATATGTGTAGTTTGCTTCTAATTATCCTATGACCTATACAACACATTTATCCCGGGTTTAGTTCGCGCATTTGCCTGTAATTGCAGCCAGATGGTTTGAGTCAGTCCGAGTTTGCTTAGGTCTACTGAAATGGTTAGTTGATGACAGTTTTTTCGTTGTCGAATGACCGACCATAAGTGGCTTAACCGTAAATTCGGTTGGTAAATATCGTTAGTCGTACATTCGTCTGATCGAGTGCATCAACGAATGGATACAAAGGGATTGAGAGCTAACCACAGATCAAAGGGAAGGCAGGGAGATGAAGAGGCTCTTGGGGCGCGCCGAGGAGTATGAGCTTGCCGTCGGTCTTGAGCAAGCCCAGCAGCGGCTCAACCGCGTGCCATGCCGATACCGTGTCTATCACTCCATCCATTCTTCCCATTGCGCCCTATATTCCATCCATCATGTAATCAACTTAGCTCCTATCTTACGTTCTTATATCATTTCAACATATGCACATGCTTTAAAGACACAAAAAGTTCATGTCTTGATGAAAGACTAGTTATGCTTACTCATGTCACACATTAGGAAAAGGTATTTCATGTTAATACCTTCATTTCATCCGGATCATTACTATTCAAAAAAGCGTCGGCGCCAAGCTTCTCAAGGGCCTCAACGCGCTTACTAGGGGAGGTGCTAACCACCGTCACTCTCACCCCAAACGCCTTAGCGAACCTCACGGCGAGGTGCCCGAGCCCGCCGAACCCGACAACCCCAACGTGGAGCCCGGGTCGGTCGAGCCCAAAGTGGCGGAGCGGGCTATAGACGGTGATCCCGCCACAAAGCAACGGAGCGGCGGCCTCGATCGGGATGGCCTCGGGAATTGTGACTACGTAGCGCTCGTCGGCGACAATGTGGTCCGAGTAGCCGCCATACGTGGTGGTTCCGTCGAGCTTGTGCTTCCCGCAATACGTTAGGACCAGCTCGGGGCAGTAGTTCTCGAGGTGGCGGGTGCAGTTGTTGCAGGCGCGACACGAGTCGATCATGCACCCGACTCCGACTCGATCGCCCGCCTTGAAATTCGTGACGTTCGGGCCCACCTCCGTCACCAAGCCTACCACCTCGTGTCTGAAGGCCAGTTATGCATACATATGATGGTCATGTAAGGCAATGCCTATATGTGTGTGCATGATGTTACCAAAAACGAATGGAGAAAGTTGAAAATGACTTGTGAAATAGAGAACAAATCCTATGATTTCCTAGGCAAAACTAAGATTTGTGTATCCTCAATCCACTAGCCTGAAAACTAGAATTCATTAAAACATTTCATTCAAAACTAAGAACAAAACTATCCAAAAATCATCACCCAAACCTTCATCGAGTTCGAATCGCCCGAAAGCGAGTATAAAAAGACTGACTTAAGAGGGTTGCTAGCTCTTATCAAAAGCTTGTTCGGACGTAGAACAACCCTGACTGATCGAACCAGGCGAGAGATATTATGATAGTTTGCGCTCACGATGAGGCCAAATTGTTTGCTAATGAAACATATGATCTCATTACCTATTCTTTTTACATGGTAGCTTCATAAAAATGTGAAAACAAGGGTGGTTTGTGTAATCATTGAACACAAATTACTTACATATGCAAAGAACGGTATGAATATAGAGAACATGTCTAGAGTGTGAGTACCCGGGAACAAGAGGATAGAAAGACCAGCCCCATTCATTTTTTAAGGCATGAAGATCCGAGTGGCAAATCCCACAATACAACACCTTCATTCTTACATCTTTCTCTCCCGTTGCCCTAGATTAATTCATTAAGCACAAGTTAATTAGATATTAAAAACATACATAATCATAGTTAATCTATATTGTTATTAAGAAGAGATGAAGAAGATTAATTGCCTTCTTGAGAAGAAGAACGGAGAGAGAAGACCAGATGAATCTCTAGCTGCCCATCCAAAGGCTTTAATGGGATGTTCTTCCTCTGGTGAAGTTGCCATCATTTCATTTGTGTAACAATACTATTAGTTTAGTTTGTGCTCCATAAGAAGATACGCTCTCGCATATATATAATAAACTTCCAATTATTAAAATATGAGAAATTATTTGTTTTTATTTGGGTGTTATTTTGGCATTTGTATATTAAATACATAGAGAAAGGATCAAATGTCCGTATGAATATGTATATGTCCGTATAATATATAGTTCGCATGATATTAATGGCTTATACGGACTACATTAGAGTTTCATATTTAATATACTATTGGTGTCAAGATCACATGCAAAATAAAAATCATCTACTACAAGGATTCTATTATTCATCTTAGATCATAAAACGTCAAAATCTTAAATCATAATTTTTAAAAATCATAAACCCTTAAAATGAACCCTAAATTTAAGAACTTTACATCATAATTATCATAAATAATTCATTTTAACATAATACTCCCTCCGTTTCACAATAAGTGTCGTTTTAGCACTTAAGATTTGTTTCATAATATGTGTCGTTTTAGGTTTTCAAAGTGATTATTAGGGGTGAATAATGATAATTTTTATTGGAATGTGTATTTGTTGACTAAAGTTGTTCATTCATTGGTCAAAAATATGTAATAAGTGGTAAGATTAAAAAAAAGTTGTAAGTTTTAAAGTGAATGATTGCTTTTCTTAAAAACTGTGTTAAAAGCTAAAACGACACTTATTGTGAAACGGAGGGAGTACTAAACAGCGAGACGGTGTATTATAATTCCTTATTCTACCTGATTCCTAATTTCAATCCGCTCACGGACCTTTAATATATAAGTAGAACATCCGTGTAAAACATAATTACGTAACCAAGTGCTTGGGTCGACACCTCACTATACACTCCAATCCCACTATAAAAACACTCTTTAAAGAGATGTACCATATTTTAATTACGTGTCACTGGTTTAGTGGTCAAACTCAGTTTTGAGGCGCCAAGTAGTTGATTAAACTTTGTGTTGATATTAATATGTGTAGTTGAAGATGTGATAGTGGACGGGCCATTTTAATTTGCCCTTCACATCATTTTTCCATGTTTAAGGAAGTGCGTATTGTACTAACCAAATAGGACAGGTGTTCGTGTGCTATTTCTTCATTATTACTTTATATTATAAAAACAGCATATGTTTTTGTCTTGAGAATTATTAGGTATGCTAGTGAAGAAGATTAATCTAAAGTCGCACTTCGTTGTTGCGCATCAAATACATAAGATCGATTCGCTTTACAAGATATTTGGATTCCATTATTGTAAACCTAGTTCTTGTCCTCATATGGACTATACTAGGAGAGCCTAGTAGTAAGAGATATGTCGCGAAATAATGATAGGTTTCGGGTTTTATGTTTACCTTCGTTCTTCTATTAGGATGAAATTAAGTCCTATACTTCTTCATTTTCGTGGGTTTAGTCGATTAACGTAAGCCGATTTCTTTATTAGAAAAAACTTTGGTATGTCGTTGATATTCCAAGTTAAGATCAACTAATTTTGGTTAATTAGTAATCTATCTTTCTTCCAATTAAGTAAATGTAAACTAATTATTGTGTTTTTTATCCTCAAATTAATTGACTCCTACTTTTAAAATATCCAAATTCATACTCAAACCATCTCAATTTTAATTCACGAATGATTGTCCATATTTACGGGTCTTTAGGATACCGGAGATAAATAAAGCTTTTGTTTTCCGCCTATCATCATTATTCAATTTTTATTGACATTTCAGTGAGTCAAGTCACGTTCCAACCACACTCAAATCAACTAATAATATTACAAAGACCGTTACCTAACCAAGATCCAAGATTATAAAGTAAACAAAGCCAAGCTTCTCGCATATTAAGGCTTTGTTCGGCACCAGTGAAATAGGTAGCATGTTTCGCTAGTGGGGACAGAATCATCCATAAAATAGCACTCTTTCGTTAGCGTTTTCCTTCTTCCGCTCCCCACTACCTGTCCAACCGAACAGAGCCTAAACAAGAAGAGAATTGTAGAATACCATCCAAAATATCTCTAATGTAAGAAAACCAAAAAATTCCCAATTGTATAAATTAGTAAAGTGCTGCACATGTTAAACCGACTTCAAACTTTTATAGATTAGTAGCCACCAGTTCGATTGTATAATTAAGATACGTTAAACACTAATCATATCCAATTCAAACTCAAACTTGGCTCTAATTATGTGCATATAAAATTCCCACAACTTGAAGTGGTGTTACCAAGTACCAACACTATTTATCCTATTTGAAAAAATATTTAACATTATTGGATGTAATTACGAAGGTGAGGCGTCCAACATTCCACCTGTCCTTGACTTCTAGCACTATTGTCTAATTTACTTTGAATGTATGGGCTTTTAGTCCTTGATGTGCCCATACACCATAAAGCATTCACTCACAAAAGATAGTGTTCCTTGGCATGATTAGCAATAACATAATAATGCAATATCTAAAGCACACTGTTTCCTACAGTTTGCAAATGTTTTTGTTTCTTTCTCACGAAATTTGCAAATCATTACCAGCCACCTGATTTGTTAATAAAATTATGACTTAAAACTTAAAGAACCTTTTGACAATTGGGATTTGGTGAGAAAAGAAAGGAGAGTGATATATAAAAAAGAAAGAGAAGAGAAATGATGAAAAAGTTATAGAGGAAGATATAAATTTCTTATGTTTTGATACATATGGGTTTTGATAAGAAGATATGAATTAATTTTATTTTACTTTTCTTGGTTGAGAGTGAATATTTCACTTTCCCACCAAATCCCACCAATTTGGTAAGATTTACTTTCCCATTATTTTCTCCTAAATTTTCTTACTAAATTCCACCAAATCAACCAAATAAGAGAAAACTAATTCCAAACCATTTCTTATCTTAATTTTCCCATCAAACCCAACCATCGAAACATACTGTAAGATTTATTACCTAATTATAGATTTAAGGGGTTAAATGACAAACTTTTCTTAACTAAAATGGAGGACAGAGAAGTTCCTTTTTTTTTTTTTTTGATTTTTTGACTTGGTGAGGATTAGGGATCCCTCTCAAGGTGGGAAACCTAGAGCATCCGAGTGGATGAGAGCCAGAAGCTCGTGGTGGTTCTGAATTGCTTCCCATGAGTGACTGTGGCCCAGACTCGCAATTTTATCGGCCACAACATTGCATTGCCTACTCTCATGTGAAATTTGGACTGACTCGAATCCATGCAAGGATACGAGAATATCAGCTACAATCCTTTCAATTTCCCATGGGCAATTGATCAGACCTTTGACAGCTTTGATAAGTGTTACATTGTCCCCTTCAATTTCAATTCTCCGAACATTACTTTGTTTGGCCTTTAGTATTCCCTCCCTCAATGCCAGAGTTTCAGCCATCAAAACCGATACTTTGCCAAATATTCTTACAGTTCCAGTTATTGGCTTTCCATCCTTGTCTCTAATAATCGATCCACCCGAAGCGTTTCCATTACTTATCTTAGAGCCATCAAAGTTAAGTTTGGCAAACTCGGGTTTTGGTTTTTTCCAGTGTCTTAATTTTTGTCGTGTTGTTGACTGTTGTCGAGCCATCCTATCTTGTTCCTTTTCTTCATCCTCTTGCCACCTCTTGGCTTGTTTCCAGTGTCTTACAGAGAAGTTCCTTTTCTTTCCTAGCAGAGAGTGCTTGATTTCTAATTTTAACTCCCTAGCTTATGATTGGGCCCGGCCCATCAACGAAGTCCATCACTAGTTCAGTCTAGGCCCATGAGCGTTAATATGTTTGATTTGCCACCATCAAACACTTGAGAAGAACAAAATGCAAATCATGAAACTAGAACGTAGAGAAATCTAACATAAATGACCATTGGAAGGGTTCTAGGAACTCCTTTGCCAATATTATCAACAAACAACTACTACATGAAAAGAAGGTAAATAAATGAGCAAGAATCTATGACAAAGTTACAACAGAAGGGTTTCTTTTAAGACTACAAAAGTATACACGTCGTTTTCGGCCAAATGCCCATCATCAATGAATGGATGTTGCATTTGAGCTCATTGGGGAGAGATGGACCCAGAATCAACCAGCCTTGCCTTTACCAGTTCCCTCGACGACTTTGGAACTACTACTATAAACAGAGAGAAAGAAGGCACCTTGATTCCTCTGTATATACCTTCAAAGAAACAACAAGATGATCAAAATGAGCAAATTTTGATCTCAAAGGAACAGAATTTATTTCACCAGGATGCATAGATAGAATAGAAAAGCACTTGCATATGCATTAAAAATGTTGAAGAAGGCACATTAAAGATGCAAGTCATACTTGAGCAAATCAAGTAATTTTTGCTGCAAAGTAGTTGAAGTTTCCTCCTCAATATTCACATAAGGTAAGAGATCTGGCAACTTCACTGCAATGGTAACATAGTGTGTTAAAATGCAGAGATTCATCAACAAGCCAATTGTTTTTGAGTAATCACTTCAAAGACAAGAATGTAATGAGTTCCAAATATATTTAAGGGGTATCAGGGAGAAAAAAACTCAAAATTTGTACTTGAAGATGAGCATACCAAAGAGACGTAATAGGTGTTCAGCGCCATATATTGTTGACGGAGATACATCATCTTTTACTGCTTCATGATACTGCTGACGTTCTTTTTTATACAGGAGCATCAATGGCAATGCTTTGTCGAAATAACTACGCAATCCATTCAAAACCTCAGCAACTGAATCAGTCAGCCTACACCAAGAAAAGGTAGTAACTAGGTCTTATACATGCAACATGCAAAAAGTGAGAATTGGTGATTAGAAAAATGCAGAAGTGAGAAAAGTGGTTGCTACATTTACAACGTATCTTTTTAGAACCACATGAGTCGCACACTCAATGAGCAAAAGAGTTTTAAACAAGAGAGTTGGGAGGATTACATGCCATCCTTCTTGGATCTGAATTCCAGATATTTTGCCAAAATTTCATCCACAGTCGGAGAACGCGGTAGTTTGACAAGCTGCATAGGTGTAAGTGTGTAACTCATTAACGAAGTGTTTAAGAAATACAATTCTATCATGTCAAGACCTTAGAGTTGTTGTAAATTTCATACTATGGATAGTTTACAGCAATAATGAATGCCTAAAAATGCAAGCAGCACAAAGAAACTCTAGTTTACCAGAGAGACATCAAGCCTAGCCTCCTAGTAATCTATTTTTCCTTTGCTTTATTTTCAGATATATGTTTTTATAATGAATTCTGAACCTCAGTCCAAATATGCCTGGTTCTTTCTTCGATCAAGTGATAATGAGACAGTGCAACTCACTGATGTACTGAGTTTGCCAAATTAGTTAGAAGAGTCAAAAGTCAGAATCAAGTCAAAGCACAACCATCATATAAGATAAGATCTAGAACAACATAATCGTTCAAATAAAATAATACATCAGGAACAATCAAGAGATTCACCTTATCTTGTTGGTTAACATACTCCCAATCATCAACCAATTGCTTTCTTAAAGATACTGGCATCTGGACCTTGAAAGTCTTCTCCACAGATGTACTTTCCTTCTGCAAAATGAAAATTAACCTACTTCGTTTCACATCCAATGATGAAGTTTAAACATAGCTTTAAACAAAAGCTTACAAGCACATGTCATATTCAGATGGAGTTTGAAGAAGGTGACTTATAGTGCTTCATCATGGCATACATTCCAGTCCACAGTTACTCTACTCAGCGCAAAATGAAAATTAACCTTTTTGTTTCACATGCATTGATGAGGTATACATAAAGCTTTTCAACAAAAATTAGGAGCACATGTCATATTCAAATGGAGTTTGAACAAGGTTGACTTTTAGTCCTTCTGTCAGGTGCATACATTCCACTCCACAGTTATTCTAGTCAGTGCTTTTAACAGATAATTCCATCCTAACATATCAACATTTATTGTTCATAAACAATTACGAGCGAAAAAACAGATGAATGCAAACCTCCACACCAGAATCAGACTTTCGCTTTTTCCCTTTTGCCACTGCACGAAACAAAAAGTTGAAGTATAGTGAAAGGTGTAACTTCTCAGCTCTTCAAAAAATAAACCAAAATAAACAGGCACTTTCACATTTTGCGTTACAACATCACATCCCAAATCAAAAGTTCAAAAGCCTAAAGAATCTGTCTACTCAAAATAATATGGATATAAAGGTCGTGCATTGTCCCAAAATTAAACTCCAGGATCTATGACTTAAACAAAAGGAAAGAAAATCTTGCAAATATAAATACCCTGTCATCTTGAAGTTGGGATTGTATTAACAACTTCATCCCCCATGTTTATCTTTTCATCACAGTTGAATCTCAACTTGCATGCTGATTAAGTAACCAGAGTATTTTATTGGTCAGATGGCTTATTCATTAACTGAAATCATGGACCTCTCTCCTCCTGATTATTGTCCAAGGTTTACAGCGAACAAAGATTTCCCAAAACCCTTAAGTTTAAAGAAAATAATATCAAGCATGCAAACAGCTTGAAGTTGAGTTGGCAACATTAAGAGCGCGCAAAGTATATAAATAATCAAAATAGTTTTTTTTACAACAGGCATGATTACAGAAACAGGCAGATATATTACCATTAGGTTTCGTCTCTTCCTTCTCCACTTTTGCTTCTGCAGTTCATAGACACAAAAGGAATGTCATATAAAGTTTTTGTTGGAGGAGGGTACCATCATGGCAGCAAAAACAACAATCAAAGTCTGCATAGTCCAGTTCATATACAAAGAGACCATAACTCAAACTATAAACAGTTTAACCAAAAGCAATTGTAGAACTGTCATAGAATGAAACTTCATCATAACACAAGCATAACAAAAGGTAACAGAGAGCATCCAACCATTTGACACTTTTGGCTTTGTCTGAGCTGAACGGCCAGACTTCAAATTCTTTTCTGTAACAGGTTTCTTTGCAAGAGCCTGCTGCTTTTGGATATTTTCACCCGTATATTTCAACAAGCGGTCTGTTCCAACCCATTCATCCCAACTGTTTGAAAGATAATCAGGTTAAGCATGTATTCCTAGCATTGGATTATAACATGCAACAACACAATACAGAAAAGTCACATGGAAAATATAAAGAAAGTTCCACATTCTTAATTCTTCTGGATAAGTGAATGAATAGAAAGTCAAGTTATGATTGAACAATGAGGACAAGAGGTCTAGTATTCTACAAAGAGTCAAAATGAGTTTTACTTACTTCTTATTCCAACCCTGCAAATAGAAGAAAGTAATTGCATGATGTCAGAAAATACTCCAGCCAAGGATAAAATTCTACATAATCTGGAAAGATATCTCAACAGTATACAACAGTGCCTGGGGAAGTGCATAAACAACATTAAACGGCATAAATTACAATGTCGAATGAAATCTTACAAGGTAATGAACAAAATATCTCCATTCTTTCTCACGGATCTCAGCTTTTTGAACCTGGAAACATGAACAGGGAAACACATAAGTTATTTCTCCTTCTGTAGCAACAAAGCATAAAGATGGATACAACCAGAACAACACAACCATAGTCAAATGCTTCTTGTATGCATTTGTACCATAAAAATGTCAGAATCATCATCAATAAATGCTATTCTCTTAGCAATTACTTTAGCTTCAGAAATCATTCCGTAATATTGAGCAATTTCGGATAATTTGATACAATTGCCAGGAAAAATAGCCAGAAATCCTCTCTCTGGCAGGAATTCAGCATGCAATTTTGCAAAATTACAACAATTATTGACGTTTAACTCCATACAATGTGATGACATCCACTAAGTAGTTCTAACTTCTAGATTCACGAGTACGCAGTTAGTCCAATTCAGGCCAAATTAGAACTAACGAACTTCATAAAACACCGGCAAAGGCGAGAAAACTCAATCAATTAGGTAGCATCAATTCCATCGAGAATCCAGAAACCACGGATAAACCTAAACACACACGATTCACAGAAATCCGAACGAATCCGAACGAAATTGACTCGCTAATTACATCAAACGACACATTAATTCGAGTAGAGAGAAGGAAATAGAGAGAGAATTGCCTTGGCTTCGTAGATGCGAGGGCCGTGATAAGCGAGGACCTTCTCACCTTCCTTGTAGATGTTGGAATTGGAGTCCGGAAGGCCGTCGCCGGAGGAAGAGTCGCCGGATCCGGCAGCGCCGGAATCTTCTTTTCCGCCGGCGTTAGGGCTTCCCATGGCAAACGGACAATTTCCTTCTCTTTTCTTCTCTTTGTTTTTGAGTTTTTTCTTTCGGAGATTTCAGATAAGCGCGAAGTTTTAAATGTGGCCTTTAGATCTTAAAATTGCAAGTGGTTGGCCTCAAATGAGGTTTTTACTTTGAACTTTTCTGCCCTTTTCCGGTAAGGACTTTTTTTGCACTGAAACTTGATTTTGTCAGAATTCGGAATTTATTATTTTATTTGTTTATTTTTATTATTGTAGCCAAAATAGAAACTTTATTCGTTTTAAAATTACATTTGGTTAATAAACCATAAATGCAAAATTGCAATGTTAGTAAATATGAATCCTTACATTGCATTTTTGATATTTTACAAAATACTATAATAGTATTAATTGGGATATAAAAATGCACTTTTAATTATCATATATTCATCCATGAAATTTCATTTTCAAGAGATTCAAACTTTAGTCCATATATCATTATACCTATCAATATATGTTGAGATTGATCATTGTATATATGAGAGAAATCGGGGCATTTTGCTTAGACTTTTTATTTAGGCTCCATTCGACTCGTAAAAAAGCACTACTTCGAGCATTTTTATAGTGTTGTTTTTTGTGCCAAAAAACTACACCTTGGGATGTAGGAGCTCTCTGAAAATACTAAAGAAAAACTCTCACTAGCTTCTTTTAGCATTTTCAGAAAGCTCCTATCCCTAAAGTTGTAATTTTTCGGAAAAAAAAACCCTCTGGCTAGTATTTTTTGTAAACTCCTTTTTGTAAATGTTGGTCTACATTTATGCTATTAAACCTGAGACGGCAAATTTGACAAAGAGCCATGTTTTTCAAAGTTGATAAAGACGTATAACAAGCAATAACTATCCACAAATAATCCAAAATCACCCCTAATTAAACCTACTGTATTTTGATAGTCTTTATACTAATGAACATTCATGGTATTTGAAGTGCTTAATACAAATACATGCACAATTCAACAACGAGGCAAACACACTAGGCATACAAGACATAACTTGAGCCATGTGCATCCTTGTGGAAGATTTGCCAGTGAGCAACAGAATTGAAAAATGAATGCAAACGGATACACAGCTGCTTGAAATGAAAGGAGTGATTCTAAGTTTCTAGCCTACATAAACTAATACTCCATTAGACAGTCTAACAAGGCTTAGTTAAGGACATTCTTGAATTCAATACACTTCTTAACACACTCAACATAAGCATCTTAAGCCCGATTATACGAACGATTAAGACACGATTCCTCGCTCGAGTCCTCGCCACTAGCACCATAAGCACCCGACATTCCGTCCACGGACGAGCCCATCTCGTTCAAACCAAACGGGAAGCTGTTCGTGTTGAACGACGGGATGGACAGCATCGGCATATTAATCGAAACGTCGGTAGTGCTCGCGCTGCTACTATACCGGGCGCCATGCTTCTGCAGCTGCAACGCGTACTCGAGGTCCCACAACACGTCCGACATCGGAGGCCTCTCGGTCCCGACGTCCCTCAAACACTTCTCGGCCGTCTCGACAAACTTCTTCAACGAGCTCGGGTTTATCTTACCCGATAGCGTCGGGTCCACGATGGCCTCGACTCCCGTGCTCGCCTTGCAAGCCATCGCCCAGTCGACTAGGTTCGCCTGCTCCTTCGGTAGCGTGCGGTCAAGCGCCTGCCTCGCGCACAAAACCTCTAGGAGTACGACCCCGAACGAGTAGACGTCGGATTTCTCGGTTAGTTGCAAGCATTGGCAGTACTCGGGGTCGAGATACCCGAACGTGCCTTTGACGTCGGTGCTGAAGTAGTCGTCTCGGTTAGTCGTCGCCCCTGCAAGTGGGTTCGATCTCGAGAGCCCGAAATCCGAGACCTTGGCCACGTGGTTCTCGTCGAGCAAGATGTTGCTCGACTTGACGTCTCGATGGATGATCCCTCCGACCGAGCCCGTGTGGAGGTAATGCAGACCGTGTGCAGCTCCTATGCAGATCTCTAGCCTCATCTTCCATGGCATGCTTTCAACGTTTCCAGTAGAGCTATACAAGTGATCTCTCAAGCTGCCCCTTTCCATATACTCATAGACCAAGACCATCTCATTGCTCTCATCACAGTATCCAATCAACTGAACCAAGTGGCGGTGTCGGATCTTGGACAAGACCGTCACCTCTGCTAGAAACTCCGAGAAGCCCTGGCCACCTTTCGAGTCGCTCCGCTTCACAGCCACCTTCATCCCGTTCTTGAGAACGCCCTTGTAGACTTTCCCGAACCCGCCTTGACCAACCACCAAACACTCATCAAAATTATTGGTTATCTGCTGGATTTCAGCAAAGGGTATCCTTAGCTTTAGGTGCAAGTTTGGAATCACAGAGCCATGTGATATTGTTCTTTCGGTCACCTTGCTTTCGGAACTTCCCCCGTTGATAGGCACCAAAGGCCAGTAGAACGTTTCAGCTGGCTTGTTTTCGACCCGTCTTGCCTTCTTGCGTTTCGAAATGCAGCACAAACAAGCAAATATCACTAAAATCAAGCCAATACCCCCAGCAACCGAGCCAACTATAAGAGCGATCTTACCTTTTAAGCTACCGCCATCATCACTTAACTCCGGCTCTTCAACAGAAGCCGAGATTACTTCCATGATCTCAAGCCCATTCAAGAAAGCACTCTTTGTGATCCGAGTGTCGTCTCTTGAACCAATGCTAACATTCACTAAGCCCGAACCGTCAGATTTGACCAGAAAGTCAAGGTAGAAAGGAGCAGCCAAGTCTTGAGTCACATTATAAGGATCAACTTTCCAACCAAAGTCCTTATAGATGTTGAGAGTAAAGATTATAGCTCCTAATGCTGAACTGATCATGTCACAGAAATGCACCCGAACGAAGTACACTGAATTCCGACTTACATTGAGACTCCAAGTAGCACTGCTCGAATTGTCATTCAGTTTCTTGGCTGTATTGTACACAGCGTCAGGAGCATCAATGTTAGTAGCATTGCCGCCTTGGTAATCGGGACTGCTGCTATGAACCGGACCGTCTATTGCAGACGTCTTGGAGACCAAATACGGGTCATCAGGCAACCATTCTCTCCAGAGCATATCGCCTGCAGAGGAAACCGCTTGCCCTCCAACGTTGATCCTGTGAACAGGCATCAAAACGCTGGACGCCACCAGTTTGGCCTGCAGACCTGAAGAAATGACAACAGGAGTCCCAATGCTGGTGTTAGCAATAAAGAGCTCAATTGCATTCACAAAAGCCACGGTAGACGATGAGCTCGGGACAAAGAAGACATTAAACGCTCCTGCAGTAACAGTGAGCAAGAACTCCTTGAGTACAAGGGAGTTAAGGCTTGCTCCGCCACTGAAATTGGAAAGCAGCGAATGCCCAGAAGCCGAAACACTGAATTCAGCGGTGGCTAGAGATGGTGATGATGATGAGAAGGCATAGAAATGAAGGCGAAGAATGTAAGTTCCACTCTTAGAGATCCCGAATTGGTAAGAGCTATGGGAATTGAAGATCACAGCGGTTTTGCATAGCTCAGACTGGTTTCCAGTGTCCCTTGCAAGGCTTTTGTTCTCGGCCAAGAGCTTGACACCGGTGGAGCTCGGGTTTTTTCCGTCTCCAATGAAAACCCGGCCATCGTCCACTGTGGCGTTGGATGAGGAGCCACAATTAACAAAGTACTGATCAACATCTGCTTTTGTGGGAATTGACAAGGATAAGAACAATAGTAGGAAGAAGCACACAAGATTTTGGAACTGAAGAAATTCCATGGAGGAATCTTACTAAGAAATCCTAGGTGCCTTTTTGGACTAGTGCATAACATAATAGATTAAGGCTTGACAATTATTGCGTAGGGGGAGGAAGACTCAACTGAGAAGTTGTACAAGTCAATGCTAATAATGCAGAAAAGTATAATCAAATGAACAGGCCCCATATGCCTTTGGCAAGTGGTATTGATTGCATGGCTATGAGTTTTTGGTGGAAATAGATTTTTTTCGTTTTAGAAGGAAAGAGACAAATGTTGAGATAAAGGGTCCTTTTCTAGTATGAGTGAAAGAAGGAACAGGAGACTATTAGAGAGACTGCAATTTCAAACAGACTACCAATGAACGGCTTGCAGAGGCAGATGCCCATCTTATCTATTCTAAACGTAATACCTAGTCAAACATCCCATCCTAGACTCTTAGTAAACAACAAGAGCAACAAATGTAAGCTATGAATATTTGCTAGTATACATAGGATTTTTATTACTTCATTCAATAAGTACTGTCATCACAAAAGCCACTTGATGACTGTTGAAATCCATGGACATCATTGACGCCTATAACTACGTATATCAGATCTCTACCCTTTCTGTTTTTCTTTAAAGAAACAAGGCTAGATACAGATACAAAACGTGAAAGCTGCAACAAGCAGGACTTAAGATCAACATGAAAATAGTTATTCCAAGGTACTGAAATGTTTTGGGCACCTGGGAAAGTGGCATTACATATGCCTTCCAAGATTCTAATGCCCTTCTATATAACTTGCATGTAGCGCGGCAATGAGCTCGATAAGTGGAGACTCCACATCGCTCCCGGCCTTGTTCTTATCACGTTGGATGTGTTTATTTCCCTCGCGGGAGACAACTGTAACCTCCTCTTTACGGGTAGAGAGCTCGTTAGCTACCACGGCGTGCATCTTGTACTTGTTAAGTGCCATTCTAGCCTTCTCTAGAAGAATTTCTGAATCTGTCTCCAACTGCCAGTTTATCAAACAAATTATTAGAGAAGAAGGCAGCAGCTTCATGGTCAATTAAATCATACTATAGAATTGAGTAACCAAAGTTCTAAGAATTTACCATTCAACAGTTATACAACAATGTCAAATTTATTCCTCTCAGTTCATATGATTACAAGCATCAACAGTCAACACCATCAAGCAGAAAGTAAAATATGACTTCGAAACCAACCTTGAATGATATGCAGAAGGCTGAGGGAGCCCAATTATGTCTAAGCAAAGAAAGCATCTTAGGCACTTGGGCAAGACGCATATCCAGAGGACCAGATGCTGATTGGATTTTATGTTCCGTCTGCATAATTTTGGATCCGATGTCAAACTAAGATTCTAAGCAGTATATGGAGTAAGACCTTATTTACTTTCAACAACTATGTAGTTATAAAATAAAACTTTGTGAATAACATTGTTGCCTCTTGACTTACACTCATCTTAATGTCGGTTAGAATAGTGTACATACAGCTATCATATGATACTGAATTGGACCCCCTCAACATTATGAATAGTAGGAATGTTAAATTCACTAACCATGCTGTCCCAAGGAACATAGAAGTCAGAGACTGCTGCAGCAAGATAGAACATAGCACGTGTGCCCAGGCTGTGCAGAGAGCTTGCAACTATTTGCAGAAGCTGCACTACAAGAAAGGAAGCGCTTAATTAGGTGAGCAAAACCTACCAATAACTGAACTCTCAAAATCATGATTCATGAAGAAAGGTGTCAGGGCCCTTAGTGGACCAAGTATCTACTTCCTAGGTTTAGGCAAATAATAACAATATCCCAAGTGCATGATCATGCATGTTTTTTATCTGATTAATGTCTCCATGTTAGTGGATTAATTCATGTGTCAAGACTAAACGAGCATGAGAGAGAAGAGTTTTTTATGTAGAATGAAGCAGAAATAAGACCTTAGGTTGAGCTTTATGCTAAATTATTAGATCCTAGAATGTAGACTTCGTAGATAAGCTTCAAATTATTTTCTCATGATAAGGTAAAATGTAAATCTGAAAATTTCCTATGCATAAGCAACAATCACTGTAATATTGAACATTGTATATTACACTAATAAGCTGACCTGAAGATATTCAAATATCGTTTGAAATGTAAGTTTCAAAAGCAGCCCTGCTTCTACTGCCTGCAATCCATTACAAGTGGTCATCAGTCCAACTATCTTAGCACCTCCGCTTGTATTCATGAAGGGAGCAAGAGAAAAGAATTACTAGTAGAATAGATGTACAGAACATACAGCATGATGGCTTCTAATGGATGAGCTCACATCCGCAGAATAAGACTGTTTCACTGAAAGATTATGATAGTTCAAGTCAGTACAAGGATTAAATGAAGCAATTTGCCTATATAATAACTGAACTTTCAAAAAGATCAATTTTATTGTTGAATGTTCTTGTAGGATTCAAAAGCCAACCTTGAATATTAGTGTCGCTTGATGTTTCAAAACATTCAAGTAGAGGATCATCAGGAAGTGCTCTACAGTAAGGCTGGCATGTCCCTCTGCATTAAGCCACATGCTACAATCGATTCAATTCAGCAGGAAAACACAAATAAACCTCTATACATAAAATAATATGTAGTTGCTGGTAGTACTGAATTGGAGCACATGAAAGGGAAAGATAAGATAACTGACCTCCGATATAAGAATATGACCACATATCCAGCTTGTAACAAATTCCTACAATACACAAATTCTTTTTATTTTCTTACAGGTATGCATAAAAGATTTTTTTCAATGGTGTCCACATAAAATTGTAAATGCATCATACTATTTAGTTAAAGGTTAAGCTGTATACTCTGTTGATGCTGCCCCTCTATGACCTGAGCTGAAGTTATCAATATATCTAACACATCGTTGTTCCAGGGGTACAGTAGTTCCACCAGAGGTGACACATACAATTCTTCGGCTAGCTAAGCCATTCCCTGGAAGATCATAGTGAGGAAACAGTCAATTGAAAGCTCAAACGAAAAAAAGGCAATCTGAAAATACTCAATGAGCTAGGTATGTCTATATTTCTAGTTTTTCAAAATACTCACAAGTGACATTCGTTTAGAACGGCCAAGAACAATCATCATGGAGATAAAACACAGATAGAAGCTGCATAATCTTCAAATTAAGTTAACAGGGCTTACCTGAAGGTGAAGAATTATGCTGAATGAACTGATTCAACTGCTGACAAACAAAAGACCTATTTTTCAGAGGAGGTGCAGAAGTAAAGAACTTTTGAGCTTGCGAGTCCAAGTTTTCTTCAGAAGCATCAGACTTGGCACTTGAATCCATCAAGTCAGGCTATTGTTCTGTATTTTATTAAACAATCAAATAAATCTGTAAGATATACATTACCCATTTTGTTTGGACCACTAAGTGAAGTTGTACCAAGTATTCAAATTTCAACCATGAAATTGTCAACCAAAGCTTAAATGTCAGTAGAAGCAAACTAATGCCATATCACAAAGTTAACAACCACACAAACAACGACGGAGCCAAAGAAATTCTGATGACATTGGATGGGTTACTTATGCTATCAGCTCAGCATGTTGTCATGTTCACGTTTAAATCAAACTCAGCTGGTTAGTATATGCATTTGACAATCAGGAAACTGAAGAATTAACATTCCCTAGCATCTCATGATCATCTCACCGACGTGACACCAGAAACAATCTGAAACTAAAACAACCTGTTCATGGCGATTACACTCCTGGTTGTCCACATCGATCTGTTCACTGAATTACATTATTTTTTCTGAGTTGAACTATCATCTCTTGCACTAAATTCAAAACACATGATATACACTTTAGAAAACCAGATGCACAAATATAAACCTATCTTTTCTCTCCTCTACACACTTCTCAATTCAACAAAGGGAAAATTAGGGAAGACTCAAAGATGGATCTCCAGTCTCCACTTTACAATTCCCTCTCTGACATGGCTACATATGCTAACAAGAAGAGACAGATTTGCAATTCATAAAACTTCAGCTAGTAAGGCAAATAATCAGACTGAAAGTAGTCCAATTCATATTTTCTCTCTTCCTAAACCTAAAACCCTCTCATGGAACATAAAAGAACATACTACAAGCAAGCACAAACAACCAGCCAGCATATCATTCACCACAAACTGAGTTCAGGACACGCACCAAACGAATTTCTCCATTACAATCAACAATAAGAAGTTCAGCCAGTAAAAAAACCCTAGATATTAATCATCTCGTGCCCTATCGAAGGGAGAACGCACCGACGACCTTTTCTGGAAACGACGGATCGAGGCCGGCGGAGGGCGGTTCGAGGGCGGATCGAGGAGGCAAGTGTGGATGGAAGAAAGCTTCGTGTTTTGGTGAAAGTGGAGGGATGGGTTTGTGTTTGGGTTTAATTATTTTTATTTTTATTTTTTACAATTTGTAAAAGGAAAAGGTTAATATTGGGTTGAAGTGTGTGGGCCAGCCACATCAGCAGCGAGCACACTTCACCCCGTTTCTCGTTCTAACGCACTTATAAATATGGGTATTTTACGATTTTGCCCTTCTCATTTTGGGGCTTCAATCGTCGTTCTCGTTCCCCGCTACGCTCTCCCTCTCGTTCCCCGACTTCGCTCCTCCTCTTCGCTCTCCATCTTCGCTCTCGACTAGGCTCTCTCTCGACCGTCTTCCTCTTCCGGCACCGCCTGAAGACCCTCTCCCTCTTCGGTAAGCTGTCTCTCTCACTCTTCTTTCGGATCCTACTGATTTATTAGGGCTTCGCCGATGGTAATTTTTGTCAAATTTGGGAGTAGTGGATTCTGTGCGAGATTGTACTGGTAATTTTGGTGTATGAAAATCAAAATAGACTTCGGATGATGATGAAAATGCATGGTCTTGATGATGGCCCGTATTGGCTGATTTCCTATGCCTACTTCCTTGCGCTTTCTGCCATTTATATGCTCTGCTTTGTGATATTTGGGTCATTAATAGGTAATCAAACACTGATTCAATTGCTTTTCGGCCATATACCAACTCCATTACCAGTGACTGAATATTGTTTACCCCGTCCTTGCAGGACTCAAGATTTTCACTACCAATGACTACAGCATTCAATTCGTCTTCTCTTTCATATATATTAACTTGCAAATTTCATTTGCTTTTCTTTTGGCCCCATTCTTTTCTAATGTGCTGACTGCCAGAGGTATTAACTTGATGATTGACCTACTTGCATCATCGTAGTTTTACTCTTTGTCACCATTCCAACCATTTTAAAGGCTGGCCTTGAAAATTTACAGTTGTGGGGTACATTGTCATATTTGGAAGTGGACTACTAGGAGCTTTTCTTTTATATCTTTTGTACAATACACCTCATTTCCAAGTAAGTTTGTATATGTATTTGCACCAAAAGTAGTTGTGTTCTTCCGATCGCAATTTAAATCATTCTTTATCTTGATGTTGGCCTGTTGTGCAGGAAAGTGGATCATTGTTATGGAATTGTATCCTGGTTTCTCTTTGTACCGTGGTTTATATGAGCTTGGACAGTATTCCTACATAGGGAATCTTGTGGGAACACATGGTATGAAGTGGGAAGATTTGAATGATAGCTCCAATGGAATGAAAGAGATCCTGATTATCATGTTTGTCGAATGGCTGCTTGTGCTTTCCATTGCATACTATGTTGATAAAGCCCTATTGTCATGAGGTGGTATGCAAAAATGTTCTTTGTTTTGCTTGCCTAACCTCTGGAAGAAATCCTCTCCATCTACCCAAAGGAATCCTAGTCTACAGAAGAGTAGTTCCAAGGTTTTTGTTCAGATGGAAAAACCTGATGTATGCCAAGAGGTAATCCCAGTACTCCTTTTTCATTTAACTACTCCTGATGATTAAACTTACTAGAAGCCACGCCTTATGAGTTATGACATTGTTTTAGCATTCTAAATGAAAAAAAGAAGATAATAAAAGGTGGTTATGCAAAATTCTGTAAACAGGATTGCGGAGTTGGAAACCGAGGTCGAACAACTCAAGGTTGTGTTAGAGAAGAAACCCCCGACTAATATAGACGTTGAAGTGGAGACACAAGTGAAGATTACGGTGGAAAACAATTGAGTCCTTGGTTAGCGTCTATGTTTGGTGTCTTTTTAGTTGATTGTGGACAATAGGTTGATGCTTTGGTTGTTGTGTGATGATGGAACTTGACCCTTATGTGACATTTTATGGTTTGTTTGTTGAATGTGGATGTTGTTCTATGTTGTTGTATGACTTCTATGTGATTTATGTTTCTTATGTTGTTCCATTTATAATGAGTGTGTGCTATACTCGATTAAAATGTGTTAGTGGTGGGTTAAGTAATGCTATATAGATGTCAATTTCAACTTTTCACGTACTTATAAATCGTCCATTATAAATACATGGGAAAACGCGATATGTCCATACAAATATCATGGACAAAGTTTACGGGTCCATATGTTTTTCATGGACGAGAATTTAATGACCATTACAAAATGTTGGACAAGGTTCGTCAACTAAAACTGATGATACACTCGACCAGTGAAAATGTATGGACAATATTAATTTGTCCAAAAGTTTTCTGTGGTCATGTATGAAGCGTCCATCCCTTTTTAATGGACAAAGGGGTGCGCTATAACGAGATTTGAGGATGCGCTAAAACGAACAGCCGGAGAAATATAACAAAACTAGTTTAACCCCCGTATCATATACGGATAATGCGATAATAAACTCAATTTAATTAGATATGTAACGTCAGTTATCACGTTAAAAATATAGAATCATATATATGTATCTTCGTATTATGATTAGTGTTTTTTTACCAATAGTAAATCAACTCATAATATAAATAAGTTGGATTTGTTCATAAATTACTTTACGATAAATATCACATTTTATTAAATAATAATATTTATTTGAAGATTACAACTAATTCTTGGTAAGGGGATAATTCATAATTTTCAGGATAATTCATAATTTAAGATAATTTTTACAGGATAAGATTATATGAGATTCTAACTACCTAACTTATATAGAGGAAGGCCTAGCTGATTATTTTTATCAAATCATATATATTTATCTTTCTATTGTGATTAGTGTTTGTTTTTATATACGCAAGGGCCCGGTTGATTATTTAATTAAAGATATGACACGTGGCGCAATTTTCTGTAAAGACTTTGTCTTTGCTTTATACTATAGACAGTATAGATCCTCCGTGGTTTCCGTCCTAATTATTATTTTATTTTAATTTTTTTATTATTATATAAAAAGGCAGCGGCCCAAAAACAAATCTAGTTGAATGAACAAATTGAGCAAATTCATGTTACGGGGTGTGTGAGTGGTGAGATTCTATTATAGGTCAGTCATGTATGATGAGTTGAGCAAATTGCATGGCTCACATTATCTAGGGTGCGTTAGGTAATTAAGTTAAGATATGATAAGTTTAATGATATAATAATACTGATATTAGGTATTGATATACTTGATACTGATGCTGAAAGTGAGGGTTCGGTAAGAAAATTTACTGATTAGTTATTTTTTTATAGATGTTTCTTATTTTAACAGATAAGCTGCTTATTTTACGTTTGCCGAACACACCCTCCTTTTAGTTACTACTTACTACTAGTATTTTTTATAGATGCTTCTTATTTTAACAGATAAGCTACTTATTTTATTATAGATGCTTCTTATTTTAACAGATAAGTTACTTATTTTACTTTTGCCGAACACACCCTCCTTTCTAGTTGGTAAGAATCTTGAAATTACTTTCTATAAAAAAAAATATTCTTGAAATGGCAAAAAATATCTCACATTATTGCACTTTTTGGTCGTTGTTTTACAGGAAACATTTCCATATTTTTTTTTACAACAAAGGGAAAACACTAGGCCTCCTAATCAGGGTAGGACCAGCCTAAATCATCCGCACGGATGATCTTCAAGAAATCTCTAGCTTCTCGTATTCTTCCTTCACTTAATCCAAACCTCATCCTTAAGGATTCCTCCCAGTATTGCGTTTCGCATCTTGTCATCACACTGGCGAGTAGGAGTTGTGGATCAGCATTCCTAGCCGCTAAAAAGTCTGCAGCTCTGTTACATTCCCTGTAGCAATGGAAAACACGAACCTCAATAAAAAAAGGAAACGTTTCCATATTGACAGCAAAATGATACTGTATTGAGTAAGAGTTTAGCATACTTACCACAAATGGGATTATCTATATTGACAAAACAGTAAACATCTATCACATGTGAAGTCAGAAAAAATTACAAAAGGTTACATTACTACATATCAACATATGTTCATTTTACACATTCACTCCATATACATCTGAAAAAACAAACAGAGAAAAACAAAGGGATCTGAAACATACATGTTTGACTGAAAGCCCAAGTCTCTCCTTTTCTCCCTAGCCCCAAATGTCAATAAAAATTTATGCAAGTTCTCATGACAGTTTTGAGGACGTGTAAATCAGACATGGACCCACCCAAGGCTCAAAAAAATGTACAAAAGGAATAACCTGTTTCTGTACCATGTTCTTCCAAAGAGCCTCCTCCACACAAACAACATCACTGAAAAACATCCTTTGATGTAGATGATCTATTCACAACATTTATAGAGTCTATGTCATACCAAGTGTGTTGCTCATCAGAGAGGATCTGAACAAAAGGAAGCCACCGAGTTCCGTCTTCGTTTATCCTTAACAGTTTAAGTTATGGGCTTCTCACTTTCCCATTTGACATTTCTTGATGCCGGAAGAGCTATGCACGGTTCGTGATCCCATGCTTGCATTTCTCAAGAGCTTTCGGAATTCTGAAAGGCTTATCTTCCCATCTTTGTCTATGTCAGCCTCTTCAAGTAGTGGGTCTACTGAACCCTTTAAACCCGTGTGCTGCAAGAAAAACAAAAACACACCACACCGTTATCTTCGTTGCCTAGTAAATTAACCGAACACAAGACAAGGTCAAATTTTAAGTTCCAGATCAATCCTTGTGTGGACTACTAATGTGAAATCTTCGTTATGGACACTGACCAATTTGAGTTCTTCTGGGGTTATGAATCCATCTCTATCCACATCAAACTTGTCAAAAGCAGCCTGTGATAGTTTCTCCCATTTAGCAGAATCGTGTTCCTCCAACTGATGCACATGCAAGGTCGCAGAGACAAACTCTGTAAAATCTACAAGACCGTCTGTGTTGCTGTCAATCTGCATTGAAATGAATTGAACAGATGATTTCCTCAGAATCATATAAATAAGCCACGGAATATCTTCAACAAGAGCAAAAGGATTTAGTACCGCTTGAACAATCTCTTGCACCCGTGAATCCTTCAGTTTCCATGGACGGTCTTTAGCAAGAGCCTGCACAAATTTACGGTTATATAACATTCACGAAAACGAGAAAAGGAAGGTGATTCATTTCAATGGCCAAAAAGGGTTATGATGGAACACGGCACACCTGTCTCATTTCTTCCAAACTGATGACTCCATTTTTATCTACATCAATAGCATCAAACTGATCCCGAAGATCAGCCAGCTCGTCTTCATTGATGGTACTTGCTAAAGCCTGATTAGCAATGAACACACGAAACATTTAAGATGAATGGGACAAAGATACCTCATCATCAGCAAAAAAAAGCTCTATAAAGGGCATTGCTTACCCTCAAAGCAAACTGCTTCATACGGCTGTATTTCACAAATTGCCTCATGTTGTGTAAAACAGAGATGTCAACAGGTATATCTGAGGCGCTTCCACCTTCTCTGACCCATGGATGTGCTGCATAGACAAAGAAAGAACTATAACACACCAAATTTACTAAAAGAAGTGAAAGGGTTCATCTGTTGAGTATCTTCCAATTTTTGGTCTACTCGAATTGGCTTTCCCAGTTTATAGGGAAAGAAACTGCATGTTGACCTTTTCAACGCACATTAACTTGGAGAACTGTCCATTCAGAGATGTACTAAAAAGAATTAGGGTGCATGCAGATTACAACAGATAATGCCATAGTAAAGAAAGGGTAATCCAAAATGCAGGCTTACTAATCTACTTTAACCAGAAGGGAAAAACCCGGAACATACATAGAGCCTGAGCAGCCGTAAGCCTTGCACGAGGATCTTTCACCAGCAGTTTCTTTACAAAATCCTTAGCACTATTGCTTATGGTGGGCCAGGGTTTGCGTCGAAAGTCAGGCTTCTTCCTCAAGACCTGGAAAATAGGAAAAGAAATATCTTTTAATCATAGAAAGGGGGGAATTAGGAAATACATCAATTGTTAAGCGACATGAATAAAACTCAAGACCTGGAAAGTGGAAAGGATCCTGATACACTTTAGTATCAATTGTTAGGCGACATGAATAAAACTCACAATTGCAACTCACAAAATTGAAGTGCCTTCGAATTCAAAAAGAAAGGGCTTTGTCAATAATCCATTACCTCTTTAAATATACCATTTTCTGTTTTATCCCAAAATGGCCGTCTCCCACACAACAAGATGTATGTTATAACACCAATGCTCCACGCATCTGACTCAGGCCCAGATTTACGCTTTAATACCTCTGGAGCAACATAATACGCACTACCAACAATATCGGTGAATCTTTTCCCTACAAAGATTAAGCAAATAATGCCTTATAAACCTCCTCCTCTACATAAGAACATATCCGAAACAATATAAAAGCTTCTCCGAAGCAACCACTGCTACATAAAGGAACTTGTAATTACCAGGTTTTATGAAATCGGAGAGTCCAAAATCTGTGGCTTTCAAAGGTGAATCCGCTTTGGTAGATTTAAATAAAAAATTCTGCAAAGGAATTGAACACAGTGAGAATATGAAGAAATGGATGAGAAAACACTTACCATTGAGCACAATGAGAGGGATATATACTATATATACCTCAGGTTTCATATCACGGTGCACTAAGCCATGCAAATGGCATTCAGCTGCAACTTTCAACATTTGACGTACTATCACTGCTGCGTCTTTTTCAGTATATCGGCTATCCTTCCTAATCACATCATATATATTACAAATGACAGTGTGATTATTAATTATCTTGTGAACTGTAAGAGGGAACTAATAAAGAAGGAAGACTAGGATGCTTACTTTCCTAGAATCCGATCCAGCAATTCACCGCCCTCGCATAACCTGACAGAGATATAAAACTCATATATAATCACCAACAGAGAATGAGTCAGACTACCAAGAAAACAAACGGAGTTAGTAAACACTTACTCCATCGCTATGTAAACATAGTTTTCATCTTCAAAAGCATCATAGAACTGAACTACATTCTCGTGCCCTGTAAGCTCTTTCAGTATCTTAACTTCACGCTTTACATCCTCAACCGAAATCGGTAGAACCATCTGTAGCACAAATCATTGGTCATTCACCATTTCGACATATCCATTTCTATTCATTTTTTGAAAATCACTGCCACTTTGTCTCCTCCAAGTTCAAAAATACATCAAGTCAAAGTAGTCCATCACTAGATTTCTCAAGAAAATGCATAGTGAACCAAGTGTACAAGATGTCAAAATTCCAAGCTTGACATAGTCAAATGAAATGCACTCCTTTGGATAGGGACAAATGGTCCAATCTGACCAATTCAAACTTAGAAATTAAGCCCTACACTGTCACCAAATTTAGATAAGTTCAAAGAACTGTACCTAAAGCTACTTTAAAGCTTAAAGTAAACACAATTCAGCTCCCTCTATAGTACTCAACAGATCAAAAACAGACTTACAACTCTTTTCAGTTCAAAGGAGGCAAAAAATGTTAGGTTAGGGTTCATACACAGCAAGACCTAATAATTAACTAAACCAATGATTAACGCAATGATTTGCTCGCTACTCAAATCAAACAAATCTCTCACCTAACCCTAACTTCCCACCGGAGCCTTTAAACACGAAATCGGTACCTTGTTCTTATCAATTTTCTTAACGGCGACTCGCTCTCCGGTCGATTTATCGGTGGCGACGTAGGTGTAACCGAATTGGCCATGGCCGAGCAACTTTCCGATGGCGTACCTCCGATCGAAGTCCTTGGCGTAGCCGAAATCCGTCCTCTTCCCACACGGAATCAACTCCTGTCGTCTCGCTCTCGTTTTCCGGTGATTATTCGTCGAAACCGCCTTCGTAGGCTCTTTCCGGTGGTGTTTGATTACCAAATTTCCGGCGCCGGTGCTCCGTCGGCCGTTGGAGTTACTGTTGGATCCCGTAATTTTGGTGCTAGATAAACAGGCTCCCATTTTTTGAGGATGGAGCTTTGCTAGGGTTTGGTTGGTGGATTAAGAAACACGGGAACGGGAATGATTGGAGTATATATATATGTGGGGGGGGAGATTGTAAATTGGAAGGAAAGTTTGGGGGAGATTGAAGGAAGGAGGGAAGAAGAGGGAAGAGTGCTAATGGGTCAAGAAAGTCTTTCTTTTGACAAAAAGGGGCTTTCGGAGTAATTAAATTAAATTATATTCTTATTTTTTCGGTTTTCCTTCCCCCTCTTTTTCTTTTTAATTTTGTTTTTCTTGTTTGGGTTTGGTATTATTTTTATAAGACTATGCTAGTCATGGGTAATCATTCCGGCGAACCAAATCGTCAAAAATCAACGGTTTCGGTTTCGGTTTCGGAGCTTTCGGTACTAGTTTGGCTCGGTTCCAAATCATCGGGTACAAACTAAAGCCGGAACCGATCAAACCACCTGTTATAGGAAGTTTTTTAAAAATAATGGAAGAAAATCGGGAATCGTGGTCGCGGCTCTGAAACGTGATTGTGGTTCACAGTTTAATTCATAAAAATAATTAGTTTGGAACTGAATCGAACCGAAACCGGCTAGGCACCAAGCGGAAAACCGGAGCTAGACTCGTGACTAGAATGTGCCTTCTCCACTTCAACGGTTAAGTTTTTAGGATGGTATTTAAACATCGCCATTTCTTAGAGAGTCGATTTGTCATTTCATAATATTTTAGATGGGTTAGTAATGAATCTTCATTTTGAGGTGGGTACACAAGGAGAAGGGAATGAAGATGTGCACTTGCATGGGCATGTGGACATGCAATAACGTTAGGAAGTTGTGTTGGCTTGCACTCAATGGACTATTCATGTGGATTAGGCACACTTGTTTTATTATATGACGGGGTTTGAGTACGTCAAATTATTATAATTCAAGTGCTTGTTTTGGAGTGTAGGGAAATAAGTTATACTACTTGGGTACATTTGTATTTTCTAATTCTAGTTACCATAAATCATTGTCAAGCAAATGAGAGAAAATGGAGAGAAAATGGAGAGAAACATGAAGAAATGAAAGTGGGTAAGTCACCCACCATTTGGCCATTTCCAAATGACATGGTAAAACACTTTGGAATGAAGAAATATATTTTTTATTTAAGAGTTCTTAAAAAATAATTATATTTCACAATATTTCAAGATGCAAAAAATATACTTTTTACATACAAGTGTAGCAAGACTACATAGCGCCTATGTACAAGTGTAGCAAGGCCACGTAACGCCTCAAGCGAATCACTCGTTAAAATTCATGTTTGTATGTTTTTCTTCTTACTAACTTGACTATTCATATTGTTATTTTCATACAATATTTTGGAATATCAAGCTTTTTTTGTCTCCAAAGTCTTATTTTTTCAGAAATAATAATAATAATGACATGGGTAAAGTGAAAAATTAATTTATCTGACCTCAAATATTATTGTGGTAGATGCATAAATGTACTCAAGATTTCATGTCCCAAGTTCCCAACCGTACTATATATATAATTCTACGTACAATTTTTCTTTTTTTTTTTTTTTTTTTTTTGAACCGGTGAAGATTAGGATCTCGCCTTAGGGCGGGAATCCTAGGGCATCCTTTCGGATGAGAGCAAGTAGCTCGTGATGATTCCAAATAGTTTCCCATGAGAGACTGTGGCCCAAGAAAGCAATTTTATCGGCCACAGAGTTGCACTGTCTACTCCCATGAAATATGCGGACCGACTCGAAACCCCTGAGGGAAACGAGGATGTCTGTAATAATTCTTTCAATTTCCCATGAACAACGATTCTGTCCTATTATAGCTTTGATAACTGTTATGTTGTCTCCCTCTACCTCAAGTTTTCTAATGCCCAATTGCTTGGCCTTCTTTACACCATCCCATAGTGCCATTGCTTCCGCTAGTAACACCGACACTTTCCCGTATACTCTAGATGTTCCGTTAATTGGTTTTCCAAATGCATCCCTTATAATCGAGCCACCCGAGGCATTTCCATCGCTAAGCTTGGATCCATCAAAGTTCAGTTTTACATATCCCTGAGATGGTTTCTTCCATTTATCTACTTTATTCTGAGACCGAAATCTTGATTTACTACTGTTGCTCACATCTTTTTCTTCATCCTCATCCCATTGTTTTGCTTGTTTCCATTGTGCCAATTGGTTCCGGATGTATAGGCTAAGGTCTTGTATGGGGTCATTTGCTGTTTGCTGGAAATACGTACAATTTTTCTATAGTTGGTCCAAGTTGTCTCCTATAGACATAGAAGTATAGAACGTCACATGAATGAACCCTTTTTCTTGTCGAATCACATGAATGAACTTTTATTCTATAATCAATTTTCGTATTGTATTTATATCTATATATATGAACAAAAATTGAATTTAGATTAAATATATTCAATTTTCGTATTGTATCTATATATATGAACTTAATTTAGCTATGCACGTACGTATTATTCTATTTATGTATATATATGTGTGTATATATATATATCTGTTCTGCTAAGAATTGCTTGTCCTTTGTTTAAAAAAGCCTAATTTCCTTTAAATTCTTGAGTGACCTAACGAAAGTACCCGTTTGAGTACCTAGGTGGGAAGTAGGGGAAAACCTGGGAAAGAGAATTCTGAAGGAAGAATTAAGTAAGAAATAATAAAGGACAAACTATTGTTAAGAGAACACTACATAATAGCAGAATTTATTAATAAAAACAAGAAAACTCATATCAGACTAAGAACTGTGTGTTATGAAGTAAATCCCTAATTACGAAATTCTGTGAGAAATCTTTATATGTCAGATATCACACTACCAGGAAAAACTCAGACGCTTAGAACCATACAAGATAGTAAAATACCTTGTCTTTTTAGTGAATATACTCATCTAATACATAGTCAAGACCAGCCACAGTTAAACTCTATTATAGACATACTCTTTTGCCTCTATAATAATATAACCTCGCTCTGATACCAAACAGGGGGGATCGGCCTAAGTGTGTCTCGTCTTTAGACTAGATCAAGCCAAGATTGATTAGATCAATTGACTATGGTCTAGGCTAAGCAGGCGAGTAGGGACTTAGGACTTTAAGGTTTGGGTGTTGGAGTGTTAGAAGGGTTGAAAGTGTTTTTGGTGTTGTGTTTCTGCTTGCTTTGGTTATGGTGTTTTCTTTGTGTGAGGGTGGAAGGGAGTATTTATAGATAGAAAGGGATAGTGGGTGAAGGGTCTAGAGAAAGGAAGAGGATAAGAAAGAAGGAAAGGAAAGGTATCTGAAGAGCCACGTATAACTTACTATTTTACAGACTCAATTATTTCACAAATAGTACATGACACATCTTACATTACTATTACTCCACTAACTACAGTAAGACTCTACTATCTACAGTGCATGACATCTGTCTGCCGACTTCTCCTTCAATGATTGTCTTGAAGATGGGCCTGCCGACATACCGTCAATTCCTTTTTGGACCATTTTGGAATGGGCCAGACCTTATGGGCTTTTTACATTTCCCACAAAAAATGGGCTCAATCTAGTTTGGGCCAGACTGGATTAGGTTTTTATAGAGTCCAAATCCAACTCTTAGAATGGGCTTTTAAGGCCTACCCATTATTTGGCCATCATGGATTTTATATAGTAAACCCACAAACTTATATCCAATCTAGCTTGGATAAGGCTGGGTTAGGTTTTTAGAGAGTCCATACCCAACTCTTCAGAAACGAGCTTTTAAGGCCTACTCGTTATTTGGCCATACTAGTTTTAATTAGTAAACTAGGAAACTTATAGGGTTTATTCGACCACCCTCAAGACTAATCCTACTATCGCAAGGATTGCCAATGCGGATACTTTCACTACAAAGTATCAAACTAGAAGGTTTTAAGGTTATTCCTTCAAACCAAGACATGTTAAGTACAGTCTTCCAAACTTAAGCTTTTATGGTTTAAGCTCAAAACCATAAGTACCTGCATGTCTAAAAATTCTCCATTCTATGGGATATTTCATCTAAGATATCACTATCTATACTATGGTATTCATCCCATTGAGGATAGTCTTCTCCTGCTTCATCTTCTTCCTCATCGTCCTGTCTATTGGTCAGATAAGCAGGGTTATATGGATTACTAGTCCATTCATAATCATATCCTCGGACAATCCCCATGTTCTCATATATGAAATAAAACTGAATATCTCTACTTACTCTTACTGAATCTTCAAAAAGTTCTACTGAATTAATACTACTTCCTGTAGTAAGATTTAAAAGATTTACTAGGTTTTCCTCTTGCCTATTATAAAATTGATCTACTATATTATCATCAGTAATATATATTACACTAGTTTTTAGATTAACTATAGGATTAAGGGCGAAGAATGGGTCTAATGGCCTGAGAATTTCTTTCTTTTTAATCTCTAGATATTTTCTTAGTTCTGTTTTACCTTCTTCTTTTACCCATCCATCTTCTACTCCTACATCTACTAGATCTGGATGATAGTTGTCTAAAATCCAATTTTCCCTTTCTTCTTTTCTTATTATCTTGACGTCTTTTTTAGGGATTTTGCTTGATAATATCCTATATATCTTTTTATTTTTATTTTCATATATTTTCCTAAGCGGATAGGCAGTTTTTAGTAACTTTTCTTTTTTCATGAAATATTCATACTCTATCCAGAGAGAGTACCATTCTTTAAACATTTCTAACTCTATTTCAGGCATATTACTAAAATGACATCCTCTACAGGTTACTTCAACTCTTTCTATTTGTTTACAATCATATATTACAATATATTGTCTAGTAGGTGTAAATTTATCATCTAAAAGACTAGGAAGATTATGAAATACTATTGCTACTTCTAGTTCATCACTAATACCTCTTATACTGTTTCTAATTGTTGTGCCTATATCTAAATGTCTTACCTTTTGTATTGGCCCAGAAATACTCGCTACAAATCCTTTTTCTATAAGTTTTTGGAGGTTGTCTACGTACCATCTATTAATTCCTTCTAAACAAAGGTTAAGTTTTGCCTGATAAATTTCATAATCATACTTAGTATTAGCTAGATATATACTAGGTGTAATACATTCAAATGTTATACCTGTCAGTTTTACCTGGTCGAGTGCGTCCGTTCTAAGTATATTTTGGTAAAATAACATGTCTACTAATATTTCTTCCTTTTTTCTGTCTAATATACTTCTCCTAATGTCAGGGTTTAATTTTTCTAAACATTTATCAGTAAAGAAGGACAATCTAGCTATTTGCTTTTGCCTACCTTCTAATTCCTCATGTTTTCTACTTGGGATTTCTACATCATTCCCTTCTTGGTTTACTATTTCTATAGATGCTTCTTTCATCATCCTTATTTCTTCTTTTTCGGTTTTTTCCTCTTTTTCTTTTAGCTTTCCTTCTAGACTTCTAATCTTAGTTACCGCCTTGTCTAAATTTTCGTTGAGACTTTTTATCGTTTTTGTCATTATATCACAGTGTCTACACATATCTATTTGAGTATTTTGGGAATTTAAATAACCACATAAAGTATAGAGAGCAGAAGCTTTATTTTTAGCTTTCCCTGGTTCATCCCTAACATTCCATAAGAGATCTACTAATGCTTGTTGGTCTTCCTTAAGTTTATAGTTATTTCTAAATCTTAAGTTTGATCCTATTGGATGGACTGGGATACTACGATTAGCTACTAATACCTGTTTCTGAAGATAGATCTGGCTATTGTCTATGGTTGAGTTTCCTTTTTCTGCCATCTGCAAAAAGATAAAATAGCAATATTACCATCCTATTTCTTTATGTTGTCTGTCTTTCTTTTCTACTCTCGGGCTTTGTTTATTATGGTTTCCTGTTTCACAAGTAAATAATTCTACTTAGGATATCTGCTATAGTATTGTCATTACCTTTTATATGTTCTATTTTTACTTTATATCCATTTCCCGTCAAATAATCTATAAAATTTATCCATCTATTTTTACTAATTTTATTGTCTTTCATTTTCTTGTAGAAATTAACTATAGCCTGGCAATCAGTTCTTATAGTAAATTCTTTCTGACTCAATAAGTATATTTTAAATTTTTCCAATGCATTAATTACAGCCATTATTTCCGCATCTATGGTAGAGATATTACTTCTGTATTTACCTGATGCATATGCACATATTTCTTCTTTACTGACTGGTTCATTTTTATCCTTTTTACATTTCAATATAGCTCCACATCCTTCCATACTGCCGTCAGTCTCTACTACTAAATAATCTGTTTCATTAGGTAACCTTAATGGTTCTAACCTACTTACTATTTCCTTTATCTTTTTTATGAGTTTAAGATCTTCATCATTCATTCTCCTTTCTCCTTTAAGTTTGATTTTATTATACAAGGGTGCTACCAGTTTGTGTAAGTTGGGTATATATTTTCTACCATAATTTAATATTCCTAAGAATCTCTGGATAGATTTTATATCTCTAAAATCCTCTGGATATTCTATTATTGCTTTTATTATATGTGGTTGTAACATAACTCTCCCTGATCTTATTTCTAACCCTAAAAATTCTATATTATTTCTACCTATAGACATTTTTGTAGGTGATAATATCAGTCCGTGCTTTCTTACTAAGTCAAAGAATATTTCTAAATGTTTTTTATGCTCATTTACTGATTTACTAAATATTAACACATCATCTATATAACATACAATGAAATCATGTTTACCAAATATGTTATCCATTTTTCTCTGGAATAGTTGAGGTGCATTTTTTAAGCCAAAGGGCATTACTATCCATTCATAATGAACTGTCTCTATATTACATGGAGGTATCACAAAAGCCGTCCATTTAATGTCTAATTCCTCCATTTTTACTTGCCAAAATCCAGATTTCAAATCAAATTTACTATATATATATTTATTTTTTATTTTTTGTAATAAAATATCCTTATCTGGGATTGGGTAGGGGTCTATATTTGTATTATCATTTAATCTTTTGTAATTGAACACCATTCTACTTTCTCCCCTTATTATTTCACTATGCTTTATTACTATAAATGCACTAGTTCTATGTACCGAACTGCTAGGTCTTATTAATTTCTTTTCTAACAGATTTTTAACATGGTGCTCATATTCCTTTAATTCTCTAGGGTTTCCTTTAGGAGGTTTATCACTTATTATTAGTTCAGGATTTATTATGTCTAGCTTACATGTTATTTTATTCTTATCCCAATATCACAAAGGGTTGTTCCCTACATATTCATCTTTTTTCAGGTCTTCTACAGTAGGTAATATATATTCTTGATATGTTTCTAAAAATTCTGAACTTATTCCTAGGTAATTGTCTTCTTTGTTTACACATATGGTTTCTAATACTTCACTTATATAGTTTTCTTCCTCTAGGATCATTTCTTTATTCTTTATAAATTTTTCTTCTAGGGGCAGAGTTACTTTAGTAGGATTGATACTACTAATTTTCTTAAAAATTTTTATACTATCTTCAAATATTGCTATTCCTCCCTGTTGACCTCTTACAAAAGTCATTCCTAACGTTATATCGATATCATCAGATTTAGGACTAATACACCAAGTAAAAGGCATAGGGTATTTTTGTTTATTTATGATTATACTACATCCCTTAAGGTGTTCTTCTAACATTATTCTATGTCCACTTGCAGTCTCTGATGAACTCTTTTTACTTGCTTTGACCTTATATCTTTGGGGAATTAGAGTAGTTTGTACATAATTCTTTGACGCTCCTGTATCTAATATAGCTCTTAGAGTTTTTCTAAAGCCATCTTCAAATTCTAATACTACTATAAAATTTAAAAGATTATTCATTTTTGGTAATGATACCTCATTTATTTCTTCTATTTTTTCTAATTCTATATTCTGATTATGGCTTTCATATTCATTATGTCTCTTAGCCATTTTTTCTAAATCAACTATTGCTTGGGATAATCTACTTATTTCTAATTCCTGAGTTTCTACTTTATTTTCTAGATTTTCTATCTTCTGGTTTAATAGTCTTGTATCTTCTATCTTTTCCTTTAAATTTTTAAATATGAATATCAAATCCTGTTTTGTTAGGAAATTATATTGGCTTTCATCTACTATCATCTTTTCTTCTAATATTGTATCTTTTTCTGTATCTTCTATTCCATACTTCTCTTTAGCACAATATTTACATACAAATAGTTCACATTTTATACAATTATATTTAAAATTCTTTGGAGGATATATTGCACATTTATCACATTTTTCTTTTATATGTATAATACATTTTTTAATTTCATGGTTGCAATTGTCTTCTATAAGTACTCTAAATACTTCTGATTGCAGGGATTGTGTAAATATTTTAAAATTATTATCTAACCTTTGTTCTAATTCTTCTTGAGTAGGTTCTATTTCTATACTGCATATATCTGAATCATTGTTTAATTCATGTTCACTAGCACTAACTATATCTATGTTTTCTGGCAGGTTTAATTCTTCATATATGTTATACCTATCTTGTCTAACCATATTGCTCCTACATTCTCTAGCAAAATGTCCTCCTCTTCCACACTTAAAACATCTGCATTTAGTAGTTCCTGGTTTATGGGTTTTAAATTTTTTGACATGTTGTTCTTGTTTTCTTCCTGGTCTATAATTTCTGGCCTTTCTTAATCTTGCTCTACCTTTATTATAATATCCTGGTACATATATTGATTTATTACAGAAGCTGAAATCTTGAGTTTGTTTTTGGGCTATATTTTTAATACATTGGTCTTTTAAATACTCAAAAGTAAAGTATATTCTTGGTAGTATTCCTACATAATTCCCTCTTTGCTTTATCCATTCATTTCTAATTTCATCTCCTATAGGTTTCGGCAATTTATTAAAGTATTTCTCACTTAATTCCATAGTAAAGTATCTACCAGTTATCCTTGCTAGATTAGCATATTCTGCACTAAACTTTGGTAAATGCTTTAGATCTTCTATGACTAATCTATCTAAGTCTCTCATTGCTTCATTCTGTAATTCTACCTGCCCTCTTGTTGGGTCTGTCCCCAATATTATTTGCCTAATAGTTGATGTAATATTTCTAGGTTCACTACTTACTTCTAGTAATCTTATATATTCATTAGGATATTGCTGTTTCCATTGTTGAAATATTCCTCCTACTATTGGACCCATTAAAGATTCTACAAATTCTATTCTAGCATGACCATCTCTAAAATCTCTTGCTAAAAATGCTGGTATCATAGTTCTTTCCCATTCCAATATAATGTCTGGCCATTGCTGAGGATGGTACAAACCTATCCTTAGTTCTGTCCCATTTTCATTTGCTGGTATTAAGGGAGGAGTAGCCTCTGGTAAGTTAGGCATCCCTCTCTTTATTCTATTAGTCGTTTCATAGCTAGTCGATATATTAGCAGGCTCATATCTAGGTATGTCTACCTCCATTGTTGGTAGGGTATTTGGATTATATTGATTCGTTGTACTAGATTCTACATTTGACGATATCCTTTCTGCTTCTTCATAAATGTCTATTAATACTTGTGAGTTAAAACCTGTAATTACTATTCCATCTCTTTTAACTATTCCACCAAATTGTCTAAGCTTTTCTATGCCATATTCTTGTAAATATTTGTTTTTCAAAACCTCTTTTTCTACTATGTCTAAGTCCTGATTTTCTAATTCTGAATTATACCCACTATATTCATTAAAGGTTCTAATAAATTGTATATATGATTCATCATCTTCATCATCAGATAATATTTCATATCCTACAGATTCATTTTCTTCTTTTATCATATTGATTTGTTCTACTTCTTCTATTTCTTCTATTTCATTATTATTTTGATTTCTATATTCACCAAATCTCATGGATATACTTTTCCTGTTATTTGTGAAATAATTAACTTGCTGAGGTATTCTATTTATTTGTTTTGTTTCTATGATCCATTCACTATTCTCTAGTATACTACTAGGAATTTCAGGAGGGGGTAATGCTTTTACTCCTCTAGTTGTCAAAAAATCTATGGTTTTATTAACATCTATTTTATATTTGCACGTAGTATTGTTACTCAACCTTCCTACTAGTATTTTTGTTATTACTAAATTACTTCTATCTTCCTGCATATCATATCCTTTTGTCTTGATTATTACTCTTATATTCTTGTAGAAGTCTTGTACTAACATCTGCATATCTGGGACTATATATACTAATCCTCCTCCATTATTTAAATCCACTTCTGCAGTTGTTATTAAAGATTGTCTCTTATCATTACAGCTAGTGTCTATTAAGGCGATTAAACATTTAGTGCCCATATTCTTTCTATGTAATATTCCTACATTTATCATTATTAGCCCTATGTGTAGATAACCATATCCTGATTTTATTACCTTAGCGTAACTTTCATAAGAAATAAATTTCAATTCTTTTTGGACATTATTATTTATGACACTTATAGGTGTTTCATCAAAGTGTTCATATACTTTAGTCTTATTTTCCATTATTCCATGCTTATATAATATTTCTGCAGGGACGATATTAGTTTTATGTGACCTTAAGATTTCTAATTGGTGTTTCATCAAAGTGTTCATATACTTTAGTCTTATTTTCCATTATTCCATGTTTATATAATATTTCTGCAGGGACGATATTAGTTTTATGTAAGATGTGTCATGTACTATTTGTGAAATAATTGAGTCTGTAAAATAGTAAGTTATACGTGGCTCTTCAGATACCTTTCCTTTCCTTCTTTCTTATCCTCTTCCTTTCTCTAGACCCTTCACCCACTATCCCTTTCTATCTATAAATACTCCCTTCCACCCTCACACAAAGGAAACACCATAACCAAAGCAAGCAGAAACACAACACCAAAAACACTTTCAACCCTTCTAACACTCCAACACCCAAACCTTATATATATGAACTAATCAAAGCTAGATGAATGGTAGTGAGGTTAGGATATGAATTGGAATAGAGAAACGAGAGAAATGACATTAATTGTGTATATATGCTATGTTTAACAGAACCATTTAGAATTGAGGATTTAACCGGCCATGTGGAAGGATTTTCATTGTGCATGCATTATACAACTAATCAATTTATGGCCAAAATGCCAAATTGGTATTAAAAAGTGATACCTTTGGACACTTGGGTATTTAAAAAAAATGTTTGGACAAATGGGTATTATAAAACAAAAAACTGAACACTTCGGTATTATAAAAATAAAAATTTGACAGTTTGGTATTATAAAAATAAAAATTGGACATTTAAGTATTTTTTCGATTAAAAAAATTAATTTTTGTTGAAATTGATTTTTTATTTGACTTTAAAAGTAATTAATTCTCAAATTTTCTTTAAAATTTTAATTTAAAAGGTTCATATGAAGTTAGTAGACCTGTTCAACTTCGGGCTCGGGCCGGGCCAAAAACAAAATTTTGTCCACACCAACGGGCCAGGCCAAGCCCGGCCCGAACATTCGGGCCTATATTTTTGTCCGTACCCGCCCATAAATGCGGGCCGGGCTTTTCACGGGCCAATCGGGCCCATAAATCCAATGATTAAATTTAATTTTAAATTGTCAAAAAATTTTAAACATGTACTAATTTTGTAACTAACTCATTCCTAACATAGAAAAACGAGATTATTAAGGCAACAAATGAATATAAAGAGCTTAAACAACTTTACAACGTCTAAAAGTCAAGTTGACATTTAACAACTAATCACAAATCAATCCAAGGAGAATTAGATAGAGAAAAGTAAGATGAATACATTGACAATACTAAGTAAATGTGAGATACAAATACAATTACGGTTTGGTATATAATATGTAGAAAATATGTAATAATACGTTGATATTGTTGTTAATATTTATTATATCATTAAAATATAGTATAAATATTCGGGCCGGGCCGGGCCAAGCCCGCGGGCTTTTTACATTGTCCAAGCCCGGCCCTATTTTTTAGCGGGCCGGACCGGGCCGGGCCATACGGGCCAATGCCTATGTCCAAACCCGTTTTTTTACGGGCCGGGTGGGCCGGGCTGGACGGGCTAGCCCGAAGTTGATCAGGTCTAGAAGTTAGCCATATATTATTAATTAAAAATTTAAAAATTACAGTATTAAATAAATATCTATTCCAATTTTCTTCTAAATAAATATATTTAATGAAATATGTTTTAATTTTTTTTGCTTAATAGTGCAATCCGATGAACTCGTTATCCTTATTGACCTTATGTATGTACTTGTAAATGAACAACATCAAAGATATTATTTCCATGATAAATAATCAATACATATATTATAATTTATGATGATATAATCGAATTATTATTTAAAGCAAATCAAACTCTTATTTGCATGGAATTTTTTTATTTATAAATTTTTATTAAATGTTTAAATATTTGCAATTTTTGATTTTTGCATAAGATTTGAATATACTTTTATTAATTATAAATAAAAAACTAGGCTTAACCTAGAATAACATTTTTAATTAATACACAAGTGTGTTTTGCATGCAAATTTGATTATTTTCATGAAATTGTATCAAAATGACAAATTTTTGCTTTTTTAATACTCAAATGTCCAATTTTTTGTTTTATAATACCCATTTGTCCAAACATGTCTTTTAAATACCCAAGTGTCCAAAGGTGTCAATTTTTAATACTAATTTGGCATTTCGGCCAATCAATTTATATACATGTGTGCTGTTATAAACCTGTCTAATTAGTTTTAATGCTAAGTAATTAATGTAGTAGGATATTTTGAAACATATATTCTTGGATCGATCAACTTTAAACCTTTTGCCCCACTTATCTAGCTAGTATCACATTCTACCAAAAAAAAAAAGAGCTAGTAAGTAGTAAGTAGTAATGAGTTTCACATGCGCAATGTGTGTACCAAAAAAGATGTGATTGGTGTTGAATATTCACACACGTACCACAGCTTCTTCTTGGATATTTTTGCTTGGGAGATTATAAGGTCGGGCGATATTAAAGCTACTTTAGTGAGTTTTATATTAAAGGGCCAACGTAAGTTTACACATATGTCAATTCTCACGTTATTTTAATTTATAGGAAATATGTCCTTTCGGACATCTAAGTTAGACGGTTAAACCTCCAAATATATTATCCAGAAGTTATTGACCCGATTCTCATGAGCATAGTCTTCGGTCAAAAAAAATTAGAGAAAATATTGTATAGAAAATATTGTATCAACTTACTATTTTTTTATGGGATAATAAAGAATTGGAAAGAGTAAAATTAGTAATCAAAATAATGACTCCAACAAATAGCATTCTTATAGAGGAGGCCGGAGGGCAATGAATAGAATTAAATTCTAAATCAATCTTTTCATAAGAAATCCAATGTAATAACTAAATCCTAAATTCTATATTTCTAATAAAATAATTAATTACAAAAAAAAAAAAATTTTTTTTGGTCGAAACAAAATCTTTTTATACTGTATTAGTTAAGTATAAAGTGCTTTATGGACCATTTCTCAAGGTATAAAGGACGTCAGAGGACCCTTTTGCGTTACTAAAATGTACTCCCTCCGTTTTAAAATATATGGCCTTTTAGACACTTTAGGTTGTTTCAAAATACATGACCATTTCATATTTTTTCCCTCTTCTTTCCGCATATGCCCCTCATGATTGCCTCTACAAACATGCTTTTTCTTTTTGAAAAAAAACATGCATGACTTTTGGTTGGAATTATTATTATGGTACAAGGGTAATTTAGGTAATATGAAAATTCCTTAATATACGTGAAATGTTGAAAAGGCCATGTATTTTGAAACGGAGGGAGTATATATGAGCGCTCAAAAAAAATGTATACACGTTAGAATTATACGATATAAAATGATGTATATAAATTATATTGGTGTATGCTAGCAATTACGCGTCAAATGTCAATCACTTGTTGAGCTTACGTGGTCATTAAGGGGCCATTTGTATTTACACGTGAACCACAGACATATAAACCGGCCGAAGATTTGGAAAGTTTGAAAACACAACAACAAGTATTTTACTAAAAACGGGCACGTTATTGTTCTTCCTATTTTGCACCGTCCTCGTGGGATGTGATAAGGTCGAGACCAAATCAAATGGGCGTACTTGCACATATGATCACATTACTCTAACCTAAACTTCGAAGGGTTGGTCTACTAAAGTAAAATAGGGTATCGGTGTGATAGGTCAATATATTCGATCTTTCATAAGTCTCATTGAGATGAGCTATGTAAATCCCTTTTATACAAGCTCTTTAAATCTTTGGGTTGTCCTTGTCCTTAAATTGGGGACACCGTCCCCTCACCCTAAATTTTTGATGACTAAAAAAGGGCCTAAGTATCAAATTTATAGAAGAGTGGATGCAAATTATAAGGTGAAAGTAAAAGCAGAACATTTTGTGTCTTTCTATCTGTTGACTGTCTTTAGGATTTGGTTTGGTAAATAAAGATGAATGTTTGTAAGGAACTCTTGGGCCTTACACTTGGGCCTTTCTTGCCACGACCCAAAAGAACAACTAGGCCCATACCTTTTTTGTTATTTATGATGATAGCCTACAACTATTTTTACCTTATCTAGTGCCACCTTCGGACATTTTCTCAGTCGGTAGGTTTCTAGAATAGTACCCAAAGATTTTCGATTCCACATTCTCGAATGGTGCCGCCAGCCAAAAAAGGTGACTAGCATCGTTGAGGAAAGCCATGTACAACAAATCAACCACATTTAAAGATCAAGCAATGGCAAACAAACTCACTCATCTCCGTCATTTACCAAAATTTTTTGTTTAAAGTTGCCTCTTATTGGTAAGTGAGCTCTATTTGGTGTTGGATTGAGCTATTAGAGTATATTTACCAATGGGCCAAAATTCTGGTCATCCTAAATATAAAATTAAATTTACTATTTACTTCATCCAATCATTTTTGTCTTCATAATAAGACATAATAGCACAAAACTACAAATATCCTTTCGGAATTCACATATTTCTGTTTTATGTTCACATATTTTTATTTATTGTTCACCGTTTACGATATATAGGACAAAAGATATTTTCATTTGATTCAAATGTATAATAAAATACTACATAAAAAGAGATAAAACTTGGCATAATGCTATTGGTCAAAATTTGGACAACATGGAATAAGATAAATGAGGAGGCAACATGGTAGAAAGGAGGACTTGATTTTTTTAATTTAGGTGTCTTATTTCCTCTGCATTTTAATTTGGATCCATCACTTCAATAATTTGTATGGTTTTTTCTCCATGTAGTTGGCCTCTTTACAACCATAATCAATTTCAAACAAATCAGATGAAATACACGCGCCTAAATGTTTTTATTCAACTACCACCATCCAAACTTTCAAGTTTACATAACACATCTCAACTCACGTGCAAAGCACATGATCTTGAAAGGCTCTCAAACTAAAAAGACCCATAGTACAACAACAACAACAACAGAGCATAAGATAACACAAACTAACAGAAAATGAATTATTTTTCCCTCTCAAGTGAGCAATGTAGCTTCAACATTTCTTAAGCAAAAATATCTTCAACTGGCTTGGACTCAATCTTGTTCTTCTCAAGACCCTCCTTCAATTGCTCCTTGGCCTGCTTCTTTAGCCTCGCAAGCTCAAGATCCTTGCTCATCTTGCTCTTGTACATATCCGCAAAAGTGATGGGCGCCTCCAGAATCGGCTTCTCTCCTTCCCTAACCGCTAGAGGGTAAACCGTTGCATCAAAGGCCGGGTTTTGGAACGTCGCTATTGAAAGACGGCTGCTGTTGGAGTTCACCACCGCTTGGTGGTCCGCGTTCTTGAACCTCCCATTGCTCAAGTACTACACAAAACAAATTTACCGACAAAAGACATTATATTTCCAATTTGATTCTCATATATAGGGGCGGATCCAGTATATAAATTTTGGGCGGATTAAAATTTATAAGTAATTGAAAAAAAAAATGAGCGTACAAAATTACCACCTAGTATAACTTCCTTAATTTTCTTACTACTAATATTACTATATTTTACCGCTAGATCCGCCCCTGCTCGTATCTTATGTTCATAAATGACATCCATATGTGGTAAAACAAACAGTCAAGAAAAACGTACAAAACATTAGCCCCATCTAAATTTGGTTGGTAAGATTTTACCAACCAAGTTAAACACCTAGCTACCTTTACAACCATAAGTCAACCCTCAAAGTCAGTAAAAAAATAAATAAGTTTCATAGCCACAAGTTAGTCCATATCACCCATTTGAGAGCCACACAAGAAAACCCACCTTCATTTTCAATCACTTCTAGAAATGGTAAATTTGTAAGGTAAGTTATGAAAGTCACAAGTGTACTCCAAACCATAAGAACCGACAGAAATGGTAAAAATTGAATGATTGACGATGGGCTAGTTAAACTCACATGACCATGGTCACCAAGATTGACAACAAAGGCGCCTTCAACGGGCTGAACCGTGATCCACGTCTTCCCGTCGTCCCTAGTGGCCTGGAGCCCGCCAACCTGGTCCTGGAGCAAGAGAGTGATGGTGCCCGGGTCGGTGTGGCGCTTGAGCCCGAGGGTGAGGTCGGGCTGAGGGCATTTCGGGTAATAGTTGACGACGACTTTCTGGTCCATGTCGACGCAAGCTTTAGTGAGGGCCTCGGTTTCGAGCCCCATTGCCTCGGACAGGACTCCGAGCAGCTTGCAAGCCAAGCCCATGAGCTGCTCGCTGTAGTGCTCGGTCACCTTGACCCACCCCTCGGGCTTGTCGGGCCACCTCGAGTAGTCTCGGGCCTTGAGCGGGTATGAGAAGTATGTCACTATCTCACGCCAATCCTGAACCGCCTCTCCCTAAAGTATACATAATCATTATTCATCATTTACCCAGGGGAACCCGCACACGTAGGATCTGGGGGGTCAGGATGGGGGCACTCCTGGCTTACGCAAGAGGGATGCGCCCGAAAGACCCAAATGAAACTTAACTCAGTATGTGACAATCATAACTGAATTTAGTTAAAATAAAATGCACCAAAATTGATGTAGGGGTCATATCCAACTCAAAGGCAGTATAACAGCCAAAAAGCATGAGGATTATATATACAATTATTTGAATTGAGTAAATGAGATTACCTGAAGATGGCTGGAGACGATGAAACCGCCTTTCTTTCCACCGGTCATGTCGAACCGGAGCTTGTCCTCGGCGGGGAGAGCGAAGAACTCTCTAGCGAGACGGGTCATCTCGGAGACGAGCTTGGTGTCGACGCCGTGGTCGACGACTTGGAAAACGCCCCAATCTTCGCAAGCGTCGACGATCTTCTTGCAAATCTCGTCCCTCTTTCCACCGGCATCGTCAATTCCGGCAAGGGAGATGATCGGAATGTCGCTCGAAAACTGGTTGTAGGCGACCTTGGGCCGCTCGTCCTCGTCGCGGACGAAGCTCGTGTTGAGCGTCGTCTCCTGGGCAAGAGCCGTCAGAGTCCTTGGCTTAACGGAAGCCATGGATCGGATAGGGTGCTTGAGTGATGAGCCTTGGAGGTGTGGACAACAAGTGTTTGAGGAATTGCTTGTGAGTGGGGTTTGAAAATATGGAGGGGGGTTTGTTGGGGATTTATATGAAAAAGGCGGGCAACGGTAGAGGAAGCTCGGTTGGTTGGATTTGATTGCACATTTAGTTCACTCACCTACCAGCCCTTCTCACGTGTACCTACACAAACTTAACAATCTATGTGCTCAAAACAACTACGCAAAAAACATAGATAATTGAGTTTTTACTTCATTGTAGGGCTCAATTTGATTTAGATCAATCCATAGGTAAAAAATTAAATTACAACTCGTCGAAATTAACTCAAACCGGATATGATTCAACTTACATCATAGCCCTTGACGCATCAGTTCACTGATTGAGCAATCATGATATCCATGAGGTATCGGGTTCGAGACTCTAGGATGACAATTTTGCCAAGTACTTGTGGCCAATGGCGGAACCAGAAAGTTTTAACAATGGCTACTTATAAGCAAGGTGTGAAAGTAATTGACAAATATTTTTACTAATATAAATATTAAAATATATAATGGGAAAAATATTTTCAATAATTAAAATAAGTAAATTCAACACTCTTCTTCCGAAATAACCATTATATTATATATTGGTAAAGAAACAGATGAAAAAAATGAAGTTAGTAGCTAGGATTTGAACCCTAGAGGGTAGGAACAACAATATATCTACAACATATTACACTAACTTAATTTTATGTCCCACTTAATACTAAAAAATATGTAAAATATCAGAGGAGGCAAGTCTCTACATAGTTCCGCATCTGTTTGTGGCGACCCTAATTCTTTTCCTTATTAAAAAAATATATATAGAAGGTAGGTAAGTGTGATATATAGGATAAGAGAACATCTATATTATTCCGATTGATAAAGTTTAATTTGTAAGAAAAATGATTAGTAGAAAACTCAAATCATGTGTCAGACATAATAAATTAATTAAGTCATAATTAAGCATTGATGGTGATGGATGTGTAGCTAGCTAACAAGTTTTCACAAGTACAAGGCCACGCATAGACTCTCAACTAACAGTCTGTCTACTCTGGGCTAATGCTTACCAAATACATTCGATTATGCACCGGTGAAGTATATATATTATTGTGCGTTATTTTGACGAACGTGCAATATTTTAATTTTCAGTAGTGGTTTTGTCAACTTAGTTCTAGATAAAAGGGACAATTTTTATGTAAGTTTTGGATATCATCATATCCGGAAGAACAAGTTTTATGTTTACATTTATTTGTAACAAGACCGACTCTATGGTTGGAAAAAACAGCCCATGAATTTATTTACACTCACTTACAATTCAAGTATGGATCGGATAATTTAATACGGAGTATCATGAACCCATACCCTTTCAATTGATTGGAAAATTAAGTATCATCATCCACATTTCGAAACAAAACAATTTAACAACATATGTTAGCGGACTACCTTATCCGAGATCATAATAGCTCTATTATTCATTACGACCAAATATAATTACAATCAATGTCTATTTTAGCAGTTGAAGCTTATTCCCAGAAGGAGCCAAATATGCGTCTACTATGAATATTCAAAAACTCATAATTGACGACGCCTAGGGCATAGAGAGAGCGGCGACTCATCTTTCTTCCTCTCCGGTTAAAGGCCGTGAGAGCTGGGGTCTCCTCGCCGGCACCGTGCGAGATTCACCAACTTTGGCTCGGGGCTGAGATTGTCGACAAGGTTTGAGTTTGGAAGTTTTTCGATAGCAACTATTGAGAAGGGCAAGAAACTGCACTTGACCGAGGAGGAGAGTTCTGTTGTGGTTGAATCTGATGTCTCCAAGGACGGAAAACCCTCGGTGGGTTCGTTGGCGCTGATCGGAACCCTTCTTACATCAAGGCCGTTTAATTTATTTGCCCTACAAGCAACCATGAAAGGGGCTTGGAAAGTGAAGAAGGGCTTTGTGTGTAGGGAAATCAGTAGCAATCTTTTCATCTTTCAGTTTGTTGACGAAGCGGAGAAAAATAGGGTTTTGATGGGCGGTCCTTGGGCGTTTGATAGAGCTCTTCTGGTGTTGAAAGAACCGGGGATGGAGCAGCCATCGAAAGTTCAGTTTGATAGGGCAGACTTTTGGGTGAGATTGTATGACCTCCCTCTGCTGGCAATGACTCGTGAAGTGGCTACTGCGATCGGGACAAATTTGGGGGGTCTAGTCGAGATTGATGAGGCTGAATTCTTGGTAGGGGGTCGGTTCATCAGGATTCGTGTGTCAATCGATATTCGAAAACCGCTTAGAAGAGGGGTTATGATCAACTTGAGCGGGAAGAAGATGTGGATAGAAGTCAAGTATGAGCGTCTTCCAAATTTTTGCTATACGTGCGGTAAGTTAGGGCACGTTGAAGTTGACTGTGACGATGAAGAAGCTCGAGAGTTCCAGAATGAATACGGGGATTGGATGCGGGCTTCGCCAATGAAACCTCACTCGGCTCGGGAATTAGCAGAAAGGGCGAAAGACAGGGAGGTGTTGAAGTACTTGCAAATTAATGACAATAAAGTAAAAGAGAAAACTGAGAAGAGTCATTCAGGTGTTCGCAAATCTCTTCTTGAGCTACTTGAGGAGGGGCAGGAAGAGGAGAAGGAGGACAGTGGTCATTCAACGGCAAATAATGGGCAGGCTTTAGAGGTTCAAGCTATCCAGTCTCTCAACATAAAAGAGAAGCCAGGTGTAGGGGAGATAAGGCAGATTGGGAATCAAGTTGAATCTAATACCGGGAGTCATGATGATGAAGCAATTAATAAGGCCTTGGAGGGCGTGCATGTAGCAAAGAATCAAGATAGTGCAAGTAATAAAAGGGATATAGTTATTGTTGCTGAGAAGCCTGATTTTCACAAAACTAGGGCAGAAAAAGAAGCTAAAGGGAAAAGTCCCTTGCATGGCAACATGCAGGGAGACAAGGACGGCAAAATTCCCAGGAAGGGGAATCGGCTTCCCAGGAATGGCAATGAGAAGGATAGCATCGTGACCCGGGGGGAGGAGAGGTGCAAGCGGAAGTCGTCAGAACTGGATGAGGAGGGGATTGACAGTATGGAAGTTGAAGAAGGTGAGATGATGGAGAAGCGAAGGAAGGTTGACGCTACAGGTGATATTAACATGATATCGGCGAGGAAGGAAAATTCCCTTCCTTGCTGGAAGCCATGAATCTAATCAGCTACAATTGCCGGGGATTGGGGAAGGCCCGGGCAATTGATCGCCTCGCTGAATTAGTGAAAAGAGAGACCCTATGCATTTTGTTTCTTATGGAAACGAATTGTGAGAGACGGAAAATGGAAGGCATTGGTAGAAAGCTTGGTTTTGCTAATTGTTTTGCGGTGGATAGCATTGGTAGATCGGGAGGTTTGTGCTTGTTATGGGAAGAGACGGTTGATCTATGCATCTCGTCTTACACTTATCATCATATTGATGCTAGTGTAAGCCTGGGTGCTAATTAACATGACTTCTTGGAGATTTACCGGTATTTATGGGTGGCCGAAGACTGATGAGAAGAGGTTAACGCTGGATTTGCTTAATCGTCTTTATGAGGATGATCATTCGGGGTGGGTTTGTGTGGGGGACTTTAATCAGTTATGGAAGATAGAGGACAAGTTGGGGGGAAATGAGCCTGACTTTGGGTTAATGGTTGAGTTTCATGCAACAATGGACAGATGTGGTCTTTCTGAGATTCCGTTCCATGGTAATCGATTTACTTGGGACAATGGACGAGAGGGTGTGGATTTCATTCAGGAGCGTATCGACTTGGCTTTTGGAAACGAGCATTGGAAGTCGCTGTTTCCCGAGGCTCAAGTCATTCATCAGGAGAGAAGAGGGTCGGATCATGTTCCTATCTTGCTGTCTTTGGAAGATGTTGGGTGCGAGGAGAATATGAGCAAGAGAGTCCGGCCTTTCCGCTTTGAAGCTATGTGGTTGGAAGATGACAACTGTCGAGAGGTGATTAGAAACGCTTGGGAGAATCCTGGCAGCTCCTTCGTTGGCAGGGGGATGATGGAAAAGCTTAGAAGAGTGGCAAACGATCTGAAAGCTTGGGATTATGGTCATTTTGGCAATGTGACCCGTGAGCTGAGACGACTTAGAGATGAGCTTCGGGCTTTGGGAAAAGCGGGATGTAATGGGGAAATTGTTAGGAGAAGGAAGGTGTTGGAGAAGCAAGAGCAGAACTTAATGGAGCGGGAAGAGATCATGTGGTTTCAGAGAGCTCGGGCTAATGAGTTCAAATGGGGTGATAGAAACACAAAATTCTTCCATCAAAAGGCATCCGGACGCCAACGGAGAAACAAAATTCGGAAACTAGTTGATGAGGAGGGTCGGGTTTGGAGATCTTTTGATGGAAAAACAAAAGTTGCTATCGATTACTTCCAAACTTTATTCCAGTCGGAATCTAGGTTCGACCCAGCGTTGGCTCCTCAAGGAATCGAGCCTCTCGTGACCGACGAGGACAATGCCGAGCTCTTGCGCCCTTTTTCGTCGGAAGAGGTAAAACATGCTCTCTTTTCTATGCATCCTACCAAATCTCTTGGCCCGGATGGTATGTCGGTACTTTTCTTTCAAAAGTGTTGGCATACTGTCGGGGCAGATGTTACTGATTTTGTGCTTTCTGTTCTCAATAGTGATGGTGCAGAAATTCCGGCGTCTTTGAATCACACTTTCATCACTTTGATCCCGAAGGTTAAGGACCCCTGCAGAATGAAGGATCTTCGCCCAATAAGTCTTTGTAATGTTCTTTATAAGATCATTTCAAAGATGCTGACGAATAGGTTGAAGGCTTGCTTGTCCAAATTGATCTCGGAGAACCAGAGTGCCTTTGTTCCGGGTAGAATGATAACGGATAATGTGCTGGCTGCGTTCGAGATTTTTCACCATATGAAAACAAGAAATGGCAGGAGGAATGGGTTCATGGCGCTTAAGCTTGATATGGCTAAGGCCTACGATAGGGTGGAATGGCATTTCTTGGACCTTATGATGCGCAGGTTGGGCTTCTCGGATAGGTGGGTTAAGCTGGTGATGGGCTGTGTTACTTCAGTGTCTTTCTCTGTTTTGATGGAAGGGTCGCCTACGCAGACTTTTACTCCTCAGCGGGGTTTGCGGCAAGGAGACCCTCTTTCTCCTTTTTTATTTCTGATCTGTGCTGAGGGTTTGTCTGGTCTTCTGAAAGCAAGTGAATCGGCTGGGCGCCTGAGTCGAATTTCTATTGCAAGGGGAGCCCTGGTAATCTCTCATCTCTTTTTTGCTGATGACAGTGTTATTTTTGCAAAGGCTACTTGTCAACAGAGCTCTGAAATTGTTAATATACTCCGTGCCTACGGAGAGGTGTCGGGTCAACAAGTGAATTTTGCCAAATCTGAGCTGTCCTTTAGTAAGAATGTCCTGGATGAGAGACGTGCTGAGATTCAACATCTTTTGGGAGTTCATGAGGTTGATAAGCACGAGAAGTACTTGGGTTTGCCAACCTTGCTTGGCAGATCAAAAAAGGTGATTTTCGGTCAAATTAAAGAGAGGATTATGAAGAAAGTAGGGGGTTGGAAAGAGAGAAATCTTTCCCGGGCTGGGAAGGAAGTTCTTATTAAGTCGGTAGCGCAAGCAATTCCGACTTATGCTATGTCCTGTTTTCTCCTTCCGGATGGCTTATGTGATGAAATTGAAATGCTGCTTAGTAACTTTTGGTGGGGTTATAGTGATAACAAGCCTAAGTTGCACTGGTTGAAGTGGAAGAGATTATGTCGCCGTAAGGACAAAGGTGGGCTTGGTTTTCGGGACCTCAAAAACTTTAATTTGGCTATGCTTGCTCGTCAGGGATGGCGCATACTGGAGAATCCTAATGCTTTGTTAAGTAAGCTTCTGAAGGCCAAATACTTCCCACGTTCTGAATTTTTGACGGCTGGGTTGGGATCTAATCCTAGCTATGCTTGGAGGTCGATCTTAAGGGGTAGGGAAGCTCTTTTGAAAGGAGTTTTTTGGACGGTGGGCAATGGAGCTAATTTAAATGTATGGGCTGATCGGTGGCTTCCTCGTCCTGCTGGTTTTCGCCCGGTAACTCCGGTTGGCTCTAACGATTCTGATCTCCGAGTTATTGACTTGATCGATTGGAGCCAGGGTGTGTGGCGTGAGGATATGGTTGCAAATATGTTCATGGACTGTGATGCTGAGCTGATTCTGAAGTTACGGCTGGTTGATCCTTCGATGCGGGACGAGCCTGAATGGTTTTATTCTAGGGATGGCAAATTCAGTGTTCGCACAGCCTACCATATGCTTGTCCAAGAGGAGCTTGAATCTCGTTGGGGCGGGCCTTCTAGCGCGTCTCATTCTCTTGCTGCTTCTTGGTCTCGGATTTGGAAAGTTAAAACGATCCCGAAGGTGAAACATTTCTTGTGGAGGGCGTGCCAGTATAATCTGCCCGTAAAATCAAATCTTTTGAAGAGGAGAGTGGTCTCGGATGATAGATGTGAGCTGTGTCGGATGGTAGAGTCGACCGAACACGTTCTCTTCCACTGTCCCGCGGTTAAGCCGTTGTGGAGATCCTTCCCGGATTTCCGAGCGTTGCACAAGTCAGGGGGTCAGCTACGTGAGGTGCTGGAATCTGTGTGTAAGAATTTGGGACCTTGTAAGGCTAGCTTGTGGGCTACCTTATTGTGGGGAATTTGGAGGGCTAGGAATTTGCGCATATTTGAGAATGAAGATGTTCCAGTGCTGAAAGTTATTGAGGAAGCCCAACGTTTGTGCAGTGAGATTCAAGAGCTCGAAGGTCCTTCGGTTCCAAGTGTCCAGGTCGACCCAGGCGATTGTGTGTGGAAGTGCCCAGAGGAGGGATTTATGAAATTCAATGTTGATGCTGTAGTGTTCGATTCTGATCATTGTAGAATCAGCTTCATTGGCAGAGATTGGCTTGGTGGGGTGTGTGCTTTTGGTGCTCGTAACATTCAGAGGTCAGGCAATGTGGAGCTGGCTGAAGCCGAGGCTTTGCTTTGGGCAATTTGGGCTGCAATTGAGTTAGATTTGACGCATGTTCAGTTTGAGTCAGATTGCTTGAGCCTTATTGCAAAGCTTAGGAAGGGGTTGGAGTGGAAAGGCCAGCTGGGGCAGGTCATCAGAAGAATCCGAAGCCAGTGCAAGTTTTTCAGGGAGAGTAGCTGGAGGCATGTGAGAAGGTCTGCAAATCAAGTTGCTCATGAATTAGCTAGCAGTAATCTAGAGTGTTGTGTTTTTCATAATTGTTTAGAGTTTATTCCCTTGTCTGTTAAATCCTTGATGTTGAACGATATTGCTGTTTAATGAAGTTTTTGTTTGGGCTCAAAAAAAAAAAACTCATAATTGAGGGGGATAACTTAACGGTCATAAGTTCTTTAGAACAGACTTGGAAAGTTTTTTGAGAAAATCAATCGGTTTTTCCTTTCTTGTATTCCACGGGTGGTGTTTTCTCATTGTTTTCGGAAATCCAACTTGGGAGCGGATTTTTTTAACCAGAAGACATCTGTATATAGTGCAGTTTCGCTTTGCTCTTTGTAGTGTTCTTTCGGGTCTTGATTTTTCTTCTTTTTCTGTTAATCAACAAAGGTTCTTGTTAAGTCAGAATCCTCTATTATTTGATTTCTATAAAATCATCCCCGTAAAGATGAATTAGGTTAGCCTTGTAATCTTCAAGGTACGTAATTATGCCCTTGTAATGAGCCAGTAGCTCATTATTTTTTTTTTAAAAAAAAGGTATCATCGTCCATTCCTTTATTTAAGTGAAGTCAATTACATGCTTAAATTGGACAGAGCAAAATCCCATGTCGAGCCCAAGGGCCCAACTTTTTATTGGGCCGTATCGGAAAAGGGACACATGCCCATGGGCCATTTCTCTCTAGAACATTTGCCATCGGTGTAGGTTAATAAAAAGGTTTTATTGAAGTGGGTGACTGACAATTGGGTACTGAAATCTAGTACTAATAATACAACCGAGTAGATCGGAGAAGAAGCAACGTGGAAATTGCGGTGTTGTAGATGGTTGAACTTGGACGGCGCCACTTTGCATCTCTGGAATCTTGGTCGATTTAAGAAATTACAATTTGATGACAGAAGATGAAAGCTGTCACACATTTGTCATTAAATAGGGTTGTTGAGGAAGTCAAAGTGACCCGCATTTCCAAGTGAGCTTCTACTTTGTATCTTCCCCATGCAAGTTGTTTTAGGGCACTAAACAAGATTAGGATATGGATTCACTATTAGAGCATTCATTATCAGATTATTGGGCTAGCGTAGAGCGATCCACAAGGGATTAGAATGGATGATTAAAAAGTTATAGAGATATTGGTCAAACTGTCGCTTTGAAGTCTCGAATTCGAGACCTCATGTTACACCAATGGTGCTCAACCAATGAGTTGATGCGCCAAACGCAATGATAGATTCTATAAAATGGAGAACCGGTTACACGTAAAGCAGAAAACATTAAATTTGTGAAAAAATATGTATTTTTTTCCATTTTGAAGAAAAATATAAGAATGCGATTAGTTATTAGTGATGCTCTTAACAAATTGATACAAATCCAACAATTACAACTCCATAATTGATGCTATTAGACATTAGTGATGCTCTTAAATGTCGAGGATCAAGGTACACCCGACACCAGGAAGAAAGAAAAAATGTGTATATCCGAGACCGTTCTTATCTAAATTGGATTGACCCAAATCCGAAATCAACTTGTAATCGATTAACTAGCCCGGCGTGGGGCCCGCCACCGCCGGACAACGAACGTTCCTCTAATAATGTACAGTGTATAGTCCATCGTTCACACACACACACTCGCTTTTAGCCTGTCTCACTTGCTTTAAACCTGCTCTTTCTTAATTATTCCACACCTCACAATCTATTTAATTAACACATAAAACCCACTATATAAACACTCGAAAACAAGACCATCTTCACAACTCACTCACAAGTCACAAGTTACAACTCAAAAACTATGGCTTCCTCAAGAACAACAAGGGTTGGTTCTTTTCTCCTTTGCGCTCTCCTCCTTCTCAATCTCCTTCAATCCCACCAAACGGTACTTACTTAATTACTCAATCAATATATCCTCTACTATCTTAAATACATTCATATGTTACACTATATATATAGTCAATTAAACGTACTAACAATTTGGTATCGGGCAGGTGGGTTTGGGCACTAGCGGCGGTGGACTCATTAGCCCTGTTTCACCTCCAACCGGCTCTCCCATAAGTAAGTTCTTTTCTAGGCCCGTTTAGGCGTCTGTCCGTCTAGTCTTATAACTCGTCTAGGTGTTCGTCTAGGCGGGCGTCACACGGTCTCTTGTATCCGCCTGGCGTTTTTTAGAACAGTGAATTAATTAGTTGATTGATTAATTAATGATGATGATTATTAATATGATAAAGATTGCGAGGCGGAGTGCGGAAGGAGGTGCAGCAAGTCATCGCGGCCGAACAGGTGTAACAAGGCGTGCATGAGCTGTTGTCACACGTGTCAGTGCGTGCCACCTGGCACCGCCGGCAACACCAAGGTCTGCCCTTGCTACGACTCCCTCCTCAACCCTAAGAACGGCGCCCACAAGTGCCCTTGATTCGTTTTTTTAATTTTTTTAATTATTTTTTTAATCTTTTTTTCGGGTGTAATGTTATGAAATGTGTTGTTTTTATTTGTTTATTTGTGTAAGGAAATCGATTATTTACGAATAAAAAATCCGTCGGATTCTCAAGACTAGCTCAAACGACTGTCCGATTGACTTAGATATCGTTATAATGAGAGAATGAACAAGAACAATAAACAACATCTATGGACAGATTGCGACAATAATGGGCCACATGCCCAAACAGATTGCGAGAGGTCCAAAAAACACAAAGCATTGTATGTCGTTTGGTCCGGGGCGGAGTAGCTCTCGACCAAGGGGCGAACCCCTGACTCGCTGACCGGGTAATGAGATCTTGGCCGTTGCCAGTCATTCTGTCAAAATGTGTGATTCAGATTTACGTTACATAAAAAAGTTGGGTTCCATCGATTAGTTTTTGATCGATGATAGAAACCGGGAAAATGGAAAAAGTTTGGATACTATAACGAATTATTGTGCCAAAATAAAGCAGGTTGACGATGATCATATGGTATGCTTTTACACGAATATATGCATGTGCCATGTTACATGTGCATGTTACAAAATGCCACTTCTTAGGCCTCGTTCGGGAATAGCGTATTAGAGTAGCGGGAGCGGAACTGACGGTGAGACGCTACCTCCGGCTGGTGTTCGGCGCGCAGCGGGGCGAGGAGCGGGAGCGGAATCGAGGGCCTCATTCCGCGAAACGCTGTCCCCTAGTACCCGCAAGGGGAAGCGGAATTCGGAGCGGAATCGTACGGTAGCGTCCTCTACTATACGCTCAATTCCCTCACTTACCCTTGCACTTTCCCCTTCGCTCTCGCCCCTCCCTTTGCTCTCAATTCTCAGATCTGGCAGCCCCCGATGACTACCCTTGCTCCTTCCCCCTCGCTCTCGCCCCTCCCTTCGCTCTCAATTCCCAGATCTGGCAACCCCCGACAAGTTTCTTCGAAAACCCTAGCACATCTGAGCACATACCTAGGTTCGCCGCCGCCGTCGTCGCGGCCGTAGTGGAGTTCACGACAACTATGGAGGTGCGGGTTGAGTGGATAGTCGGCCGGAGTTCCATCGTCATCGTTGAAGAGCTTCCGAAGGAGCACAATTCACTGAATTTGGGGTTTGGGGCTTGGGGCAATTAGATGTATTTTTTTATGTTTTGAAGGGTATTTTGGTCTTTTACCATTAGAGTTTCGGGATTCAGTTAGTTATCGTACCGAACACCCATTTCAATTTTTCCTACATTCCACTACTCATTCAGTTTCAGTTACTTTCTGGATTCAGCTTTCAGTTCCAGCTCTCAACTTTCAGTTCCAGCTCTCAACTAATTTAACGAACGGAGCCTTAATAGATGCATGCTACATGCTTGATTAAAGTAACGTCTATCAAAGGAATCCAAACTAAATAAAAAGAAAGGGTAGGAGATGGCAATGGTTTATTGGTATTTGATCAAATCTGTGTGTGGATTACGTGGGTCAACTTGAGATGGGCCGTAGTGTTAGATCCGGCCCATTCTGTTTGGATCGTGCAAAAAAAAAAGATTTATACAACACAAAATCAACTTTATCAAATATATATACGTATCTTTTTATTTTAAAATAGTAGTGTACACTAGGATCGGATCGGAGTGATTTTTTAAAAAAATCAATAACTGACGGTGGGGCCGATAGTCCTTCGGTCCGGCCTAGTTCGATCCACAAAGTCGGTTCAGAGTACAGACCAGTTTTGTCCAACCCTAAATGAGATTACTCTAACTCGTCAAGATGCCCTAGAAGGATGATCTTCTAGATTTCCATTCGTGGTTATTGGAACTTTGGCTTCCCTTAAGGCATCTCCAAAAGATGTTCCAAAAAATTATCTAAAATGGAGAAACAACAACAACAACATTTACCCAGAAAAAACCCCGCAAAAGCAGGATCTGGGGGGTCAGGATGGGGACTTGTCCGACCTAAATGAGATGGGCCCAATACAGCCCAAACGGCCAAACTACACTACCTAAAAAGCTCCAACTAAAAAGACAAACAAAAGGGGAAAAAAAAACAAAAGAAGAAAAGAGAAAAACAAAACAATCAAACCAAGAACATACTCCAATCGAAAAAAAAAAAAACAAGAATCTTTTTCTCCAAACAATTTTTACACCAATTCCAACATGTTCTACATTTTGGAGATCTATTTGGAACAACTTTGCATTTATTTACTTTGAAAAGAAAAAAGAAAAATAAATAAATGAATGAATGAAGAGTAAATCACAACTTAGAGATAACCCCAAATATGGCGATGCTCATCCTTATTTTGGAGATTTTCTCCATTTTTGAGAATCTAAAAAACACCCTAAAATCTCCAAATTTAATTTTTTCAAGAATATGGAGCATCTCTTGAAGATGCTCTTACTCATTACTCCCTCTGTATCAAAAAACATGGCTTTTTAGACAATTCGAGCATATCAAGGAAAAGCATGCATTGTGTTTATCAAAAAGAAAAAGCATGTTTGCATGTTGTGCCTTCTCAACAATTGAGGTTATCATGAGGGGTATATCCGGAAAGAAGAAGGAAAAAATATAAAATGGTTATGTATTTTGAAATAACCTAAATTGTCTAAATGGACCATGTTTTTTGAAACGGTGAAAGTATTTATTTACAATTTCGGTAAAAAAAACATTGTTTACGGTGAAGTCGAATCGAAAACATCTGAAAATTATTAGTACAATATTAATTGCCCTTGGAAACAGAGCTTCACTACACGCCTAAAGGCACTCAGTCCGGATCCCCTATTGCGTTTAGTATTGCATCCCCTATTGCTTTCCTGATATTGCTCCACGTGTAGATTTTTTTTAAACCTAATTTAATTAACTTAATTAACACCGATTTATTAAAACAGAAAAAATTACGAAATCAAAAAAAATCTAATCTTTTTTTTTCCTAAGGGTTACTCCAGCGATTGTGTTTGTTAACCTTCTTCTCCCTCTCTCTTGAGTCTTGCCGCTAGATCATACTGTATTTTTTTTTGAAATAATGCACGTAAGCAGTACGTACTGCTTGCATTCCCAAAGCCTCTAAATCACACAATTATTGATGTGTGGCAGATCATATTTTTTTTCAAACTAATTAGTCCATTTGCAAACACTATTTGAACCTATAAAATCAGTGAGTTTCAACACAATAAAGAAGAAATCTAACAAAAATCTATAATGAGGTTGATTGATCGGTGCACACTTGCAAAGAGAAGAGAATCAAAATATTAATGTGGCTTCGATCATGTATGCGTAGAGTGAGAATCAAACACCTACAGTTTTTTTTGATAACCACACGCGAGCTTCAATTACATAGAAATAGAGTATACATCATCCTCCAACAAGTTATAAAATTCAACAGCAAAAGAAAAGCTATTAAACATTAGAACAACATTAGAACAGAAACAGCAGGTTTCCACTTGAACATGAGATTTCAGTTGCCAGTGAGCTACACCATTTGCCAAGCCAATGAGCTACACCATTTGTAGTTGGATGGATATGGCGCCACTTGCATTGCCCAAAAATCAAGGCTGATCTCCAAAATCATTGCAATAATAGTACCGAGATTCAGTCTGGGAAGAGATTCAGTTGGCAGCTTATGAATCAGTGCAAGGCAGTCAGATTCCACTTCAACATGTGTAAGGCCAGCCGATCGAGCCGCTTCCAATCCCCATTTGATCGCTTCCGCTACCTCTACCGATGTGCCGTTCGCCGAGAGCCGACAAAATAGACCTCACCTGTTGACAGACGACACACTACACCAATCCCGGCCACAATCCCGACCCAGAACGGCGGCATCACAATTAATCTTTGCCCATCCAATACTTGGAGGAGACCACTTTTTAAGCATTTCTGATTGCGTAGTTGATTTGGGTTTCCAGGCTGCAACATGATCAGCATACTGCTTCTGCGCAGAGAGGTATAATTAAACCAGATCGATGTTCCGGCGATTCAATTATCCCCTCAAACAGCAACCTGTTTCGCGCCCTCCAAATGCCAAACAACAGAGCAGCCCATTGAGCAAGTCTTTCTCTGCTTAGAACTACCATCAATCGAGACGTCCACAAGAAAAAGCGCCTATAGTTGAACGGCGACAAGAGAGGGAGAAGAAGGTTAGGTAGAAAAGATTAAGGAGAGATAAGATTTTTTTTGATTTGGTAATTTTTTCTATTTTGATAAAACTGTTTTAATTAACTTAATTAAGTTAGGTTTAAAAAAATCTCCACGTGTCCTGATATTAGGAAAGCAATAGGGGATGAAACACACAATGTACTAGGTGATCCGGACTGAAAGGCACTACCATTGTTCCCTTAAACTTAGGTGCCCGATCGACTTTCTCTATTTCATTTCTTGAAGCTCAAATACTATTCTTAGGCAAAAACATCAAACATCAAACACTTAAGTTGGTTAGCATCATGATAAACCAAACAAAAATGAACATGTGCCTTCAAATTGTTAAATATTAAACCATAAATAATATAATGGATCCATCTACATAAACAACGAGAAAACTTTAATCATTCCAACATTCAATTGTACGTATTAGAACCAACATACTCATACAACAAACGTAAACACATGCACGTACCTTCAACATACACATCACAAAATGTATATCGTAGCTAGAAATAACACACATGCAACAAGCACATTAACACAAAGGCGGGCCTTCCTTCGATCCAGAACACATTAAAAGACATTGCTTCGGTCACTTGGTTGTGGAGATTACTTAAGAAGCACGTTACCATATCCATAAATTGCATTTTACGGCGATAACCTAATCGAAAAACCAAATGATGTAAACCGGGACATGCATCCCATGCACAAGGGCGGACCTAGCGGTGTGCTAGGTTCTGCTCTAGCCCACACTAAAACAATTAATAAACAATTGGTGTAAGTTTAATATAAAAATAGTAAAAATTAAGGTAAATTTAGTGTATATAGTAAAATTTTTAGTAAATTTAGCCCACCTAAAATCAAATTGACAAAAATATAGTAATTTAGCCCACTTTTGTTTTTCCAGCTGGATCCGCCCCTGCCCATGCGCATACGTAGATTGATTAATCAATCAGCTTGAGTAATATCGACGCCGAATAACCTAATCGTCCTCCTAATATGAATCGTAAAAGGAACTCCATCACCTTGATCATTATCATAGAAGATAACCTTATCCTTAACTCTCAACCGATGATGTCGGACAAACTCGCACCACCCACCCAACACCACCGGCTTTGTGGCGATGCCACCAACCATACACTCGGTAAAACAACGAAAGCTCCAAATTGTTTGATCTTCGTCTACTGCTTTGAAATCGACGTAGTTATTTGTGCTATTGAGCTCGGGAGGATGGACCAGTGACTCCTCTTCCAACACGAGCCCGCTATGGATATCGACTTCCATCAACTTCTTCTCGAAGAGCTTAACTCGCGACGATGTCATTGCCATGTCGATAGATGCACAAGTAACTCAATGAAGCTAGAGATAGTATATATGTTAATCACGTAGTGTATGATTGTTTGATTTAATTTGCATGCAACAAGGTTTTTCGGGATATTTATAATTAGGTTAATTAAGAGCTAGCACTTCCAAGTAATTTCATGATCTTACAATCTATAACCTATATCAATATGTATTGATACTTTTTCATCAAAAAAAATAAAAAAATATGTATTGATACTTCGGATGAATTTCGTGAGGGAAATTTTTATGTTTTGCTTTGAGAATACGTTGAAGTTAACTTGAATTGGTCACAAAAAATACCGAAAAGTCATTCTATATACTTATTAGTTTGAAGTACGAGCTTTTGTCTGTCTTCTCTAGACCAACTGACCAAGTCAAGTCGCTTCATTTTTATTTGTAGCATTCTCCCTAATCCCTATAGAGTAGAAACCAACTCCATAGATAGTGATTCGACCAAAAAAAAAAACTCCATAGATAGTGACCATCAAAATTTAATAACTTAAGTTTTAGACCATGCTAGTTAGTGTGTATTAATATATTCATATATATGGTAGGAATAAAACAATATACGATGTGTATACTAATTAAGTATATACATGTTTACATTAATATTCATTATGACTTTATATTAAAAGAGTAGTATATCCGCAAAGCTAGACTTTGTAAATTTTGATCAACTAAAGTAAAGCTTAACATCAATTTAAGGAATCGAACTAGTCTTTGGCTAGTAGCTAGGGCATTGACTACAAGAAAAAAAAAAAAAGCAAGCAAGAATTGGTCCAAGTCTAGGTTTTAATGTTTGAATGTGTTTATTTTTGTAAGAGTAGAGGACGGAGTTTGATTGTTTCTAAAGTTTATATTTATTTTATTTTTTCCGACCAAAAAAAAATATTTAATCTATTTTTTTTCTGGAAAAATGGCTCTAATGATTACTTTGTGCCTGGTTGGGCTTTTAGTGAACCGGGTCAAATTTTTTTTTTCGTGGATAAAAAAAATCGGGTTAAACTTCTATGCACATTCCCATGTTCTCTACGTTGACAAGGTCGCACTGAGTTGCGGATCCAGGCGGCCCGGGAGGGGGCGGCTCACCGGTGGCCCGTAAAGCAACATGTATAGTGGTACTTGGAGGCCCATTCGGCCTTGATATACTTACTACTAGTAGAAAGTAGTTTTTGATATAAAAAATTTTTTTTTTTATATCTTAGAATGCGTGAAATGTAGTTATTTTTTTGAATTTCAAGGTAGAAAATATATATTTTTATTATAAAAAAGTAGTTTTTAAGTGAAAGTGTAGCATGGCCCAATGTTGTAACGAGAGATCGAACGAGAACAATAAAGCAAGAACGACACACAGATTTACGTTGTTCGGTAACGGTGTGTTACCTACGTCCACGGGCAGAGAAACCATATATTATTATGGAAGACTGAATTCGGATTACAGAGCTCTAAATATTTCGAGAGCTTATATAGTGACTCAAAAAACCATAGTTACAGTTATGGGCCGCAGGCCCAAAACAGATTACGACAAGCCCAGAAACAGAAAACATAGTGTACCGTGTGGCCCTAAGGGCTCAGCGAGACCCCCGTGCAACTTGTCGTAGTGTGTGATTCAGATTCAAGGCACATTAACAAATCTCCTCCTTGACTTGAATCCTCCCAAAACCAGATGCACCATAACAAATGCCAGAAGTTTCTCTGCCTCAGATTGTCCCTAAGGGCTCAGATTACTGACTTGTGATGTTGAGCAGGTCCAAACAGTGTTGGAACTTGCTCTCAGGAACCGGCTTGGTGAACATACTAGCAGGGTTATCAGCAGTCCCTACTTTCTTCACCTGAATTCTTTTCTCATTCATCAGAAAGTGGTACCTGACATCAATGTGCTTCGTCTTCTCATGGTGGACTTGATCCTTGGTCAAGCATATTGCACTCAAGCTGTCACAATACACTGTCTCTTGATCTTGATGTAGGCCTAGATCATTAACTAGCCCCTTTAGCCATATTCCCTCCTTAGCAGCTTCTGTCAGAGCCATATACTCTGCCTCTGTAGTAGACAAAGTAACTGTAGGTTGTAGAGTTGCCTTCTAGCTCACCACAAAACCTCCCAAAGTGAAGACATAAGTACATAACCAGTCATAGATCTCCTACTGTCCACGTCCCCAGCATAATCAGAATCTGAAAATCCAGCAACTAAGCATGACGTGTCATTCTCATAACAGAGACCAACATCTGAGGTACCTCTCAGGTACCTAAAGATCCTCTTCACGGCCTGCCAATGCTCCTTTCCCGGACTGACCATGAACCGACTGACTACACTGACTGCGAATGCCAAGTCTGGTCGAGTGCAGACCATAGCATACATCAAGCTCCCAACTGCACTAGAATACGGAACTCGAGACATGTACTCCTTCTCCTCCTTAGTTTGAATTGTCTACATTCCCAGCATGCAGTTAGAAGCCATTGGAGTGTCTAGAGGTTTCGCTAAAGACATGCCAAATCTGCTCAATATCTTCCTGATGTACCCTTCCTGTGATAGAAAGAGCTTTCTCTTCTTCTTGTCCCTATAGATTTCAACTCCCAAAATCTTACGAGCAACACCCAGATCTTTCATCTCAAATTCTACACTGACAGCACCCTTCAACTTCTGAATGTATGACTTACCCTAAGCAACAATCAACATATCATCCACGTACAGAACCAGATAGATGCTGAACCACCCTTAATGTCATTGTAGTACACACAGTAATCGTATGGACTTCTGTTGTAGCCAAGCTGCCCCATATAGCTGTCAAACTTCTTATACCACTGCCTTGGGGACTGTTTTAGCCCATACAAGGACTTCCTCAACCTGCAAACATGATTCTCTTTTCCTGGAACCTGGAATCCATCTGGTTGAGTCATGTATATTTCCTCCTCCAACTCTCCATGTAGGGAAGCTGTTTTCACATCTAGTTGCTCGAGTTCCAGATCCTGATGTGCAACTATCGCTAGTAGCACCCTGATTGAGGTGTGGACGGAGAATAATTTTTCTTTTTTATTTAAACATAATTTAACGGAAGTGGACGGAGGAAGAGAAAAGGGGTATAGGACGAACTATTTCAAAAGCTTAGGGGTAGTGTTAGAAAATCTGTGTGTGTGTTTTGATGGTTCCAAACAGGTTGCTGACAAGAAGTCGCCGACGTCACAAAAGATAAACTCAGAAGTCGCCGACCACCTCGACAACCTGGTTGCCCAGAAATCCGACGCCGAGCGGAACTCTATAAATGGCAAAGCGCGTAGCAGATTTAAGGAAAGCGCGGCAGAAGGATTCTGGAGGCTCTTTTAAGGCAAGAAGAAGTTCATACATGCCGGAAATCTTCATGGATTATTCCGAGATAATTAAGAAGATTTTATTGTGTCTTAAGGAGCTGATTAGGAAAGATTTGTAAAGATTGTGTCTAATTCATTCCTTGGGCAAAAAGGATGAATTATACCACAATCTCCCTAGTTTATATATTCAGTTCGGTGTCCTGAGAGAGTTGGGGTTGAACGAAGAGAGGTTAGGAAACTGGAAGAGAACGGCGCAGAACTAAGGGAGAGGTTTCTGTAATAGGTTCTGAGAGTTTCCGATACTGTACTGTGAGCGAGTGTTGCTAAGGGTAGAAGACAGGTTCGTGTGACTCGAGTCTGTGGAAGGGAGGGTACGAGAAGAGTTGTATTGGGTGAGGGTAGAGTACATAGGCAGAGTACTTGCAAGAGGGCGTGGGATTCGCCTAGCGTGGGATTCGCATCTTGAAGTAGGAGAACCTTTGTAAGCCCGAGAAATCAATATAACGAGTCGAAGTGCTCTTCAAGTCCTACCAAGTGAGAAGCTTGGGAGGCAAGTGGTTTTTCCCGAAACAAACTAGTTGGTTTGTGGAGGGTTTCCACTCTAAATACCTGTGTTCGAAACCGGTAACTTAAAGTCTTTCTTGTGTTTGAATTTCCGCTGCACAACCTACAGGTTGTTAACTCTGGTCGACGACATCGTAGGTGTCGACGACCTCTGAAGTACTAACAGATCCTACAATTGGTATCAGAGCCTTGGCTCTAGATTTTTTCTAGTACTTTGCAGGAAAGATGTCTACCACCAACACCGCTATCAATGACTCCTTCTGGAAACCTCCAGTACTCAAGCCCGGAGAGTACGATTGGTGGGTGAAACAAATGCAAACCCACATTTGCTCTTTGGATGGACAACTTTGGAAAGTGATTTCCATTGGTCTTGAGAAGTTCTTGAAAGCTGATGGAAAAGAAAAAGATGTCACGGAGTATGACGACGTGGACTTCAAAAAGCTTGAGAAGAATGAGCGTGCCAAGAAGGTTCTCCACCACGCTCTAACTAGCAGTGAGATCAAGAAGGTCATAGGTTATGACACTGCTAAGGAGATTTGGGATGCTCTCAAACGTCTCCATCAAGGTAATGATGATGTCATAAAGGACAGATGCATAACCCTTGAGAGAGAATATGAGAATCTATTCCAAGGGAAGAATGAGTCCCTCCACGACTACCACTCCAGATTTCAGTCCGTGGTCAATCAGTTAGAGTTCCTTGGAGAAAAGCTTCCACAATGGAAGCAAACCAACAAACTGATTTCGGGTCTCAACAAGAAGTGTGACGGCATGGCGACTTCTCTCTTGTCCCAAAAGGACACGAAGTCGATGACCGTGGAAGATGTGATTGGTCAACTGACCATGCTTGGAGGTATTCAACAAAGAAGGGAGGACAGGTTTGACTCTGAAAAGGTCAAGAACATTGCTTTGAAAGTCGAAAAGGCTTTCGACATCGCTCAAGGACAGGATGATGAAGAGGTCGACGACGATGACGTTGCCCTTATCTCAAAGGCGATGAAGAGACTTTGGAGTCGCAACAAAGCTCCAGCCAAAACCCCCGAAGCTGCAAGAGACATGAAGGGAGTGATATGCTATCACTGCCAAGACAAAGGGCATTTTGCTAAACAATGTCCAAAGAGGGAGGTTGGCAAGAGCATGATGGCGACATGGGACATGTCTGATGAAGAAGAAGACAGGTCGCCGACCAAAGAACACTGCTTTATGGCCTTGAGTGATGACTCCTCAAGTGAGGTAAAAGATACTGAACTTTCTTCACTTTTAGCTAAGAAGACACGAGAACAACTTTGTGCTATTATTGAAAAACTTAGACTTCAAGTTTCGGAACTAAGTGAAAAAATTGATGAAAAAGATGAAAAAATTGCTAATCTGATTGATGATAACGAAATTTGATCTTCTAAAGCTATAAGTCTAGAAAAGAAAAGTGTCTCTAAACCTGTTGATTGCACTAAATGTCCTAACCTTGAGTCTCAGGTTGTTGACTCTCAGAAACAGGTTGACGACCTAGAAAAACAGGTGTCTAGTCTTGAAGGAGAAAAACTCATGCTGAAACTGGGAAACGCTAAGTTGTCTAGTGACCTTGAAAATTTGAAGATAGACGATGAGGCTAAGAAACAGAAGTGGAAAGACGAGTTTGTCGTCGACAAGGTTCAAGAAGTCAGGGGAGACTTCGGAAGGAGATTTGTGAAGGTTGTTGAGCGACTTGGTCTCGGTTATGGGAAAAGCCAGAATGAAAAGGGGAACGCTTCCAATTCTCAAACATCCAAAGGAAAAACCCCTGTGCATGATCACAACGCAAGTTGTTCATCACATGTGGCGGACCCCAAGGGTAAAGGGAAGCAAAAGTGGTACCCTAATCAAAAGGTTTGTACCATGTGGAAAAACCAAGTCCAGAACGCTGGCCCCTCGCGGATTGACTTCCAGGCCCGGGTCGACAACAAACCTGTCTACCCAGGATATAGTAAGTATGTAGGGTTGAAATCTCACATCACATGTTGGTATTGTGGCAAAGGAGACCATTACCAACACGAGTGTTTCAAAAGGATTAGGGATTCTGAAAATGCTAGGAAGTCGAGGACTTCTAGAAAGAAACCTAAAGTCACCAACTCTGTCAAGAATCCAAAACCTGCTAATGCTAATGTTTCTACTCATGCTGTGAAATCTGTTGCTCGACCTAGAGGAGTTGTGAAACAACTCTGGGTTCGCAAAAACTAATCTTGTTTGTGCAGGTTGAAGTGAGTGTCGACGACCCCTGGTTCATCGACAGTGCGTGCTCAGCTCATATGACTGGAAAATCTGAAGATTTTGTCTCACTTCAACAACACAACGGAGGTAATATTACCTTCGGAAACAATAGCAAAGGTGTGGTTTCTGGATTGGGAAAAGTGAAGATCTCAAGTAAGGTTTCAGTTTCTGATGTTAGTCTGGTTGACAACCTTGGTTTTAATTTGTTGAGCGTAACTCAACTGTGTGCTAACGAAAAAAAATCAAGTTGTCTTTGATGATAAGCAGTTCCAGGTGATTGAAATAAGTTCAGGTAGGACGCTTCTGAAGGGATTATGCAGAAACAATGTTTACAAAGTTGATCCTAGCTTCCAACCTGAAGAGAGCTTGTGCCTGAAGACTGTTGCAGAGGTCGCCGACCTCTAGCGTAGTCGGTTTTGTCATGCTAGCGTGTAGTTGTTGATCAATTTGCACAGAGAGGAGCTAGTTATTTCCTGTGTCTTGAGGATATCCATGACAAGAGCAGTGTTGAAAGTCCATCTGGTGTCGCCAATAGTGACAGTGTCGTCGACTCAGATCAGAATGCAGAGGATGTTCAGAATCAAGGTGATTCTGAGGCTAGTTCAGAAAGAGTTTCAAGTCAGGAAGGTCAAGGTGAAAGGGCTGGAGAAGATAATGAGAAAGTCGAAGAAGTCGACGACTTTGAGAAAGCTGAAGAGGTTGTTGAGAACGTCGTTGACGTTCAACCTGACAGTAAAGTCTCCAAGATTCAAGGATGTCGCCAACCCAGACTAGGTTGACGACGTGTGGAGAAAGAGATGGTCTCCATGGAGTTTTGCAGGACGGATGAACAAAGGGCGGACATTTTCACCAAAGCTTTAAATCGGGAACCCTTTGAACGACTTCGCATGGAGCTAGGTATGATCTCTCTTGATTAACTTGTTACCTTACATGCTACCCCTCGATGACTAGTTGAAATCAGATTGTTTATCATGAGAATAACATGCTTATGTGTTGTAAGTCTAATAGGGTAATCATGCTTTGATTGACGATTCATTTTGCTTGTGTGTGCATGTCGACGACCTCCTGCTTGTTGTGATTATGCTTGTAATTATATTGAACTTTTTCTTTGAGCCCAAAAGAATCAACCTGATGACCCCTGAACCCTCATTAGAAGCCCAAATGATGGTTGATTCTACAGCTGTCCCCGACCTATCATGCTTGAGAGTCTCTATGAGCCCATTTGTTTGTTTGTGTTATTTAAACTGAGACTTATCAACATGATCGACAAATTCCACAAAATATTATTTTTATGCTTGGGCTGCTTTGACACCACCCGGTGTGACCCAACCCCCAAGCTACTCCAGGTGGTAATTGTCATAGTGCATTCAGTCTGATGATTATGTTCAGAAGTGTGAGAACAGGTACAGGTCGACGACTTCTCAGGTGTGTCAGCTGAGGTCGACGACTTATCAGGTCATCTCAGGGATATGCTCAGAAAAGGTGAAGTGTTAAGAAGAAATGGAGAAAGTTGTTTTGAAGTCAACGACATCGCTGTTGTCGCCGACTTCTCAGTGCGTAAGCGCATATGTTTTTTTGGACGGTGTCTCTGACAGGTATTTCAGTTTGAATCTTTGGAAAGAGGAGATCTTATGTCAAGATTATACACTCAAGTGGAGTATAGCTGCCTTGTTGAAAGAGGGTGAAGTCCAAAAGATGATGAACTCGTTTGAAGGAGTTAAAAAGAAAAATGATGCTAAAAAAAATGATGAAAAAAAAGAGAGTTAAAGACGCCAATAGCCTATTTTCATTAATGAATTCCAATAATATACCCCTAGACAATAGATTGGACAATAATAACCTATTACATAAAATTGGACAAAATTGCCCTCTACAACCAACTTACGTAAATTTAGAAACTTCCCTTCTACAGTTTTTACGTAATTCTCCGTCCTGCAATCTTCCTCCCGTCAGCCACCTTCCATCTGCCGGCCACCATCCTCCCGCCGGCCGCCGCCCTACCGCCGCCCTCCTGCCGGCCGCCGCCTTACCGTCTTATCCTTACCGCCGTCATAGCCTTGCCCAGATTTACACATCTAAGCTGGCCACCATCCTCCCCCTGGCCACCTTCCTCCCTCCGGCCACCATCCACACGCTGGCCACCACCCTCACGTCGGCCACCACCCTCCCGCCGGCCGCACCAGCCCCCCGATGGCCACCCCTCTCCTAGGTCGATTTGCGTAAACCTGCAATTCGCAACTTTGGTATGTTACATTAATAATGCTAGGGTTTGTTACATTAAAAATTATGTAGATTAGATTTTATATAAATGAAAGTTGTTAAGATTCTGTTGCATAATATTTGTTAGGATCTTGTTACATTAAATTTTATGTAGAATAATTTATGTAGGTTAAACTGTTACATTAAATGTATGTAGATAAGATTTATGTAGATTTAGTCTAGTTTATTTAAGTATTACAATAATTTATGTAGATTAATTTTGTGTATGTGTTACATTAATTTTATGTAGATTAGATTTTATGTAAATTAAATTTGTTAAGATTCTGTTACATAATATTTGCTAGGATCTTGTTACATTAAATTTTATGTAGAATAATTTATGTAGGTTAAATTGTTACATTAAATGTATGTAGATAAGATTTATGTAGATTTAGTGTATTACAATAATTTATGTAGATTAATTTTGTGTATGTGGTACATTAATTTTATGTAGATTAGATTTTATGTAAATTAAAGTTGTTAAGATTCTGTTATATAATATTTGCTAGGATCTTGTTACATTAAATTTTATGTAGAATAATTTATGTAGGTTAAATTGTTACATCAAATGTATGTAGATAAGATTTATGTAGACTTAGTCTAGTTTATTTAAGTATTACAATAATTTATGTAGATTAATTTTGTGTATGTGCTACATTAATTTTATGTAGATTAGATTTTATGTAAATTAAAGTTGTTAAGATTCTGTTACATAATATTTGCTAGGATCTTGTTACATTAAATTTTATGTAGAATAATTTATGTAGGTTAAATTGTTACATTAAATGCATGTAGATAAGATTTATGTAGATTTAGTTTAGTTTATCTAAGTAACCCTAGTTGATCAGGAAGTACAATACATACCTTGTCGGAGTCGTTGGTGGTGCGTTCGTAGTCCCCGGAAAGCGTTGGAAGGCTTCTCTTAAATACGTATTTTGGATGAGAGAGTTCTTTAATTGATGGGTTTGCTTAATTAATAGGGGTGTTTTGGTATTTCCAATTAAAAGATATAATTTTGGAAATAGTATTAGATAGGGGTATATTTTTGGAATTGATAATTGAAAAGAGGATTATTGTGGGATTTTTCTCAAAGAAAAATGAAGTTGAAAAAAAAAAAAGAGAAAAAGAAGGGTAAGTAGGGAAGCTGAGAGTGAATTTGCTAAGACAAGAGGTTTTGGAGTAGAGTCGGCAACTCTACATGTTAAGTCTGGAAGTTCTGGAGCAGAGTTGGCAACTCTGAATGCTAAGTTGGATGAACTGGAGAATCAGAATCTTGAGTTAGCAAAAGGAATAGCGCAGATGCTTAAGAGGATGGCAGAGGTTTGTGAAGATGTCGACGACATCAAGGAAATACTGAAAGCTATGAACTAGTCGTCGACTAGTGCATTTTTGACTTTACCACTATCCTGCTTTCTATCCCTACCGCATTATTCCTTCCACTAAAACTTTTCTTAAGTTCGATATGGTTGTAAGATATTAATACTCTTGCTGTGTGTGTTCTATTTGACATTGCCATGCTTGCATGGTCGCTGACTTGATATCTGCATGCTTTTGCCTATATTAGCTAATATGTTTGCCTTGCTTATTTCTCCATGATTTACGATCTTTTTGATGATGCCAAAAGGGGGAAATAGTTGAGGGTTGCATGCTTAATTTAAGAGGATATGCTGAATTCCAAGTGAATGTTGAACTTAGGGGGAAATTGTTACTTTTGAAAAGTTAAGGGAGAAATTGTTTGAGATGATTTCTTGATGCTCTGATATGATGCTCTGATGCAGTAGATTGCCTTTTGAGATGTTTGGACAGATTGCAGAAGACCCCTTCCAGTGCAGAAAATAGATCGGTGTTTGTCACCATCAAAAAGGGGGAATTTGTTAGAAAATCTGTGTGTGTGTTTTGATGGTTCCAAACAGGTTGCTGACAAGAAGTCGCCGACGTCACAAAAGATAAACTCAGAAGTCGCCGACCACCTCGACAACCTGGTTGCCCAGAAATCCGACGCCGAGCGGAACTCTATAAATGGCAAAGCGCGTAGCAGATTTAAGGAAAGCGCGGCAGAAGGATTCTGGAGGCTCTTTTAAGGCAAGAAGAAGTTCATACATGCCGGAAATCTTCATGGATTATTCCGAGATAATTAAGAAGATTTTATTGTGTCTTAAGGAGCTGATTAGGAAAGATTTGTAAAGATTGTGTCTAATTCATTCCTTGGGCAAAAAGGATGAATTATACCACAATCTCCCTAGTTTATATATTCAGTTCGGTGTCCTGAGAGAGTTGGGGTTGAACGAAGAGAGGTTAGGAAACTGGAAGAGAACGGCGCAGAACTAAGGGAGAGGTTTCTGTAATAGGTTCTGAGAGTTTCCGATACTGTACTGTGAGCGAGTGTTGCTAAGGGTAGAAGACAGGTTCGTGTGACTCGAGTCTGTGGAAGGGAGGGTACGAGAAGAGTTGTATTGGGTGAGGGTAGAGTACATAGGCAGAGTACTTGCAAGAGGGCGTGGGATTCGCCTAGCGTGGGATTCGCATCTTGAAGTAGGAGAACCTTTGTAAGCCCGAGAAATCAATATAACGAGTCGAAGTGCTCTTCAAGTCCTACCAAGTCAGAAGCTTGGGAGGCAAGTGGTTTTTCCCGAAACAAACTAGTTGGTTTGTGGAGGGTTTCCACTCTAAATACCTATGTTCGAAACCGGTAACTTAAAGTCTTTCTTGTGTTTGAATTTCCGCTGCACAACCTACAGGTTGTTAACTCTGGTCGACTACATCGTAGGTGTCGACTACAACGTAGGTGTCGACGACCTCTGAAGTACTAACAGATCCTACAGGTAGATTCCGGAATAAGTTTTTTTCGAGGGCACCATTCAGAAAAGTACAAAACTCGGGGATACCAACCGGAATTTCCCTTATATTATTTGGGTAGAATACCCGTATCAACGTACACGGTAGCTTGTGAAAATAAACGAAAATGACCCAAAAATCAGAATAATAATCAAAACATAGACCCCATAAAACATTGCAAATTAAAAATGAAAAAAACTAAACATGCACTTGATAGTTTCTCAGACAACAAACATGCATGCACTTGATAGCTCCTCATTCACTTTTGGTGCTAGTCTCGTGTTGTATCCTTCAGTCGCTTTCGCTCACAACTCCACTATGTGCTGTCTCTAAGGATGATCCCGGTTGCGTTGGGTTGTGCTGTGTTTGAATCACATCTTTCGCCTGCGTAATATTTATGCGTATAAATATCTCGGTCTGTTATAATGCGCGATCTAAACAGACTTTTATATGCATGCCTCTTTCACTATTGAACAAAAAAAAAAAAGCTTCATAACAACTTACCTTAAAACTATTCCAACCTATGTCACCATGAGCAATCATTTCGCCTTTGACCAAAAAAACTTCGCCTTTGCCATTGCGAATTGTCACTTTTCGTACAACACCATTTCTCTTGAGCTTCTCTGAAATGGCCTCCATATTGTTTACCAAAGCCCTACTACTCTGCATCTTGTTCCATTCACTGATCTCCTCCTCCTCCTCCTCCTCCTCCTCCTCCTCCTCCTCCTTGTCCGAGTGCTTAAAATATAGGCCCATTTTGACTTGTGATATCTTAAGCCCTGTTAGCACAACTTTCGAATCGGGTCCATATAACTTTTTTAGATCCCTACAACATGCAATTTATCACGTACACATTCAAGTTAATCACATGCGCTAGCTAGGATCAATGAGAGGAATTGGGCAATGAGATTTATACTCTACTAGAAGAAAAATTAATGTTTGGTTACCTAAATATTTTGAATTGCAAGTCTTCAATTTGCCTAAGCTTGACATTAATAGGAAGAAGGTCGATCTCCACAGTGTAAGGCTTGTAATATGAGGGGTACACTCTCTTATTCATTTCCATTTCCTTTCGAAACTTGATTGTCATACTCAAGATCTTGGACTTCATTTCCATTTCCATTTCCTGCCGAGTCAAAAGCTTTGCCTCGGCAGTAAGGTACAAAACCAGAGACTTAAAATAAACAGTCATCTTCATTTCTTCTTTCCCAATCTCTGACTTCACCACCTTGTTTTGAGATTTGGACTCGATATCATCATCCAAGAACCTTATTTCATCATTACAACATACATCATTACATTAATATTAAAGAAAAAAAAGGAAGCAAGATAAACAGATTAACAATATCAATGAGCGTACGCACTTTTTAATTTTGATTTCAAGATCCGTAATGTCCTCTAGAGGAGTGTCAATACACACAAAAAATTCGATCTTATCACTTTGGTCGTCTGGGGTGGTATCAAGGTTAATGATGTCGGTGCTTGTTAGCGTCCAGTTCGGAGTGATCACCTCTTCTCCAGTGTCGTACTTGTAGAAACACGATGACATGATGCTCAACCCCGTGACCCTCATCTGTCCAGTTAGATTTAACACATGAAGAGCTAGCTATAGTGTATGATAAGTAATATATATATAGTAAAGAACCATATACGTACGTGCATAAGAAGGTACACAATAATGCTCGATCTATATATTGATCGAATCGAGTACGAACCTGGACGTTGTTGATGCTAACGCGATCCCCGACATCAAAGGGATGCATCGCAAAGGCAAAAATGAGTCCTTCAAACATCTTCTTACAAGTGTCTCCGAAGATGAAGCTAGCTGCTAGCTAGAAAAGGACTGAACAAGAGAGCGAGTTGACCGGTGTCGACTATGCCAGAGAGGAGAAGCCATATGATGAGCATCATCAGGAGCAGAAATGCACTAAGCAGCCGGTTTAGCTTTATGAACATCCTCTTTTTTTTTTTTTTTTTGGTGAATGGGCGAACCCACAGGACCGAATCAAAAGACAGCACGGGCTAAGTTTCACCGACGAGTCGTCAAACAACGCAGTCACGATACCCACAGGCGGGTCCGCAAGGAAAAGAAAAGGCGAGCGAGGCTAGGGAGTCCGCGACGGTGTTCGCTTCCCTGGTTGATTCGGGCGTTCCAATCCCGCACGAGGAAGCCGTGACACTGGGATATATGTCAGGCTGAAGAGAGGGTGAGTCGGTCTCGTAGTGTTCTTGATAAGCTCGCAGACAACCTTGGAGTCGGTCTCAAGGTACACATTTCGGAAGCCAAGTTCCCACGCTAGCTTGAAGCCGTTGAGAACGCCCCATAACTCCGCCACGGGGACGGTACACTGTCCGATGTGGTGCACAAAGCCGTGAATCCACTTCCCTTCCGAGTCTCTGATCACTCCGGCCGCTGCCGCGCCGCCATCCCGTCGCACTGCGCCTTGACCCAGTCAGTAGGCGGTTTAGTCCAAGCTATCATCCTGTAGGTCGGTCGGGGCTGAGTTGGGCCTTGGTGCCTCGCCTTCCACGCCTTCATATATTCTCTGGCTCTACTTGTCACAAAATCTGCAGCTCCATGCACTTGGATTCGGTTGTTGAAGACGCATTCGTTCCTCCACTTCCACGTCGCGAAAATTGCCGCCCACTCGACTCCCTCGTCCATGCATTTTTTCGAGAGCAGGTTCACACGGAGCCACCCTGCGAAAGGCAGATTAAATGAGTCAGCAAGATCAGGGGCCAGGTTAAAAGAAAACCGCAATGGAGCAATAATGGGGCAACTGCGAAACAAATGCTCGGCGGATTCCGGGGCTGTGCGGCAAAGTGCGCAGCTGTCGTCTCTGGTGAGATGTCTCCTCCGCCGCTTGGCATTAGTGAGAATACTGCCCCTCACTACCAGCCACATGAATACTCTGATACGTTGCTGAACTTTGAGCCGCCAAACTCCTTTGAAGACAGCTCCATCGTTACCCATTAACTCACTCGGGCCAATGATTTTATTAAAGGCTGAGGCTATATATGGTGTAATCCCCCGTGGGCGTATGCTTCCAGCTCAACACGTCCGGGTTATGCACCTCATCCACCACATTCACTGCAGCAATCTTTAGCAAAGTGGAACTCGGGAGCGCATCTTGAAGCTCGTCCCACCTCCACCCATACGCCGCACACCAGTAGCTGTTAACCGAACGCAGCTGCATCTCCGGGCTAATCGTAGTACACGCAACATCAATTAGCCTCTCTTCGCCTAGCCAGATATCGGTCCAGAACAATGTCGAGCGGCCATCCCCGACGAGCCGCTTACTTCCTTTTGAGACCACTTTCCTGATGCTTTGCCAAATGTAGGAAGGGGCCGACACTTGGATGCCCGATGGCCGAACGTACTTGGCTTGAAGGACTTTGGCCCACAAACTGGTGTTGTCATGGAGTAGCCGCCATCCAATCTTCCCCACAACCGCCAGATATGATTCATCGCTTCCATAGGCCGAATTCCCAGGCCTCCGGACTCATACGAACGACAGATATCGTCCCAAGACACCAAATGAATGCGTCTTCGGTCCTCACTATCATTCCATATGAAGCCTTTGATAATCTTGTCAATCTCATCACACGTCTCCTTTGGAAGGATCACCGTCGACATGGAATAGGTGGGGATGGAGACCAAGACCGACCGAGCAAGAGTTATACGACCCGCCATGCTGAGTAACTTCCCCTTCCAAGTGGCTAAACGGTTGCTGATCTTCTCAACTACATGGGCGAAAGTCTCCTTCGTCACCTTTTTATGAAGGATCGGCATTCCGAGATAACTACCAAGGTCTTTCGTCACCTCAAAACCGCATTCGCCCCGCAGCTCCTCAATGAAATTCCCTCTGACATTACGGGACACAAACAATTTGGATTTCTGCACATTTACCCGCTGGCCCGAGGCTGTGCAAAATTTCTCCAAAATCTGATTAATTACTCTCAACTGTCTAACAGAGGCTTCAGCCACGAGCACAACGTCGTCGGCAAAAAACACGTGCGACAGCTCCGGGCCGTTTCTCGTGATGCGAATGGGCTTCCACGATCCGTCTTCGACTGCTCCTTGGACGAGATGACTCAATCTCTCCATACACATAATGAAGAGGTACGGGGAGATGGGATCTCCTTGGCGGATTCCCCTCGACGGAGTAAAGGGTTCCGCTAACTCCCCATTCCACAACAATCTCATGGTTGTCGAGCCAATACACTCATCGATCCAGTCTACCCAGCTCGCCGGAAAGCCTGCCTCCACAAGAGATTCCGTCACAAAGCTCCGGCGCAAACGGTCATAGGCCTTCTCCAAATCGATTTTAAGGAGCATCCACCCTTTGTTCCCTTGCTTCTTCCGCATCGAGCGGACAATCTCTTGAGTAACAACAATGTTGTCGGAGATTAAACGCCCCGGTAGGAAGCTTCCTTGCATCGGGCCAATAAGATCATTGAGCAACGGCCGCATCCGATTGACTAAGACCTTCGTGATGACTTTGTAGATGACGTTGCACAGACTAATCGGCCTAAAGTGGCTGATCCTCTCTGGCTTGGCAATCTTAGGCAGGAGCACGATTAAAGTTTCATTGACTCCTCCCTGCAGCTTCCCTGTTGCAAAAAACTCCCTCACAAAGGAGCACACCGAGGGTCCAACATAGTTCTAACACTTCTGGAAGAAAATTGGTTGAAACCCATCAACCCCTGGTGCTTTCATACTCCCCATCTGACTTATAGCAGCATAAATCTCACTATCAGTGAACGGAATGGTAAGTTGGTCCCATTTCTCCGCACTGATCCTAGGAAACATCGCTGGCGGCATCGCATTGGTTTGTTGGCTTAGGTTGGGCGCCGAGAACAGATCCTTGAAGTACTCGATCGCCATCCCTTCCACCTGAGGCTCCTCAACAATCCACTCCCCATCATTATGAACATCCTCTTGGAGCTGTTTAAAGTTTCTTCCAAACGCCAACAAGTTTTGAACGCCGGGACCTAAATTCCAAACAAATATCATATATTCATATCCTTATCAAGTACCCAGGTTGTGGAAATGATCTTCCTAAGGTCTAACATCGCCAAGTGAAATATATAACGAACTATATATATTTTTTTGCCCAAAGAAGAAAGAAATATACGCACACCATGTTAAGGCAAACTAAACTGGAGTATAATTAGGCCTCCTTCACTTTACTACAAGATCAAAAAAAACTACTTTCAATCTCATCGAAATAGATGCATCCTTCTCTACTTTTCATATTTTCCAATACAATAAAAATTACTCTCTCCTCTAAAATAATTTTTTTTTATCCAAGTGTGAAGAAGCTATGGAAGAGCTTCGAACTCCATTACTCAGCACAAAACAAGTTTGTTACAGAGAGAAATTGATGAGAGAGAATTAGAGTTCTGTTACAAAATGAGTCAGCTACCAGCTTATATACTAATACTCTAGCTAACTAACTCTCGGATATAACAGACTCTTTAACCTCTATTATTCACATCCCCCCCTCAAGTTAGACTTGGGGGAGAAGACACAAGGCCTAACTTGGACACCAGAAGACGATGCTGCTGTTCTCCCAGCGCCTTTGTCAAAACATCAGCAATTTGTGAAGCAGATTTGACATGTTGAGTTTGAATTAGCCCATTCTTGACTTGATCTCTGACATAGTGACAATCAATATTGAGGTGTTTTGCTCTCTCGTGAAAGACTGGATTGTTAGCAATATGCTGCGCAGCCCTATTGTCACAATGAAGTACAATTGGATGAGGAACAACTACATTCAAGTCAGACAACAATCCATCAACCCAAACAATCTCACTTGCAGTCTTGGACATCGCCCTATACTCAGATTCAGCTGAGCTTTTGGAAACTGTTTTCTGTTTCTTTGTCTTCCAAGTAATGAGAGAATCCCCAAGAAACAAGCAATATCCTGTCACTGAACGGCAACTGAAAGAACAACTGCCCCAATCTGCATCTGAAAATGCTGAAAGAACAAACTCTGTATTTGCTGGATAAAACAAGCCAAGGTCCAAAGTGCCTTTCAAGTACCTTACAACATGCATAGCTGCTTGCATATGAGGTATCCTTGGAGCACTCAAGAATTGACTCAAATGTTGTGTGGCATAAGAAATGTCAGGTCTTGTTAAATTCAAGTATAACAGACGACCTACTAACCTTCTATAAACCTCAGGATCTGGCAACAGGTCTCCTTGATCAATGGACAACTTGAGGCCTTTAGACAAAGGAAAAGAAGCTTCTGTGCAATTAAGCATAGCTGTGTCTTTAAGAATATCAAAGACATATTTCCTCTGATTTAGTATAGTGCCAGCAGATGATCTTGCTACTTCAATTCCAAGAAAGTATCTAATAGGACCAAGATCTTTGATTGTAAAAGCAGAATGTAAAGCAGATTTTGTGTGTTGAATCTCAATCTCAGAAGTACCAGCTAAGAGCAAATCATCCACATAAACTAATGCAACAGTAAACTGATCCTTAGCTGACTTGATAAACAAAGAGTAGTCTCTCTTAGATTGAACAAAACCAAGTGAAAGGAGTAGTTTAGTAAGCTCAATATTCCACTGACGTGAAGCTTGCTTTAAACCATAAAGTGAGCGTCTTAGCTTGCACACCTGATCTGAAGAGACTTTAGTATATCCAGGTGGAGGCTCCATAAACACCTCTTCATCAATATATCCATGTAGAAACGCATTATTAATATCTAACTGATGAACTGGCCAATTCTTTGCAGTAGCAATAGCCAAGAAAATTCTGACACTAGCAAATTTAGCAACTGGAAAAAAAGTTGCCTTATAATCTTTCCCTTCAACTTGAGTATAACCTTTGGCAACCAACCTTGCCTTCAAACGCTCAACAGAACCATCAGGCCTAAACTTGACCTTATACACCCACTTACTGCCAATAACTGACTGATTATGAGGTCTTGGAACAATCTCCCAAGTCTGATTGGACTCTAAAGCATCCAATTCCTTCTGCATTGCCAAAACCCAACCTTCATCCTTAGCAGCTTGCTTGTAAGATACAGGTTTATAGACTTTCATCACATTAGCAAGAGATGTCTGATAATCAGTAGAATATGCTGAGAGATTAAAATGAGTGGTAAGAAAGGATTGAGATGGTGAGGAATGAGACATAGTTGGACAAATAAAGTCCTTGTACTTGACAGGAGCTATATGTGTTCTAGAAGAACGTCTAAGAGGAGGAAACTCCTCATGAGAATTCAAGTGAAGTTCATCAAAAATAGAATCAGGTATAACAAGAGATGGTGTAGAAGGTAAATCAGTAGTGGCTTGTGCAGGGAATGAGGTATTTGTAGAAGGTGATAGCAATGGTGATGTAGGAAAATTGGAAGGAGATTCAACAGGTGAAGAAGAAGGAAAAAT